>VZSV01000189.1:567869-605842 GCA_013398735.1 Nothocercus julius
AAAGTCTTGAAGTTACTGCACGAGGGCCTGTGCATCTGCTTGCAGCACCTTGAGGCATAGATGACTTATTTGGGGAAGAAAAGCTAGAAACCAACCTGCTGGCTTCTTTCTTCTCGCCACCCTACAAAAAGCTGCATTTAGAGAAATGGGGAGCTATGAAGATCAGAGGATAACTCAGGTGAATCCAGGTCAGGAGGCTCCCCCGGGCGGGTGCAAGGTCCTGTTCAAAGCATTGCTCACGGCAGGATGCTCGGGGCCAGAAAAGAAGTTCCTTCCCCTACTTTGTTTTTTGCTCCCCCATTCGCAAGCGACACCACAAATGTGCCCAGGTGAAAATGGAGAAGTTTGGTACCCAAACTATGTTATATATGCTATATATAAATATATATACGATATATAAATATATATATGCTATATATATAAAAGCCATTTTTCAGCATCATTTTCAGCTGTTTTGTCACCACATCTCCCTTCTCTGCTGGGACTTGAGGCTGAGATTTCCTGCCTCAAGGAAGGGCCCCACTTTCTGCTAGCAGAACCACCAGGAGACACGAAGCAGACGAAAGATGCTGAAGACAGAGGCAAAGTGCTTAACTTCAAGCCCATGAATGAGCCTTTCGCTTACAGGGCCAGCCCAGGAGGGAGGTTTCGGTGAGGGATGCAGCTAGTGCAGCCCATGGGGACCAGACCCCACGCGGGCATTGGGCTCCTGAGGCACGAGCTGCCTGTGCTTGGGCAAGCCTAGCAACGAGCTGCTCCGCAGCCACGGCTGCCTTGGCTCATCCACCAACTCTCAATCTGTTTTCGCAGTTGTTTTTAATCTGAAAAGCACCTGATCTTCAAGAATTGAAACAAAAACTCATAATCCACAGGCTGGTGAATCCCCCCTCCTGCGCAGCCTTGAATCCCTGTGCGCTGCCCTCTCCGCCCGGTTTGTTTGGAAGAGAGTGATACCTCCTCAAGGTAACATCAAACTCCTTCCAGCGAGACCTGTCTGACCAGCTCCTCACGCCACTGCGATCCCCAGACCGCGACACTGCAACGCCGCGCTGCAGCGGAGCTCTGGATGCTCTTATGGGACCAGATCCCACTCCTAGAAGTTTTGCACTTGCAAAACATTGCAAATAACATTGCAACCGACCCAAAACACAGGCACATTGATTTACAGTTGAGCCAGACACAACTGTGACCTGCAGGACCTGTGCAGAACTTCATCAGGGACAGGACCAGGCTCCGGGCACAGCTCTCTCTGCAGCTGCTCAGAGCCACAAGTGAGCCAAATTTCTATTCATTTTCATATTCTGCTTCATTTCTGGGACCCCTACATTTCTCTAACCTACAACTTGCAAGATGCAATACATGAAACAGCAAAAGGACCAGAGATGTTGGCCCCAGATTAGCTGTGAAGACACCAACTGATGCCATCACTGCCATGCACAGATCAAGCCTGACTGTTACCCACTATCAAAATCATCATCAAGGAGACCTTATTCAGAGATATTTTTGGCACTCAGTCTTTCAAAGAGTCACACATTATTTTGCTCTGCAGTTTGCTTCTTTTATCTCAAGGCACTGAAAAATAAAACCCCTTGCAGAGTGGGCACCCTGTGCAAAAATTCTGTTTAAACCCCAAACAGAAAACCTAGATCTATTTATATTAATTGAGAAAGAGAGAAAGCTGCCTCTTGGAGATCAGGAGACACGTGCGTGCTCCAAAAGGGAGATTTCTTTCAAGTTTTCTCCAGCCGAGCACCCCTCAAATTGGGGGGAGGCCACGAGTCGGTGACCAGGGAGCTCTTCCCAAGCCTCCAAAGGAAGAGGAGCTGCAGGGAGCTGCTGTCGGGGAAGGTCACAGCTGCGTGAGCACCCGGAGGGGAGGAATACAGGGCAAGCACGGAAGCAGCAGGGACCATTTCCATCAGCGATCCCCACTACTCGGGAGCACCCGCAACGCCCGAGCTCAGCGCCTTTGCTACGCACAAGAGCGATTTGCAGGTGTCCATGCGGAGGGATGGCTGAAAACAATGTTTTACTTTTAAATAAACACTCCCGCGCCCGGGACACTCCTGCTGAAGCCAGGTCCCATCTTTTGTACGAATTCAGCACGGCTCCAGGCTGCCCTACCGTATGTAAAACCAAGCAGCACTCAAAACCAAGCAGCACTCTCCTTCCAGGGCAGCAGAGTTTTGCCACGACCCCGAGGCTGGCAGATTTGCTGGAGGAATGGGGTACAACAAAATCTCTATTGCCCAGTTCTTATAGTTTTCCAGATCTGTGGAAATACATGGGAAAGTGTTGCTTTTGGCACAGAGCGCCTTTCCCCTCCCCTCCTCCCCCCCCATAGGTAGGTTTTGGAATAACGACACAAATCGCCCCTCTCCTCCATCCTGCCCCATCCAGAATTAAGGAAGTGCTCTAGTTCCCCGAGCCATCATTACCCTGTATTAAAGCTGCAATAAATAAACCCGCGCTTGCAGCCTGAGGACAAGCCCTTGGGGCACCGCAACCTCAGGACCCCACTGCCACCAAGGCACCTCTAGCACCCATGGCACAACACAGAGGGGCGCCCACAGCCCCCAGCCCTCCAAGACAACAGTGAGATGGTTGCGCAGGAACCAAGTTCAATCACGTCCTGTATTTAAATGCTATAAAATAAGGATTCAGTCTCATTCCCTTTGGCTCCCTGAGGACGCACTCAGGCCCCACAGAGCTTGAGAGAAAATATCGACATGTTTTTTCACAGATATCATGGATTCTTACTGAGTGCAAGAGCCAACTTCCCAGCTCTGCATGGAGCCGTCAGTGGTTGCCCTTTAGGTGCAATCTCTCACCTGATGGCAAGATGAGGAGCTGAAGCTTCTGATCCCCAGTTTAGAAGCAGCCTACACGTAAAATAGCAGCATCAGCAAATGCATCAAGGAAAATTAACATCTTAAAATAAAATTCAAAAAGTATTAAAAAAAAAAAAAGGTCAAGTTTTGATTCAGCCTCATTCCCATTCTGCTGTCTTCTGAAGTATAAAAACCTTCCACCAGCTCTCTCTGGACTAGGGAGCTCTCTGGGTTTGAGCCATTTTAGCCTTAAATTGAAATTTCAGGGTGTCAGGCACCTTCTTTGCAAGGAGCTTGGTGAGGGAAAGGAAACCATTTTCTAAACGACATAACCCCCAAGCCTGCCGCCTCTTTCCAGCACTGAGTACAAGACCCACGTGCACGGGACCATGTCCAGCCAACAGGGTCAAATCCAGGCTTTTTGAGAACAACACACTCCACTAGCCCAGGGTGTCACTGCACAGAGCCCTTTGGGGCTCGGGCACCCAAAGGCTCATTGCACATCCCAGGGAATCTCCCCGTCCTCTTCACCCTCACTTAACTGGTGCAAATGGAAAATTCACCACTAGCTCCATCAGGAACAGGACCCGGCCCGTTGAACGACCCCAGACCCAGCACTGGTATCACTTTGTGCCGGATGCTTAAAACTGAGAATGCAAAAAGCAGGGGGAAGAGACAAAAGTCTCCAGGACAAGCAGCTCCGGAGATGGCGCTGGCTTAGACGCATTGCGAATAAGAACACGTTCCTCAGTCCGGACACCCAGCTGCAAAGCGCCAGGCGAGAGGCGCGCCGGGATGGCGCCGCTGTGCCGGCGCTGCTCCGCTCCGCATGCTGCTCCTCCCCGGGCGGCCCGGCTCGCTCCACTCCGGCTTCGCCACGCTCCGGGCGACGGGGGCGAACAGGCGCCGGGTGCCACCGCGATGGTCACGACGCCGGCCCGGGACGGCGCCACAAGCTCAGGGAGCAGCTTCGTCCTCGCACACGTCCGGCAGCTCCGTGTCCCTGGCGCCGTCTCTGCTCCCTTGCTTTCTGCAGCGACCAAGGGATGGAAATGGGGAGGTTACAGGCGCGCACGGGACCGAACGGCTCTCGCACAACGTCACGCGGAGCAGCAGCCTTTCCCAAGGCGCTACTTTGGGTTTGGGCAGTTCTGCTGTGCCTACCCTTGCCACTTCTCCAAAGCCCAAATGCACAAAGCAGTCACCTCCTCTGCTCATTCTCCTCCTCCTCCTCATTATGGGTTCCTGAAGACTGAGGTTTTGCCCAGAGCTTTAGGGGCAGCAGGGCTTTCTCGTGGTTCCCCGGCGCCTCGGCAAAGCCGGCGGCTGGCGGAGTTGGACGCGGCCACACGCGGCCTTGCACCCCCCCGCCTCGCTCACGACAGCGGCCGCCAGCCCGCGGGGCCGGCTGTCTGCGGCCGCTTCGAGCCTAAGAACAGGCAACACGGCAGGGGAGAGGAGGGAGTCGGCGTACGCAAAGCCAAAGCACAGAACTCAGACCCCGCACGCGCTTCCAGGAGCCCCCTGCATTGCTCACCAAGTGCCCCCAAACTTCAGCTCCGGGTTTCCCCTCCCTCTTTGCCAGGAAGGCAGGGAATAGGGCGCAGGGCCGAGCGCCCAGAGCTGCCCACACCAGCCCTGCGGCTGAGCTGGGAGCACAGGGAGCCCAGCGCAGCCCCAGGGCCATTCGGGGGCCTGGCGACGGGTGCCTGGCTCTTCCCGTTACCTTAGGCTTGAGGGGAAGGAGGGAGGGAAAGACGCTGTGTGGTCCCCAAATTGTAACCCGAGAGCAGATCTCATCTCCCTGATGCTGAGCAGAAGACGGGCTCTAGATGAAGTGCATGGGAGTCGAGGAGGTCCTCAGAGCTCAGCAGATGGCAACAGGGATGGCCCCAGCTCCAGCTCTTTCCTCTTCTTAACCACTAAAGCAGCCCATACGGCCCCATCCAGGCTCAGGATTTCTCCAATCTTGCAGTTATTCATCCACCAGCACAGGGCTGAACAGTTTTTCCTACTAAAACCCACCCGGCCCTGTTAATCCTCCCACCTCAAAGTGCTTTAAATAGCAGGAAAGGAGCCAGGCAGCGGCACCGCGCGCACGCAGAGCTGCGCGAGGATTGCTCCTAGGGGAAGGACGGACAGATGGACCTAGTGCACCACGCAAACCAAGGAGAGGACACTACAGCGCCTGGGATAGGGGGAGCACGAACATCGAGTTACCTTAAAGACGGATGCAAATACACAGATGTGTTTAAGAGGAACCTGTCCCTGAGAGCAGAACAATGAGACAAAGGAAGAAAACGACGGTGAAGGTGACGGCAGCAGGCAGAGACGGACCAGCTCCCGCAGCCGACGACCGACCCGCTGCAGCGTAAACATCAGGCCAAGCCCAACTCTACCGGTGCCCATCGCACAGATTTTGAGCCTTTTCCTGACTTGCCTTGGCCGAGCAAAGGGCCTCCCTCCCCTCCAGGTTCCTTATTCCTGCCCTACCCGATGCAGGCCCTCAGGCAGTGCCACCCGCTCCGCTTCCTTGGGAAAGGGGGAGGCTTTCCAAAAACAGAGCTATGCCCCAAACAGGAGCTGACAAGCCCGTTCCACCACTGCAACGTCAGCCGTAGCGGCAGAGTAAGCAGGGCCTGTCAAAACACAGCAGTTAATGCGATAGGCAGCACTCCAAGAGATGAGAGCGATCCAAGGTGGGGAAGCCGGCGCTGGCTCCCTTCGGAGAAACGTGGAGCAGGCAGAGGAGAGGGAGAAACGCTGCGAGGAGAAAGCCAGGACTTGGCTGCAAACACCCAGAGCCTTGGTTTAAAGAACAAGCTGCTTTCTGCAACCGGGAGAGTTAAGTGACAGGTTACAGTGTAAAGAACAGCGAGGAACCTGGCGGCGGCACGTGGGATCTGCCAGGCTCTGCGAGTCCCTTGTCCTCGGGGGCATCCTGCACAAAAGTTTACTGAAGTTTCATTTTAGCTCCCTTCCAACTTACATTTCTACCATGCCCATAGCTGCTTTTTCACTTTGTGGCACTATTCAATAGTGATATATAGTGCCCAGGAGTGAACTACTACTCCTGGGACTTAATAGCACACACAAAAAAACCATTTCTCTCCACTACGTGCAAATTTTAGAATGATTTCAAATCAGTGATGCCTCAACCATGTCCTCCAAGGGCACAAATCTTCCATAAACCTGGAAGGCCTCCTGCTGTCGCAAAGACTTCTGCCCATGCAGCTCTTGGGTATTTCTGTGGACAGAGACCAATGGTTGGGGATGTGGACTGGCAATGGGAGGAAAGGGCAGAAACGGAGGGGGGGGGGAAAAAAAAAAAAAAAAAAAAAAAAAAAAAAAAAAAAACAACAGTCAAGTGACTTCCAGCCTCCTCCTCTGCAAATCCCAGAGGAAGCTGCCTCCTTTCTCCTCCTATTTTCTTAAAGGACAGATCCATTTTAAGAAATGTCAGTGAGGCATGAAACAAGAAAGCGGACTCAGCTGTCAGAGGATTTCCTGCAAAATATATTCTCGGTATGGGCACAGATGCCAGGTCTTGAAGGAGTGGCAAGCAGGGCTCCAGCCACATCACTTGCAGTCTAATTAAATTGAACATGAAATTGCAAAAATTTTCTAATTGCTCTTCTTTCCTTCTATAAGTACACAAAAAAAAGTCATTTTTCTAGCTATAAGTGGAAGGAGAAGCAATGGTACACAAGCTCATTTACCACCAGTGGGGAGAAGTTCTGTGGGGCAGTTTGTGTTTTCAGGGTGGTGCCCTTGGTAAAACATCGCTTCGCATGACAGGCAGCACTGGCTCACTTTTGCTTCCCAGATGCTGGCACCATTCCTGGGTGCTGCCAAAAGCTCTCCAGCCCCATGGACATAAATAGGCCCAATCCTGATATCCTTCAGGTTGACCTTGTGGCCATTTGGTTTAAACATCCCAGAAGTGATCACTTGGAAAGCAGGAGTTCAAAGCAGATTGTTTACTCCTTTGCTCCTGGTAGGTGACCACCAGCAGCTTAATATTGAGTTAGTTTGCCCTGGTGAGGCAAATATTACAATAAAGAAAATAACTCGCAAAACAGTGAACTTCTTACCTTGGGAGAAGAAAACCATTTGAAGAGCTTTGCCTTCAGTATTCCAGTATGCCTGAAGCAACATGTATGGGGACTTCCACAACTTTAAATCACTCTCCTTAGATTCAGCTAGCCTCGTATTTTTCAAAGTTTGAAACAACAACCTGAAGTCCTTAAAAGATTATCCCTGTTGTAGTGCTTAATATACAATACTTCATGGAAGAGACCTGGCTCACCTGCTTCTTTTGAACAGAAATCTTTTGATACAGGTTCTTCAGAGAGGAAGTTGAAAAGAACTGGGCTACAAACCTTAGAAAGGTGACAAATAAAAGAAGAGATGGAGGCATACAGCTTGTCTCCAAGGCTTAAAAAGACTAAAAAGGGGATTTAGACATTGATGAGGTGGCTAATCAGAAACTTCACAGCTACATCAGATCAAATGAATTGTAGTTGTTTTGCACAGATAATGAAGCATCCTGTTCCAGGCAGGAACGAGCCACAATGTGTCAGGGTCAAGGAGAAGTTCTCTTGCTGGCTTCTAGTGACTGATCAGCCAGAGCTTTCCTTCCACCTTCATCTGAGCTACTTGAAGCAGGTCCCTTTGGTAAACAGGCTCAAAGCACTAGAACAAGAGACTACCTTGAAATATTGATACAGGCAGAGCTTAAAAAGGAGAAACCCTGGCAGGTTTGGAGACAGCTTTCCTGGACACTGCAAGGCATGCTCTGTATTTTTCTTCAGGCTTAATAAAATGTTCCCCATCTTTGAGCAGTGCAATGCACTGACCACGAATGACAGTGAATTTATGGACCCAGACACGTGTCCAGTTAGTGAGGGCTAATTAGGAGGGCAGTGGGCCAGGAGAAACTCAGTGGAGACAAACTCCTTGTGCTAAGCTGTCAAAGGAGAGGTGACTGCAGCACTCCTCAGACCTGTCCCTATAGCAGCACACAATGTACAGGGTGTTTGCTGGAGCACACATTGGCTCACATCTCTCTTGCCTGCCTGGATTGAAAACTGTCATTTCTAGTTGCTGAAAATCCAGACTTGTGCGACTGGCCAGGAGGAATGGGAGGTGACACCAGTGCCTCTGTGTGCATGCAGGCAGCATCCATGGGGTGCTCCACACACAGAATAAAGTATGCTCAGAAACCCCTGGGCAAGTATCTGGCACATTTTTGTAAATGAAATATTTACAAACGCTTTCCCTTATTCTCCCTGTACCTTTATTCTGCACCTTCGGGCACAGCCAGGCAAGGCTGTATATACCTACATGAGCAAGTTTCCCGGAGCAGACATGGATCTCTCCTCCCGTCTGGTCTGAATCTCAAATGGATTTCCAAAGGAGCGCTTTCTTAGCATGGCCTTCACTAGGATCTTTGAAAAGAAAAACAGACCGGTGAGGACAGCAGAGCTGACGTATCACATCCTTGAAGTTAAAGGAATGGAACAACAGCTCTTTAATAATTCAAGCAGATGTTTAACAACGTTGCAGCTAAAGCATGAGCTACAGAAAGCCCTGGACTAGCTATTTGCCCTGCAGACAGGGCTGGCATTGCTTCTGTGTGCAGTGTGCTCAGCCCCTGGGTGCTGGGTGTTGCCAACAAAATAAAAGTGGGTGCTGCTGACAACTGCCTGCTGCTCACAGCAGTCCAAGCCCCCAGGAGGAGGAATCCCCTTGTTAAGAGGACAAGTTTCTCATGCCAGAAGCACACACACCCTCCAAAACTTCTTTAAGGACTTCAGGGCAACCTCTTGCTAAGAGCAGAGGAAGGGCTGAGGTCTATACATACCACAGCTGGCAAACTTGGGATCGTCTTAACCGAGTTCTTCACCTCCTCCTCCGTTACCTCCACCACAGTGCAGTGCTCGTCCTCCAGGGGCAGGGGCTCCTCGCCATGCCTAGTTAGCCATGGATGCAGCTACATGGAGAGGGAGCAGAAAGAAAGCTACAGGTCTCCCTTTTACAGTAGGGACGTTGGCAAAGAGAGGCTCCATATTTTGCTTATAAATTGGAATATACCTCATATATTGGAATATATCTGTATATGAGAGGAAAAAAATGGAGAGCACATGCAGAAGACCATGGATAACTCTGGCTTTCAAAGCATTTCAAACTCGACTCAGAGGGTGTCACATTGCAGCAGTCCCCCTGGGAACCCATGCTTGAGGCATAAGCAATTCCAATTTATGCACATTTACTGCCTATGAGAATCACCATCATTTTAAGTACTTGCATAATAAGGATCTGAACAACCTGAGGGGCAGTGACAGGAGAAACAGAAAGGGCAGGAGGCCATGTCTCAGGAAAGCAGGAAGTACCTTGCTAAGGAATGATGTTTCTAGCCCAAATTCTGTTTGGCACAACCTCTGGGGTGACAGAAGGACAGAAAGCCCAAGCAAAAGCAAAACAAAGCAGAGCCATGTGGAGATGTTTAGAAGAAGGTTTCTTCTTCTTTAGGCTTATTTGTTTCTCTGAGTAAATGAGCATCACTGATGAAATGTTAATATCAACAAACATGATGCCTTAAGACCATCGCGTCACCCCACCGGGCAGGCTCACGCTCCTGGTCCACAGCTCTCGTGTGTCAACAGGCCTCACAGCCAGCAGTCCCCATGACAGTGCCATCCTCCAGCCTGATCTGAGTAATTTTAACTTAAACAAGTGAACACAAAACCCTTAGTCAATGTTCCCCAAGCAGGCGGCAGCAACACAAGCGCTCACATGGCAAAATGAGCCTTCCCCCTCTTGGAATTAGCTTTTGCAGAAAGCTCCCAAAACAAGCACTCCAAACAAATCTGCCTCACTACAAGGTACCAAAGAAATGACTAAATTGACTGAGATAATCGCTACATCATCAGTGCCCATCAGCATCAATTTACCTTAATTTCAGGGACTGTTATCCTTGTTTCCGGATTTTTATCGAGCATGCGTAGGATCAGTTCCTTGAGCTCTTCGCTTCTCTGGGGTCTAAGCAAAGAAAAAAGCAGTGTACAGTTAACCAGGGAATTGTAAGGGATGAAGGCATGCATAAATCTTGCTTATTACTAGCTCAGGTCAGAAGGTATTTTCCCTGCAAACCCATGTTGAGAAGGAAAGGCTGGTTGGCTTGGTGCCTTCTGAAGCATCACGGCTGCTGCTAAGAGGTTTCCTCCTCCTGGGCTGCTCACTCGCCAACACAGAGATCAGGCAGACAGATCTAAGGATGCATTTGCAGATAGTTCATTTTATGGGAGTGACTCTGCGATGACAAGGTGTTTTTGAGGGCAGAACTTGCTCTGGGCTGGATGAACAATAAAAGGGCATTTTTTTGGTTTGCAGAAACTGAATTAGGAACAAGCTCGTGCTAGAGAAAACCCTGTTTTCAAGATAAGATAGAGTGACCGAGCCCAAAAACCTCCTTCACAGAGCACTGGGTCCCACGGTGGTCGGTCCTCCAAGCTCAAAGTCTTCGGTGATTTCTGTTGCTAACGATGCAGGCAAGACCTTTACAAATGTGCTCAGTTTGCATGTTCGAAGTGCTACCGAAATAAAATGCCAGCCTATGAGTGGAATGTGTTAGTCAGCTGAGCCTGTGTCACAGACGACTCTTGAGGAGCACAGAGATGGGATTTGGCAGCTGCAAATGTCACCCCCTCAGCAGGGCTAAGGACAGAGTCAAACCACTGATGAGAAGCAAGTGCTGCCCCCACATCTGCTGGTGCCTCCACAGGAGGAGGGAGGAAGAAACCCTCACGTAGCCAGACAAAGCTCAAATCACAGCAAGGGATGTTTTTGTCTGCTGAAATCAGAGTTGCCATTTAATAATTTCAAAATACTTTATGTGGACTTGATTAGGGGATGTTTACAATGAGCAAACACAGGGAAAGGGCATGATCAGTGGGAAGGGGTAGAAAGTGGGCACAGCTTAAACCTCCTGAATACTTTGAGTTGTGTCAAGGGTCAAATCTGCCCTGAGCAAAGGGAATAGAAGGATGCGTCCTCCGAGATCTCCTGTTTCCTCAGCTGCATTTCATGGTACATCACAGACAGGACCCACATGCACTCAAGATGGACTTTAGCGCAGGGCAGTAGCTCTGCAGAGCCGCGGTGTCTTTGGCAGGTCCAAACAGCAGCCTGAGATAACGGCAGGATGCTGCTTCCCAAAATACCTAACATTGGAGCTGTGCAAAAGTGACTATAGCAGAATTTAAAATAAAACTGGATATATCCTCACATAATATTTCTGGGAACCAGACTGAACTCTGGGCAACACAGAATTAACCTCTCGGGGATTAAAGAGAGAGGTTCACAAAGTTTTTTGGTGAATTACAGCTAAGTAACAAGATGAATCACCCTGTCTGTTTTCCCTTCTCTCCCTCCTGCCCGGGCACACGCTGTACCTGATGACATTTTTCAGCTGAAAAGCCTGCGGATCTGGAATTTCTCAGTGCTGTGGCTCTGCAGCGGCTTCCAGGGAAACACAGAGCATCGCCCAGCTCCGATGGAGCTGGGAAGGTTGCCAGCTCCACAGATCATCCTAGCAGGCGCCCATGCATCAAGGCAACGTCCTGAGCACCCCAAGGACTACGCAGAGCTTCTGGCTCTCCCGATACCTGCCTGGACAGAAAGCTTTCCTGGCCTGCTTTTAATCACCCGCCACGATCATCAGGTGTGAGCTGCAGTGCCGGGCTAACCACACTTATCTCATGTCATGCCCGGGTCTCATTGACATGAATGAGACCTGGGGAGGGATAGTAAATATTTATCACGGCGTCTCTAAGGAAAGGGAAGGCGACATGAGTATGGGCAGCTCCATCTCCATTCTGGAGGTTGTCAGGAAACAGGCAGTGAGTTTCCATGGACTGTCTGCAAAGAGTAGTCTGTGCCTTTGTAGCCATGGTAAAGTAAATTGAAACCAAAATATTCCCGACCACAGCGAGACGCTGATTCTGTGGGAGGCCAGGGTGGATCCAGTCCACTGGGCTCCAGCTTCATGTGGATCTTTGTTACTGACTTTTCCCAATTCATTAATAGTTGTCACATAGACAGCAGCCACGAACCAGGAGCTCTCTGCTTCACAGCAGCCTCATTAGGGGTGCTGCATTTTTAAGACGGGGAAGGCGGCGCACCAGAAAATCCAAATAAATCACACAGCCTGACCTATCACTGAAGGAAACAATAGTCTGAATGAAGAGAAGCTCCTCAGCACAGCACAGCTTCCCATTACTTGTTAACAACTTTGTGCAGAGACAGATGGGAACAGTTGCTTGTGCACTGACTGCTAACCCAAATATACGACGGCTGAGAGATAGTGGGCATTTTGCCAGGCCCCAAGCGAGCAGAGAGATGACTGCCAGGGAAACATAAACACTTTTTTTTGCTGCAGCTCTGTTAAGAGAAAGTCCTGCCCCACCAGCACAGCAACCGGAGGGAATCCAGCAGCAGGGCACAAGAAGTCTCCATGCTCTGGAGTCCAGGCACCTGGAAAACATCCCCAACAGCACAACGCTATCTGGGCAGAATTGCTCTGTACCTGCAACTGGGGCCTCTCTGCCACCAAGCGAGCAGAGCCAGATGCTCGTGGCTCTGTGTCCCATGGAGCAGAGATGGGTCCCCCATCCCGGACACAGTCCTCAGCTCCACCAGCCCGAGCGGAGGCAGATCCATCTGCGGCTGCGCTTGCAGCGATGCAGACGTGATTAATGCAGCTCGCAGAGCCCGGGCCATGAGTCATCCCACCCAAAGCAGATGTCTAAAATAGGACAGCCTAAGTACCCATTTCTCACTGCAGAATCCCAAGGAAGCCTGGGACTGCTGCGGCAGAGCCCCAGCCCGCCACCGGAGGTGAAAAATTCAGTGAGCATCACACAAATAATTCATGCAATAGCGATACATGCACTTATCCAAGGCTGTCTGACATGCCTGCCTGCCTCTCTCCCTCTCTATTACTAGAAGTGACTTTCATTAGAGTTTTAATTTTTTTATGGTTGTTTTCAATCAAGCAATTTTATCTCTAGATCTTAGAATGATGGATTAGATGATTAAGCAGGTCAAATTCTTTGCTCATTTGCCATGCTGATTCGGGAAGGAAAGGAAGCCCTTCTCTGCCTTCTTCATTCAAAAGCAGCACCCAGGGACACCCAACACACAGCTCTCCTGAGAACGGGGTCTGTCCTTGAGGTGCCAAGGGCCATAGGACAAACCCATGCTTCCCCTGAGCGCTGCAGCGGGCAGGGCAGTGCAGATGCAGCGGTTTGGGGCTGTGGTTACATCTCTCTGGACAAAACCTCTCTATTGGACATTTCACCCAGCTCCAAGGAAGCTGGTGGAAGATGCATGCACTTATTCAGACACTGAGGTCTATAAGTCACATTGTTTTTACAAATTAACAGTGAGTCCTTTGGAGGGAGTAGGCACCAAAGCCTCAACTACACCCTGCTTCCAGCATCTCCAGAGCCCATAAGGTGAGGCAGAACTTACTAGGCTCATATTCACATCCCTCCACTTCCAACACAGACACCAATGGTAATTTGCTCCTGTTCCCATCTGCACAATGCAGATGGGCATGGGAACACCAGAGGCAGCTGGAATGCTCCGATAACATCATCATCACAAAAAAACCCATGAAGGACACAGGCAAAAAAGGCAAAACATCTCACCCACATTCGTCTGTCCCTCTACAGTGACCTATCGGCATTCATGTTGCTCAGTGAACAACACTGAAGACTGATTTTTTTCCGCAGTAGCTCAGTAAAGTTTACTTACTCTTCTGGGAACTCCACGGGCTTGTTCTTGATCCTGTTATGAAGCCCCAGAATGTATTCATCTATAAAAGGGCACTGTAAAATAAACCAAAGGTTTTCCAGCTGTCGGAGATCTCAACACTGGTTATGCATTTGTTATTCGCATAAAAGATGTAGTGCATTCCCTGTGCACTGGCTTGGTTTGAAAAAAAGAAGTCCCTGCAACACTCCTCACACGCAATGAACAGATTTGTTTCTCATTAATAAATAAATGCAGCAGAAGAGCAGGGGGACCCAGCAGATTGGGACACAGCCCTCCATCCAGCCTAACAGGTGACTGTGAGCTGCTCATTTCCTTCTCTCTGCTCTACTTTTCTGCTGGTAAAATGGAGATGCTGATACTCGCTGTCTTGTTTCAGTGCTTTGAGATTTCCAGGTGGCATAATTTGAAGCTACGTATTAATATTACAAAACCTTTTTTAACATGATCAGCTTGGCTATACTGATGCACAACACATCTCTACAGGACGGTCTGCTTATAAACAGATTCATTTAGACCCAAATTCTGTCTCTTTCTACCTGGCAGGACTGACAGATCTTTAACTGAGCCACATGAGTACTGCAGGGAAGACAGGACAGGCCCTGCAAGCACCTGGAGCAGCAGCTCCTGTTCTGGTGGGATGCAGCTGCTGCCGGGCCCTGGCCCAGGGAAAGTACAAAACCTAAACAGGTTCAAAATGTACAAGGATTGCTGTTAGAGGGGCATGGGGAATAGGAGGATGTATCCTTGGGTTTGGTTTTATTTCCTCTTTTTTTTTTTTTCTTTATTTTATCAAGCAGGGCTTCCCAAAATCTGGTTTGCTGAAGTGCTCTGGGGGGCTGGGGATACAACCTATGCTTCCCTCTGGCTTGTTTCCAAATCTAGGCAATAGAGACACCCCCGACAATCTGTTGGCGGTGCTGCCGATGCCCCTCTGGGCTGGGAGCACTGAAAGCTGGTCCGAGTGCAGGGGCCAAAACTAGAAATCACCCCTTGCCCAAATCTGGGCAAGTGCTCCCAAATCTGGGGACACTGTTGACCCCTTCCCATCTGCAGTGTGATTTGGGAAAAGAGGAGCTTGCGGGAAGTAGTTCTTGATATTTTCCATTTGCTAGAAAGGAATGAGTCAAAATACAGGCGAGGTGGCCCTCCCAAGCACGGCAACAGTGTCCAAGAGCAGCTTACCTTCCCATAAACAAAGCAGTACAGGGTGATCCCCATGGCCCACACATCAAGCGCCTGAGAGAAAGCAAGAGCAGGCAGTAAATTAGAGGCAACTCCAAGATGGTCTAAATGAGCGAGATTTTCCTACTGACTCAGAGCTTTTATTTCTAATTGCATTTAACATTTTCCATGTTGAATTTCATTGCGCAGAGCCCCTCTGAGGCTGGGCTCCTAAAAGCATCCGTTGCACACCGGGGAACATGAATGGCACTGGACCAGGTGCTGCTGCCAAGGCAGGTATGAGCAAGCAGCCCCTTGCATGGGAGCACCCTGCCAAAGAGGCCAGGGTGGTGCTGCCCCTCGTGCCTCAGCTGATCGGCTGTGAGCAAAGACTTACCTTGCCACTGAAACTTTTGCCAGTATCCGAAATGGCCTCTGGTGCCATGAAGGCTGGTGTCCCCGCCGTGCTGGAAAGCTGCGCATCGTTGCCTTCAAACTGATTGCTGACTCCAAAATCAGCTATCTTGACATGCCCGTCATCTCCCAAGAGCAGGTTGGAAGGCTTGATGTCCCGATGAATGATCTTCTGGTAGTGCACTAAAACACAGAAAGGACAGGAGTGCAGTGCGTAACAACAGCCGACTCACCTACAGAAAATCCCCAAACATCCTTCCAGGAGGACGCAGAAAAACGTTGTGCCGACTCACACACCCCACTCAGACTGGCAAATACAACATGGCAAAAAGCCATTCCCTACAACTTGTCCGTTGCAGGGAGTGCAGCAGAAGCAACATTTCACTTTGTGAAGCGTGCAGCCGTCACCGGTATATGATGAACAGGCATGAACCCAGAAACAGCCCAACCCGTGGTACGGTGCCAAGCTGTTGGGATAGGGGAAGCGTTCCAGTCCCACAGATTGGCTTGGCCTCATCAGCCCAGCTGAGTCACCAGGCAGCTGGTGGCATTAAAGGTTTGCGGGATCCAAATAAAGAAGTTAATTTCACATTGGCTTATTTTAAAACTGCTGTGCCATAAAACTAATCAAAAGGAGTGGAAGGACATGCAGATTGAAACTGATCCGAGGAGGCATTTAGGCAAAATGACAGAGGCAGCAGATGAGCAGCAAGGCCAGCCAACAGCTTGGATACCAGCAGATATTTCCAATGCAAAAGATGCCTCTGTGGCCAGAAGCAATCACCAAAACAGGAAGGGGCAGCAAAAGCTGACTTGTAGCAATCCCAAGAGACTTCACCAAAGGGGAAAGGAAATTCTCTAGCCTTCCCACCCCATCCCAGGAGACTGCGACCACCCTGCCCCATTTACATATTCCCATGGCCCGCAAACAGAGCATATCTCTTCTCACGCCTCCATGCAAGTGCTTCACGTATCTCCCAGGAAGTGCATGGCAGCACTGGGAAAAACGCTGGCCTGATCCATCCTGCTTACCAACCGGGTCAACACGGTCCCCATCAGGTCACCACAGAAGTGGGGCACCCAAAGATGCTCACCATCCTGCACCTTAGTGCCCAGAAAGAGCCAATGTCACCTAACTGCTCTCTTAAAGCCAACTTTCCAGCATGCCAAAGTCACAGTTCTGGAGAGCATCTGGGCAAGGACTTCTCCTTAGTTTAAGGCACTGCTGATGGATGCACATTAAGAGGCGCCCCAACCATGTGCAGCTCTCTAGGATCACCTCCCCACAACCCACGTGGGCAGTACACGATGGCTGCCTGGCAAAGAGGTTTCAAACACGCTGTGTAAGAGCCCGACACGGCTGCTGACTCGCTACCACCATATAAGTCTGCAGGTTAAGTGAGCAGATCCGTTCCCAAGAGCTGATCGAGAGACGCTGCAAACAAAAGCGTGCTCGGAGCCTGCCAGATGTGCTGGGGCATGCCAGATGTGCACGGCCAGGCGTGATGTGGTCAGCTAAAACCACAGCAGTTGGGCTAGAGGGGGTAAATAAACCCTGGAGGCCCAGCAGCAGCTCTGCAGCCAAGCCAGTGCAAGCTGGCATTTCATCATGGTAATGCAGAGCAAAGAGAAAGCTGGGGGACGTTTCCCTTCGGGAAGGGATCTGCTGCCTCTCGTGCAGGGAGCTGCGTGAAAGCTGCCCAAGACTGCACCTGATGCTGTCTCCTCCCCCCAAAATGCAGGTTGCAAGCATGGGGACTCTAAGAGGGACATTAACTGCCCAAAATGATCCTGCCAGGGGTCTCTCCAACCACTCTGCTTCCCAGATCCCTAAGGGCTTGGTGTGAACCCCTGCCAAGCACATCATTTGGTCCCATTCAGTCCCTCTGGTGCCTTTGGAGGGATGAGCCAACTTTTTCCACAACATGTAGCTCATCTTGCAACCACTCTGGGTTTCTGAATCCCTCTGGCTATTCAGAGATTAAGTGGGTTTTCCCTGTCATTCAGAAGCAACCCCCTGGGAAGCATCTGCCTGGATAAACATTCAGTGAAGACCATGCGGGAACAGAGAGGAATGCTGGGAGAAGAGGAATGAGGTTGATCCCTGGCCCTTTTGGAAAGGGCTCATTTCACTGCATCCCCTCCTGGAAATCCTGGAGCTCCCACAGGTTATTACCAGCAAGATGAAACCCCATTAAATAAAAAAAAAAATATTATACGTACAGCACTTTGAGATGAGCTGCCATGCCAGGCTGTTTACTGAGGATGGTGCTAAATTATCTGATTAAAACCACAATCCCATTCCTATGCAAGGGCAAAAGCAATCCATGCAGTGCAACCACGGAGCCTGCTTAGTATTGCTCTCACATCACTGCCGTAGCACAGCTTGAACATCCTCCCAAGGAAACCGCTGCACCATGAGCCGCGGGCTGCACTTTGGAGGCACCTCCTGCTCACTCTGCTCCACCAAGAGCAGCCAGAGGAGATGGTTGTTGCAGGCTAGGCAAGATCAGCACCTCCCTCTGCTCCCCTGCAGTCTGGGGTTACGTGAGGGGCTGGGGAAGGACCCCAAGATCCCCAAGAGAACAACAGCGAGCCCAAAGAGCAGCTGCTTTCCTGGCCAGGGTCTTTGGTGCGAGATGGCTGCAGGCTCTTGGTGTTACGGTGGGGACCTTGGCTGCCCCAGAGAAAACCAGTACAAAGTTTGGTAGCAAAGGGTCAAAATCATTAAAAAAACCCACAAAAGTCATATTTATTAAAAGGCCACATCAGTCTGATCTGCTCTACCAGCTACTCACTCCCAGCCTTAATGATGATGGCATCTTGTGAATGGCCCTCTTGGATCATATACAGGCAACATGTGCTGCTACACAAAAGCTTTTTGTTTGTCTGCTTTCAGACATTTAAACAGCCAACTCAAACACCAATAGATCTTCTTGGCCAGTGAGGAAACACACGCCAGCCCCTTGTCCTGGTGGTGCCACTACTGTCACTTGGCCTCAAGAGAGCCCAGCCTCAGACAGCAGTGCAGTCGAGAGACTTTTGTTGGGCCAAACATCTGCTCTCAGCAGGGAAAGTTTCCCTTGCCGGCAGATATCAGGCCAACGCTCCTCCTGTTCCATGCTTCACCTGCTACTGGTTGCTCAACACCAGGGCAAACTGGCATAAGGCCAGGTCCATCGTCCCAGCAAACCAATTTACCCTTCAGTTATTAAATAGAAGTCCCTGCCAAATCAATCCAGAAGGAAATCTTCCTGTCGTCAAAAAGTCAAACTTGTGTTTCGCATGTCACCACGCCCAAGACTTCAGAAGTTAAGCAAAAAGCAAAGCTCGCCAGCACCTCTGCATCGGTCCTGCAAACCCACAGGCCTTTACGAAGGGAGGGAATCAGCTAATCCCAAAGCATTTTTGGCCAAACATCCTGTAGAAGAAAGCTTAAGTCTGAAATACTGCTGTGCCCTCATCAGTAAGGCCTGGGGTCTCCAGGACTGCTAGCTTTTCCTAACGGATGCTCACAGGGATGGAAGGAAACGTGGCCTTGCAACGACAGTAGCAGGTTGAGTATGGCCCTGGACACAGAAGGGATGCTCCAACCTGGACACGTCTGCTCTCAGACTCTGCTTTTGCTTTCAGGAACGAGCCTGACATCTCGCACGTATCAAGGTGCACTACTTGGCATTAAAATTACTAAAATAGCAAGGCATTCAATAAAACACAGTGACAGCACGTCCCGCTTCCTGCCCAAGGTGGGCTCTCCTCTCCAGGGCATCCATCCTGGTCTCTCCGTCTCTGCATCTCAGCTGGACTTTGTCTGCTGTGGAAAGTTCCTGCTGCCGCCACCTCAGCCGCGGTCTCCCTCCTAGCGCCTCTCGCAGGAGACATTCCTGCCCCGGCAAGCGTCACCAGCGAGCAGAGCCCCGTCACCATGGATGCCAAGCACCAGGGACCAGGTGCCACCACTGCTAAAAGGTCAGCCCACGTCCCCATCTGCTTGGCTATGGCAGCTGCATCCCATTTCACACGCACCTTCTGCGCCGAGGGCAGCACGTGGCCCTGCACCAACGCCGTCCGTGCTCCACTTCTCAACTTCTCATTTAATCAAACCCAACCAACAATGACGCATTTATGGCTGTGACCACCACAAGCTTAAAGCAGCTGCATGGTTATCGAGTCTCCCAAATTACATAACAATTATGGATGCTTACATTAAAATTACCTTGCAATCTGCAGATTGCCTGGCAACACTTTTCCTTCAGTGTGCACGGAGGATGCACTTTTCCTCTGTAATTACATAATAATTGCCATGCATTTACCCAGCAGTTCTGAGAGAACACTATTTTTTAAACTTTCATTTGCTAATAAAATAAGTGGTTACTCAGTAGCCCAAAATAAAGCATCCTATTGTTGCTGCTGTTGGGAGTGCTAGGGCACCCTATCATTTATTGCCCAATTTTATTCCCCCTGCCTGGGATATGCACCTTTTTTGACTATTCTATTCTAAAAGTTTCTTCTGAGCCAGAATTGTTATGCAGGCGCCAGCAGCACCCAGCACAACCAAGCTTGGATCTCTTGGATAAAGCATGCAGGGTCTGCTATAATTTGAATGCTAATGAGAACATAAAAAGCTGCAGTGTTTGCGTCCTTCAGAGTCTACTGAAGAGTCTTACGCTTCCTGTTCTCATTCATAGATATGTTTCCCCTGACTTTCTGCAGTGACCTGAAGGATTTTGGCAGCTTTCAGCACCTGGAAGCTTCTGCATTGTCACAGATTTGCAAATATCAGTTTCACTCACACCTGGTGGCTGGTGCTTTCCCACTGATTTCACACAGATTAAGAGCTAATGTTGCTTTTCAGTGTGGAGCTGGACTCGAGGGCTGCAAACCTCCTCCTCTGCCTCGTAAGGTCCATGAGGCCCTGCAGAGACTGGTTTCCCAGTGAGCGTTCAAAAGCAGGAGAACATTTTCAGTGCAAGCGAGGGCCTGTGCGCGCTACAAGGGGCTGCAGAGCTGGTGGGCGCTGTTGGAGACTGAGCAAGACGAAGGCAGACACAACGGGAGCCCCTGTGGCAGCACGACACTGCTTTCCGCAGGACGTGGCCGCACGTGCTCTTTGAAAGCACACTGGAACAATTTCCTCTGGTTTGGGAGAGGCACAGGTATCTCCTATAGTTAAAACAGCTGGCAGCCTGCCATCTACACTGGGATGGAGACCTGGCTCGCTCTTTCCCAAAGATCCCCTTCCATTGACCAGACTGCATCAAAGGTCCTTGTCCTCCCTACTCACCGCTCTGCCTTCAAATTTGCCACCATAACTGTGTACCTTGATATGTTAAAATAAGCCAGTTATAACTGGCATTGATAAAAGGTGACAGTGCCTAAGATGTGTTAAGCTGCCCAAGGTGAGCTCTGCAGAACCCACAGTCTCCTCTGCCACATCCAGGGTGGACAAGGAACCAGAACAGCACCACAGGTGTAAGAGGGGTCAACCTCCTGGACATGAGCTCCTCTCGTCCATCTGTCCTCTGGCATCACATCTCTTGCTGAATCAATCGCTTTGGGAAAAGCCTCAAGCCAACACGACATCCATAGCACATCCACTCCCTGCTTTAGGCAGCCCTACAGGAAACTTCCCCCAAACGCTCGTGTATAGTAATCCTCAATGCTCCGTTCTTCCACGGACTTGTCTAATCGCTTCTGAGCTCATTTAGTTCCAGCATTCGCTAACTCCTTCTGTAACCAATGTCACTGTTTAATTACAGGTTACACAAAAGAGTAATTCCTTCTGTTTTAAACATGCTACCTGATTATTTTACTTGCTCCCCCCTCAGCTCAGTGTTTTAAGTCGCTGACATATCACCCCTTCTCATAACAATTTTCCAGGCTGGAGAGCTCTGCTCTAATCCTTCCATATAGAATTCCCTAGGCATCTAGGAGCACACCACAGGTTCCAACAAAAGCCCAATAACACTTTTTGGTTTAGTCTCTATTCTGTTCCCAGGAACTCCCCAAATCCTGTTAGCCTTGTTGACTGTCACTAAGCAGTCAGCTGGCATTTTCAGGAGAACCATCCAGAGCAAAGCCTGGCAAGAAGAGCTAATTTAGAGCCCGTCACGACATATGTATTTTTAGTGTTGTTTCTCCCCCTCACTCATTCCCCCACATTCAGCAACACGGAATTTTACCTGCCATTTTATCATTCTGTCACTCACCACCACGGGATCTTTCCGCCCGCCACTGCAGTCAGTTGTGACGATGACTATCCCAACATTAAACGTGACCATCACCCTCTCTCATTTCACTCTATCCTTTCCCTAGTCACTTCGGAAGACGCTGAACGACGCAGGCCCCATCGGCATTCCTGCTTCACCTGCGGCCTTTCCCCATCACGAAACCGTGTCCCTTATTGATTATCCAACTAGCTGCTAAGGCTGCGCCGCACGGAGAGGGGGATCCGCCCGCCCGCCGGCATCGGGAGCTTCCTGGTACTCACAGTACTCGATGCCCAAGACGATGTCTCGGAAGTAGAGGCGGGCCTGCTCCTCGCCGAAGGGCTGCTCGCAGGGCACCTCCATGACGGGCCTGCGAGGGACGAGGGGCAGCGTGAGCGAGCGCCCCGCGGGGCCGCGGGGCCCAGGACGCGCCTGCGCCGGCCGGGGCTCACGCCTGGCCTTCGCTTCCCATGTGCGTTTTCTGCCCCTGCCTTCCCTCCCTAATGGAAAACACCAGGAATTTCAACACAAGATCCCAGCAGGGCTACTCACCCTTTCCTCAGCAGGTCAAACACTGCAAGAGAAAGAAATTAGAGTGTGAATGAGTCAGAGAACTGGACTTGGGCATTTTTAGCACCTACAGAAAGACAACTCTTCCCACAACTGCAAAATCAATCCCTCTCCACTCGCTTCTTTCCCTCCCCTGTTACGTGGGCGCCAGGGGATGCAGAATGAGAACATTCCTCTCTTTAGCCAGGACTCACACTCCTGCCTCCCACCAACTCCGAGCGAAGAGACGGCAGGGGCTCATTTGGCAGCTCAACTGCAGCTCCCGCTGTCCCACTGCTGCCCTGCTCGGCACGGCCACGGCGGGGCTGGCTGAGGTTCCTGCCACGCTGCCAATGCCAGGAGAGGTGCTGCAGGAGCCCTCGCCTGCAGACAGCGTCACGAGCGCCCTGCGGCAGCAGCAGCGCAGCCCTCGAGCCCACCTCAACAAGAAACATCAGAGGCGGTGGAGATGGAAGGGGGCTGGATGCCCCCTCCTCCCGCCCACCTCGGTGCCTCCCAGGCCTAAACCTCCAGGTTCTGCCCAAATCTAGCGCTGGACCACGACTGGCACTTCAAGACTCGTGCAGGAGGAAGACAAGGGCGGTGGAAATTGCCCACTCTTTGCATGAAAGTGTAGGGCGCCTGTGACCTCCAGGGTGGACACACAGCAGTAGCTCTGGGCCAAGATGCCCAGCACAACAGCACAGCTGTCTTGACGTCCACAGCCTAGCAGGAAGGTTAGCACGCCCACAGATGTCACTAGGGGTTCCTCTAGAGGAATTTGGGTCACCACGTCTATCCATAGGCTACAGGAGAAGTGCAGAGAGCAGCTTCACATCAGGAGGAGAAATCCTAAGGTTCTGGTGGTGGATAATGACTCACTTACCCATGTACAAATTGTCCTCTGCAGGATCATCAAGGACCTGTGATAACAGAGATAAGAGGAGAGGAAAAGAAGGAGAGAAAAAGACATTCTTTCCATCAAAAAAACACATTTTACAGCTCTCTGTATGCCGTGTTGAGCTGCAGAGCATGAAGAATGATTTCCTGTCTCCAGAGAAACCTAAGCTTCTGACTGTATTTGGAGAAACTGCTTACAAACAACAGCACTTTTCATCCTAGCACGACCCCATTGAAAACGGCTCTGAAGCTGAGCACCTGTGCACCTTCCCGGGCCTTGTCTCAGCACAAGCTTCACTGATCAAAGCCACCCATGCACCCATCTGCTGCCTTCGCATGGGGCCACCACCCTCAGGAGCAGGGCAAGCACATCTGCTCGCCACGTGCGATTTATGGCCCTGCTTGGGGTTACCAGCCTCGACGCTGAATCCCTGGTTTTAAACCAATTTAGACTGAAGCGGGGCCAGCTGAGGAACCTCTTGTAATATAGAGGAGATTAACTTCAGTGGAGTTTGGGGTGGAGACACTCATGGATCAACCCCACTCCCCATCTGCCCACCCTCCTGCACAGCCCACAGGAAGCGTGATGCCCTCAGAGCAAGCTGGAATTTTAGGTATCTTTAGGATCTCTAGGGTCTCCCAGCTCCTAGCGCCTTTCATTCATGGTTATGGCACCTTCCTTGCCTCACCTCTATCAGTTTAACGATGTTGACATGATCCAGCTTCTTTAAGATGGCTATTTCTTGATAGACTCTGTCCAACGGTGCCATTGGCTTTGGCTGCTCTCCAGAGGCTGATTTTGACCCTCTAGGAGGAGGTCGACCTGCAACCACAACAACATGGGATGGGGAAAAAAAAGCTTCCTTCTCTGCAGCACCCGGCACGCAGGAGCAGGTGGCTACCATCTGGGCAAGGCGCGAGCCCACAGCCTGCGGAGCCTGACCCCGAGTGCAGGGATGGAGGCACCTGGACATGGCACCCTGACCCTCTCCATCCTCACGGCACTCCTCGACTGACCTCAAGGCTCTCACTAACTCCTGAACTCACAACACTGGAGATCCAAGACTCCAAGAGAGAGGCAGCAGCGCCACGGTCCCTGTGAGATTCCTCCTCCTCATCACCTTCTCACCGTTCCAAAGTGCTCGGTCTCCACCCTGAGCGGCCTTTTCCAAGCCCAGGCCAGCCTCTGATGGCTTCTAGGCTGGCCATCTCCACGTCCCTTGGCCCTGCCACCAGAGCCAGGTGCCATCTGAGGGGATAGGAAGGCCCCCAGGAGAAGAGGGTCTACCCTGCCTAACTTCTAGTATTTAATTAGGTTTCCCAAAGAGCAGGCAGAAAAGAGACAGCACTTCAAAGAGACTCAGCAAATCAAAGCTAGGAACTTAATTACCAAGTACTTTGAATTTCCCCACGTTAGTGCCTGTCCTTTCGATACCCACGGTGCTTCAACGCGCCCCCAGCCCCGCGGGCGGCTTTCAAACAAGGCCGCGTGCCGCAGCCTGTACATGGGCAACGTTTCTATGGGCAGATTTGCAGGGCTGAGCACAGCACCTCTGGCACAGATACCCACGTGGAAATCCATACTGTTTCAAGAGCTTCTTTTTGGAGAGGACTTTCATAGCCTAAAGGAAGAAAGAAGAAGAAGCAGTGTTAAAACTGTGGCATTGCTGTGACCCTGGAGCACACTGGGCATCAGGGATGTGCTCAGCTCTGCCCTCAGCCTAGGAAAGAGGTTTCCTTGTTCAGGTCCCCTTTCTGAGGGCCACTCCAACATCCCCAAGCAGCCTGGCAGATAAATATTTCATAAGCAACCACCTCCTTGTACAATTTGCTTAGGAAAATGTAGTCTGTGCTTCGAGGGTGGGGACGGTCACTCTCTCCTTTCCCTGCACTGGGTTGTTACTCCTATAGAATTCAACAACCTTATTTGCCATTCACACAGGAGTAACTCCTGTGAAATATAATCAAAGATTCCTGCAAGATGCAGGCAGACGCGTAACACTTTGCATGACCCTGTCGGAGGCAGCCTCTGCGACCGTTACTAACATGCAGAGCGGGGACGAGTCACCAAGGCCATCCCAGCAGGCTCCTTCTCTGGCCGTTTGCCCTGGCAGCGGGACCGTGACGCCCTCCCAGGGTCCCACCTCTCCAGCCAGGCTCACAGCTCACCAAATGACTGCAATTTTTGGTACTGGCCTGGTGAAACCCTCCAGATTTGCATGGTGTAATTGGGAAGACAACCCGGCTTGCTGTGACACAACGCTCTCGGGGACAAGTCCACATCCTGCTCCCGTTGACAACGGCAAAGCATCCTTTACTCCAAGACATCCACGCATGTAGGATATCACCTTACTTGCTAACAGAGGGACCTCAACCGCAAGCAATCCAAAGCCGGGGAAGGGCTCGAGTGCCACCCAAAGCTCCTGAGGCATTTGCAGCAGCCCTCTGCTGTGTGGGCTCTCCAGGGGCTAGTAGGGTTCGGGCTGGCTGCTGCCACGTTTTCCTCGGTAGCAGCACTCGATTCAGCAGTCTCTTCTCATAACCTCTGAGGAACTTCTCCCCTCGAGACTCAGTAGAAACCAGCCCTCAACGCTAAGGGCACTAGGTAGGAACGGACGGGCTGAGCGCGCAATCACACAAATCTTGTTTCTCAGGAAACCAGATTAAAGAAGAGAGACAACTACAATGCAAGTGCTTTTGAAAGCTGCACAACAAATATTCATCATAACCCCTTTTCTCTGCAAGCTGATTTAGAGACTGAAAACAGGATGGAACCATGACCTGGGGCATCACAGAATCAAATCCCATCGGTGCAGTGACTCCAGACCAATTTCCCTCCTGGAAATTTTGACCTTTGCTTTTTCTCTGCTGCTCCAACACAGTGCCCCCTCTTTTTTTTTTTTTTTTCCCTCTCTCTCTTTCCTCCACCCCCCCTCCCCTCCTGCTCACTGCAAATGGGGCACTGAAGCAGGAGCACAGGGACCCTGGCAGGGCCTCATGAGCATTCGCAGCCGCAGGTTCTTGCAAGGCGCCCAGGGCCACGTGTGGTGCCACAAGCTCCGTGTCCCCGAGATGCCCCTGGCACCCGGGATTCGCAGCCCTCCAGCACTCTGCAGCTGGGCACAGTGAGGTGGATAAGGCTGTGCAGGCACTTTCTCCTCTTTCACAGAAAGTAAATGCCAGGAAACAAATACAACCCCTTTATGTTTTTTCCAGATGTGGTGACCATCTTTTTTTCTTCTTCTCCTTGTTTCAGGAGTTTTCCCTAATCCTACGCCAGAACCAAAACTCAGCACAGCTGGCACCAGGCCCTGCAGCTGGGCCAGAAGCAGGAGCCGTGCTCCAAATTGCACTCAAGAGTGAGCAGGGTCTGATTTCCTCCACTTATCTGTTATTGCTTTTCAGCATGGAGCAAGATAAAAGAAAACAACACAAGTGTGGCTGCATGTCAGCCCCGTCCCTGTGGCCCCACAGGGCGCCTTGCTGCAGGAGCCACGCTCTCCCCACTATAGTCCTTGAGGGTTTGGCTGGATTAGGACGAGAAGAGGGGATTAAGTGAGCATTAGCGAGCACGCAGCAGGCTAACCCGGCCACGGGCTTTCACTGCTGCCTTTGGTTTTCCTGCTGACTGCCCCTGGGTTAACCCCGCTGTCATGCATTGTAGCTCAGACCGTGGGGAGATGTGCTGGAAGTGCAGTGACATCCTGCAAGGGGGCTGGGTGGGTTTCTGGCATATTCCTGATGACCCTCTCCTTGCAAACCCACCTGCACCAAGTGCCACCTGCCTCTAACGGGAACGGGGAGCCCCACGTACGGGTGGCCAGGACACAGACAGTGTGACACTCACGTAGTGCTTGTCGTCGTCCTCGTTGTAGGCCAGCTTCACGACACCGTAGGAGCCCTGCAAACAAGCACAAGCCACAGTCAGCTCAGCGCTGGGGGAGAAGGAAACCCCTGAGGATCCAGGCAAGAGCACTGGGGGCAGGAAACCTCCCAGATTTTGCCCACCCACAGCAGCAGACCCCGATGGCAGATGCTCACACGGTACCAACCAAGCCAAGCGCCACCCGAAGCACCTGCTTTCCCCAGCAGATAAGGGGAGATAACAGAACGAGACCTAACCTAGCAGCTTGGGCATGGATGGAAAACCTTAACTCGTCCCAGTGGGAGACCCAGCACCTGCCCTGTGCTTTTTCTTTCTGTGCTTTCCTCTCCCTGTCAGCTCACATTAGCACATTGGAGGCATTAGCTTGGCAAGGAGCACCTTGAAAGGAAGCCAACTCATCTACCCTGGGAGGGGAGGAAACACTTAGCCTTCCGAGGAAGCAGTTCTGCTTTGACCTTGAGCAAGGCTTAGTCATACTTATAGGGCAAGAACCAAAAACACCTACCCAAATCAAAACAAACAGCACTTTCCCGGTTGGCCATCCAGATGCCTTGGGATGCCATGCTATTTTCCTCTGTGTTCCTGTGCACGCATGCAGGTTATTTCCTAAAGCTCCACTATTTCCAGCTACGTACCTTGCCTATCTCACTCTGCAGCTTGTACTGGTTCAGCTGCACACAGTCCTGCAAGGCGAGAGGAGAACAAAATTAGAGGATTGGTAGGAGGAAATGATGGAGCTCAAATCAGCACCAAGTCAAGGCAAAGTGCCAAATAATAATAATAAAAAAGAAAAAAAAAAAAACAGTTAAACCTTATTTAAGCTTGGCCCATCATTAAGGGAGCTTTTAAGTGTTACAGCCCCAGTCTCATGGCATCCCTGTTGCAAGTCACACTGCTGCATTGCAGGGCGCATTAGAGCACTGACATGGGCGACGACTTCACTGCTTCCCCCAACACGAGCCTTCTTAGTGAAGGAGGATAAAGGAATGGGGAATTTATGACCTTTTAAGTTTGCAAGCACTCGCTTGTCAGGAATATGAGGAGTGATTTAAATCTCGATCTTGTTCCCAGTGAAGGAAGCTTTTTTCCACTGCCCTGACAGGGAGAAAGAGCCAACTGTGAGTAATGCAGTCGCAGAAGCACATTAAGTCTGCTTTTAGCAAAGCATGGAATATCTTTCCAAAGGTGAAAACCCATCCATCAGCACTACGAGCAGCAGAAGGAACGACTGCAACGCAGCAGAAACCGTAAAGCATCAAAATGGTTGGAGAGGAAAATCTCCCTGAATCTTATAGAACAGAACTAGGGTTTAATACCTTATTTTTCATTATCAAGAAAGCAATAAACATCTTAAATAAGGACAGATTTCAAAGTTCCAGCATGCACGGATATAAGCAACGATTCTCCCCATTTCTACTTTGAACTCCGCAAACATCACCAGGCACATAGGGAATTAGGCAAGGTGAAGAGACCCTTTGATTTCAAGCCTGCAAAGTGCATGCACATGGGTTAACTTTATGGTTAAGGGAGTCTTTAACTGTGGCCTGAGGAGTTTGGGGCTGCCCAGCCAGCCTCCCACCACGTGCAGCCCTGCAAAACCCCAGGGAGGAAAGGGGAAAACCCTGCAATGCTTCCCCAGAGGAGCCGGGAGCATCCAAGCATAGGAAAACCCAAGCTACGGATGCAGGAAGGACAAATTCCCTGAAAAACGCCACGTCAGCAGATTTGCTCCGCTGTAGGCTGTGCTTTGCATTGCAGTAAATTTTGCAAATGAGGCAGGAGTGAAGGTTTCTGCTGCCGGCTCCTGTCACGCTGCCCCTCGCCAGCCCTGCACACTCACAGCAGCCTGGAGACCGTCCCCAGAGACGCAGCAGCCTTTTTCCCCTCTGCCATCAGAGCAGGGTCCTTCTTGAGGGATGTAATCCACCCAGCTGGGCAAATCCTCTTACAAAGTCTTTATATTTAGCACGAATGCAGAGGTCCGTGCCTGCCCTGCATGTCTGGGCCGTGACACCTTTGACTCTGCCACCTTCCCACAGCACCTCTTATTCCTGGCTAGAAGATGCTGCTTTTTTTCCAATTGTTTATTTTCTTTCCCATGAGGTCTATGCAGACCCTTCCAGCCTGAGTTCCATCCCCTGGGCTCAACTCAACTCACAAGAGATGCCCCAGCCCTCATGGACAGTTTTGCCCGTCCAATCATCCCGCATGGCCAAGGCAGGGCAGAGTTACAGCAATACAAAGCAAAGGGATAATAAATGGAATGGGATGTAAGATCAAAACCAAGGACAGGCCCAAGGGAAGGCGATGCCAGGACAAGGCTGCCCCACAGGTCCCAGTTTGCAGCATCTTTTTTGCATCTTAGTTTCTTCCACTCAATTCCCACCAGCATCGCTCTTCAGTCAAACAGCAACTGGTGAAAGCTGAGATTTTCTGATGTTCCAAGCACTCAAGGTCAACACAACCAAAACCAAATATTATATATTTATAATCCTTTTTATCCTTTCTTTCCCCCACTTTCTGCAGAGAGGCCCATGCACTGAGGCCAACAGACTTGTTATGTTATTATTTGCTTTTCCTGCAAGAAATGGGAGAGTTTATCGGAGAGAAATACCTATTACTGGGCCAAGTGCTACTAAAAGATAACATTGTTGAATCCTCCCGATTTCATCGTGTAAAGGATTTGCCGCTGCTGATAAATACTGAGTGGAGAACCTCATCATGATCCTTAATTAAAAGCTGTCAGCAAACCCAGCCGCTGCTCCAGCCAAGAAACATGATGCCCTGTTTGAGAGGGTGCAGAAGGTGCTACATAGAAGAAGGGGGCGAAATCCAGGGAGCTGTAACAACTTCACCAGTGATCCTATTCTCCAAGTGGCATTTTTCTTGGCTGCCTAAAAGGATTGGAGACGGCAGAACAAGAGCCCAGCGCTGGTCTCGCTGCTACAGTCTAACGCAGGAAACTTGGCTCTGCAGTTCTCCCATCCACGTGGCTTCCAAGCGATGCCACTGGCTCACATACCACTGATAAAGCAGAAGTGCTCGTGAACTTCACTTCTACAAAGACTTCAAATTCCTTCGGTAGCGACTGCCAGCTGGAGTGATGGATGCACTGCCACAGGAAAGGCACAGACTGACAGTGCCAGGTTCTCAATGCGACAAGAAAGGAGCAGCTTTAGAAGGGCTTTGAGCAGATGAGTACTCGGATTCAAGTACAGATGGGTTATTTGCCTAGAAAAGGTGCTTCAAAGAGTCGTTTGCAGAGAGACCTGAGGCAATGCTGTGACTGCTGGGGTGGATTTTGTCAGTGATTTACCAGCCTCCAGAAACACAACCGCAGCTGCTGCTATGTACACCATGACCGCATCTTCATCACAGGGTTATTTTATACCCTGTGGGACCAAACTCTCACCAGGAAGCCATCCCATCTCTAACAAGCCTTACTTCATCTTCTGAACAAGCAGGACCACCATGACCTCAACTCACAGCTAAAGAGACTCGCAGGAATTCCCAGAGCGCCGTTTGCACAGCATCCTGCTTCTCCCACGGACATGGGGGGGAACACGCACGTCTCCGGAGGGAAGCACTAAGCCACACGGATGTTTGGGTCCATGTCACCCTGCGTGTGACACTGGGACGGGGGTGAACCCAGCTGTGGCACTGGGGCAGCGACCCCAAGGCAGGACCTCCTTCATCCCTCCTGGAGAAACTTCTCTGAAGGAGGGGAGCCCCAGGCCCTCAGTCTCCACGGCTTCTACAAACCCATATACATGCTTTAAAGAAAGTACTGAGAAGAGTAGGGAAACGTCAGCATGTTTAAGCTCTTTATAAAATTAAATCATGCTTTAATAATGGCAAAACACAATGGGAGATGCATAATCTCCAGAAGCTTAAATCCATAAACGCCAGCAACAAAGCTGCTGGGACTGCTAAAACCCCCGAAGGGCACACGCTGCAGGGACACAGAAAGAGGGCTGTCCACAGCCCTTTCTTCAAGCAGACCATGTGCATGCTGCGGTTGGTTACACAGCCGGTCTAAGCAAACACGGAGCCTTCAGCCCCTTGCCAGGCTGATGCCAGGCAGGTGAGGGCTGAAGGGCTGTATCAGGCCTGGGCAACACCCAGCAGTGGTTTTGGTGTTGAATGTAACGGTGTCCATCCACCCCAAACTCATATAAGCTTATAAGTGACTACTGTTTCCAGGAATTTCCCCACCATCACCCTTTGAGAGAACGGTGCTTTCAGATTTACTGTTTCCAAAAGGCTAAAGACCCTCCCCACCAACCCTGGCTAGAGTGGAGAACAAGCCTACCTCCGCATCCGAGATGGAGACCCGGTTCGACTCTATCGTCGGGCGCCTCATTATACGTGGCGATGGCCCGGTGGCATAAGGGCCGTAACTTGGAGTGTTGCTAGAAGCCAAATAACTTCCTGTTGGTCTTTCCTGAAGAGACAGCTTCCTACTAGACAGGACAGGTCGATTAGGAGGTCTCTTGGAACCGTGCTGCCAGTGAGCATCTTCAGGCCCTTGGGAAGGGAGGCACGCATTCATTCCCGAATCACTGTTGACTCCGTTTCTTTGGATGTCTTTTACATTATCAGAAAAAACGGTGTCGTTTTCCTCAGTGGTGTCTTCACCATTGGGGTCCCCTCTGTCTGAGCCGACAGCCACTTCTATGGCTGCCACCCGTTCTGCCAGTTCGGTCTGTGGGTCTTTGCATGTGTTGCCATCCAAAGTGTCAGTGGGAGAGTCCCCCATGGCTGCGGTTGGCTCCCCGAGTCTCAGATGACACTGCAGCGAGCCACGATTCCAGGGCTCATGGATGACACATGGCACGAAAGCAGCTCCCCACGGAATATCTAAGAGGAAACGCAAAGAAGTCACTGAGCGATGATATCAGCTCTGCAAAAAAGTAAGCAAGGCGTCAGTCTAACTCCCTCTATGACACAGAAGAAAATGAAAGCAGCATCCTGGCAGGCTGTGGACAAGTTGCAAACACCCAGAAGGAAACGCAAAACGAACCACCGAGCTAGATAGGAAACTTGTACAAGCGATAAGGATGAGGTTTTATCTGACGAGCAAGAAGTCACATGGATAACAAGAGCTTCTGCTTTCTGGAGCTAGCCTGGCAGTGAAACAGCATTTATGGTAAAAGGGAAAAGTCCTGCTTCGTAAAAAGAGGCAGGGTAAAAGGTCAAAATTTGGCGCCTCCAGCTCATTCACAGGGTACAACAGCTTCTGCTGCCTACCCAAACCCGACGTGCAGAACAAATGCACAGTCATTTAGAGTAGCACAGTTGTCCTGGGGACATTATCATGACGGCCATGAAGCCAAGCCACAGCTTGTGATTTGCAAATTCCCAATTAATTGCAGAGTTATAAGGGTAAAACAAACATATAAACAAATTTACTTGCTGAAAGAGCGTTAGAGATGAGTAAGCTGCCAATGGGTGGAGGCATCAACCAGTCGCATCAGGCTGTGCTGCACCTGGCAGATGTTCCCTTATTTTGGAGGGGCCAAGAACAGGAGTTTTTTGTTCGTTCCGGTATTTTCATTCAATGCCTAGCTCATTCCAAGCTAGGAGACCAGCTGGCTGCTATAAAACACATTTCCATCCTTTCAATCTGTTGCAACCAAGTAGGTATAGGCACAGAAGTGACCTACTAACCCTACAGCCTTGGAAGGCTTGGTGACCAAGCAATTCAGGTCATCTCCTAACAGGGGCAAATGCTTCCTCAGTAGACTTCACCCTTTTAAACACTAAATGCAATTTGAGAAAAATACTTTTTCCTTTAGGTATCCAGCACATTTAAGGCATTGTACTCTGCTAGTATAAAAATAAAAGCCAATGCATTTTACTGCATTTTGCCTCCTACACAATTTGACACAAATCACACACACACACAAAAATCCATTAGAAAGCAAGTATCATTTGTTATTTTCCACTCACAAAAAATATTGAAACCTCGTGTTTTTCAGAAGTCATCTAAATATTTAAATATACATATACGGAGAGCGTAAAAGTCAAATCAACTCAGCTTAACGACCACCCGCACATGGGGACCAGCCAGCAATTTGGAAAAGACCTACAAAACACTAAAGCACAACACAGAGCTAAAACTGCTCATTTAAACCACTGCTTCCCAAAGCGTAATTTCAATTTTGATCAAAAACAGTGATTTAGAATAACCCGTGACCACGGCAGAGCTGTGGTGAGGCCTCTGAACCCGTCTGCTCCCTGCTCCGGCTCCCGGGATTTTCCTGCAGGCAGCGGGGAGGGAAGGGCTGCAGCTGCCTGTGTTGCAATGCGGCTGCAGCCAAAGTGCCCAAATTTGGCACCTGCAGCAATCTGGTAGGTGCTGCAGCACCCAGGCCTTCCCCGCCAGCAGGGAGGGGGAAAAAAAAAGGAGGAAAAAAAAAGGAAAGCAAGAAAAGGAAGCTTTAGAGAGAGCATCTGGGAGCAGCACAGCCGGCAACGCTCACGCTCAGTGCACAAACGCTTGCCGTGCAGAACTTGAGATGCTCCCCGTGCCGGCACAGGTATAACCCCCGTGTCGGCAGCCTGCAGGTCCTCCCGAGGAGCAATGCTGGAAAATAAGCCTAGAGATAACTGCTAAAGTGCAGATAAACCCCATAAATCAGGGAGCGACAGGGAAAAGAGGATGCTCTGAGCAACCCAGGGGGTGGAAAGGGCTTTCCCACCAGGAGGGACCCCAGGACAAGCAATGGGGGGAGAAGCTTAAGACATGCAGCCATCACAAGGGTTTCCACCTCATTTCTGGATGGCTTCGCTCTCACTCCCAACCTGTTTTTATGTGTAGAAAAAAATCCACACATCTAAACACCAAAAATCTCTCCTTTTTAAAGGTATCGCCACAGGTGCAAGTAACTCACTGGATCGAAACAAACATATTCTAAAGCATCACAGGACATACAGTGCAGCTAAAAGTATTACAAAAAATCCTGCAAGATTTAGCAGAAATAACTGCTCATGCGTACAGCAGGGTTCAGCATGGGTTCGTTATGTGCAGGCTCTCCTCATAGCATATAAACCTCAGTACAAAAAGTAGTTATTTATTTCTACAAGTCAAGATCTACGGCAGACTTGCTGTTTTGCCAGGCTGCAGCAAAACCGCTCTGTGTCCCGATGGGAAATCGCCGAGCGGAGACACCGCAGCCGCTCTGCAAACGCTCTGGCTGCATCTTTAGGCCCGAGGCTCCTCGCCATTGTCACCGGTCTGATCCCAAAGAGCACCAAACACCTGCTTTGGATGAGATGATTAGGCTACAGGCATGATCGAGTGCTGGAGACCAGCTTCTATGAACATAATTTACTTACACGCCTCTTATTTGCCATTTTTCACATTAGCTATTCCTCTGCCGCAGGCAGGCTGCCGCTGCAAGAGCATTTTGCGCACCGCATTTATCGCCCGGCTACACATTTCTCAGCACAAAAAGCACTTTTGGACGGGATATGACTGGAGAAAATCTCCGTATCATAGGTGGGAGCGCGAGGCGAGTGGCCGTATTCAATTCTGCCGCTCGATAAAGCGTTTCGACACATTGTTCGAAAAATGAAGAATTGTAAATCTAGTTCACTGCCTTTTCCATCAATTTGGTCAACTGGAAACATCCTTGAGGAGGATAGGGAGGTTAAAAGCCCTGAGGACACCTCACTCTGCTTTGTCTCCCGCAATATATTTGCCCTCTTTATAGACTAATGCTCTTTACAGCAAAAGAAATCATGATGGATAATTACAACAAGCATTTGTGTGGCAAGGGGCCAAGCAGTCATCTTGCTCCTTTACACCATAAAACCACTGCTACGGGTAATTAACAGCACATTTTAATTATGCTTTGAAACACTAGCCAGGATGCTGAATCCTGCACCACAGCACGAGAGCTCGGCAACTACTTGGGCGTAAAGCCCCGAGCTCGGGAAGTTTCACAAAGGATTTCACAACTGCATTATAGCTCGTCACGCCACCTTCTAATTATATGGTTAAACCCATTTGCATAATCAGATGCAATTACACTAATTGCATATATAAGCAATAATCAACTAAAAAATTACTCTGAAGAGAAAGTTTCTGCTTAAGGAAATTCCTGTAAGAAGAAAACATAGGAGGGTGCCAGAGCAGAGCGCTATGGCCGCTAAGCGCTCCAGGGCATCGCTTGCCCGGGGGCAGCCACCTCTATTAACCACAAAGGAACAGCACTAACGAACCGAGGAGTCGGCCTGTCCGTTTGTCCTCACACCCTGGCTACAAACTACCTCTGCACAGCAGCTTTGGTGCACAGTTTGCAGCAGCTGCAGGTTTATCCGCAGGACCTGCTGGGTTGGTCACTTCTCTTTAGCTCTTCTCAAGCTGCTTCTCAAGGAACAGGTGTTGGAGATAGTTTTACCCTGCAGGCCACCCTGGGGAAGGGTCAAGGAGAGGTGTCAGCCCACATGTCCCACTGGTGTCACCTCCAGCAATGCCAAGTGCTCACACTTGACCCTGCATTGTCACCCCATCACCCTGGCAGGACCCAGCTCCACCCCTCCACAGTGTCCTGAGCACCAATTATAACAAATCCCATTTAGCCTTGGGACAAGGGACATCCAAGCCTTGCTGGGGAAGGACAGCAGGACATGGACTACATGTGCAGTGGGTGCAGATTTGGGTCAGTGCAGGGGGCAGAGGTTCTTGAGCCTGAACCCAAGCAGCAAAGAGGAGGAGGAAGAGGAGGAAGCATCCCCACAGGTAGCAGAGTAAGGGGGCCATGGGGAGCACAGCTTGATGGGGGTAGCGCTCTGACAGCTGGCGAGGTGGCACATCAGAAAATAATTGAGAACACACCAAGCTGGAGAGACTTGCATTCTTTTTAAAACTTTAATGAGCAAGGCAGGAGCCGGGCCCTGTTGATTCACAAACAAAATAAGTCACTGGGAGTTAGGGAGTCTTTAATATTTGAGGTCTTTGTCGCAACAGTGATTTTCAAAAGTCTGGGCTGCAGGAAGACAAATGGCAGGTTAAAGGGGCAAGAGCTTTGGAACTGCTGTAAGGGAAAGGGGCTCCTTGCAGATGAGCCAACATCTGCCACAGTCTGTAATGATGCTGCCCTGGAGGGGAATGCAGCTGGAAATGGGCTGAAACAAGAGTTAGGAGGAGCTAAAGGGCATCTCTGTTCCTTGCAGCCGCTGGGCACCTGCAAAACAGGACACACAGCACCAAGCCAGCCCAGGGCACCGAGCACAGGGAGCCCCTGGGAGCACAGAAGGGGGAAGAGAAACATCGAGAAAGGCCCACCCTGCAGGAATGGGGCAGCATGTGCTGTGTTTGCATGAGCAGAAGCAGCAGCCAGTGCTCTGCCCAGAGCCATCGACCCGGCACATCCTGCTCCTTTGCAAGGCAAATCCATGGCAGGCACAGCAGCCGCCTGTCGCGGAGCGCGTTGCTCCGGGATCGATGTCCTTCCCAGCAACACAACCCTGCTCTGCCGCTGGGTTCCCGGTGTCCTCCCCACTGGCACCTTCCCTGCCCTTCGCCTCCACAGACCCAAAGGGCAAGGTTTGGGTTTCCCGGAGGCACTGAAGCAAACGGCAGGGCTCAGGTTGTCTCAGAGACACTGAGGCACAGCGGCGCGCCCTCGCCGGACACGAGCATCCGGCACTGTGCTGGCACTGACTGCCACAGCCCAGCACACACTGGGAGGTCGGGAGCTGGAGGCACCTCTGCAGGTTGCCTAGTCCAGCCCCCTGCTCCGGGCAGGGCCGTGGGGCTTTGAGCACCTCCAGCGCTGGAGGCTCACAGCCTCCCCGGGCAGCCCGCTCCCACGTGCGGCCACGCTCACGGCGAGGGTCGCCTCCAAAGGAGGCTCTCTGCCCATATTGCCACGTAGAAGAGGGACAACTTGGGCAGCACATGGACACCGCAGCTTCCCTTTTAGCAGGCTGAGCTCGCTCCGAGGAGCTCAGTGTGGCCAGATTTCAAGAGAAAAAGCCCCATAAAGGAGGTGTTGGGTAAGTGCAGTCCCCAGGGAGACCCGGCTGCCCACAGGCTCCTGCCTCACCTTGTGGCTGGACACCAGCCCCAGCGCGGCTGGGGCTTCCAGCAGGGTCCGGGCTCTGCTGCGGCCTCCCTGAGCCTCAAACACCTGGAGCCTCCTCCTCCAGCCACGTGAATGCCCAAACTGCCAGGAGGCAGCAACCCTCCGCTTGCCTCCTGCCAGCGGAGTCCTGCAGCCAAGAACAGGTTTGCTCTTACACAGCAGGTTCACGGCCTCGCTCACAGCCCTTCGCAGCCCAACCACGGGGCTTCCCAGCTGCAAACACTGCCCGTCTACCCTCCAAAACTGCTGCTTTTTCCTCGAGTTCCTGTTTTGGCAAGGCCCTGCAAGCCCAAGCAGCGCCTGTGGCTGTGACGGACACAGCTGAAGTGCAAGAGCTGGGGAGGAGGGAAGCGAACCAAGGGCACCCGTGCAGCCCGGCAGTGTTTCCCTCGGGGTCCCTCACAAGCTCACATTTACAAACAATAACCTTAGTGGTTTATCTACCTCCTAGAAAACAAACAAAAAAGCTTTAGTCACCTTTAAGTGGTCGGAAGGTGTTTCAGGAAAGCATTCCCACACCTCCCTGGGTCCATGCAAAGCCCCACAGCCTCTCTGGTAGCACTCAGAGCCATCAGGGAAGACAAAAGGACCTGAACTTCCACCTTCAGCACGGTGCTGCGCTTGCACCCGGATAACCCCCAGCCTCTGGCATCATCACATCTTGAAAAGCCCAAGGACTCTGCATTAAGGCCTCGGTTAACCGGCACAGAGACCAGCGGCAGCACCAGCAAGGCTCCGGCCCAGCAGGAGCGGATCAGAGCAGTGGCGATCCCGCCGGAGCCGCCACGGGCAGCCCGTCCTCTCCCCGCACGCAGACACAGCCCACGTGGCTCCGGCGCGCGGCCCCTCGGCTCCTTTGGAGCTGTAAACTCCCAAGGCCACTGCGCTTGCGAAGCTGCGGGGTCGGCACCGGGGGGTGACAGCTGAGGCTGCACCGGGGAGAAAGCGGCTCTTCCACAAAGCTGCGATGCTCCTGCAGCAACAGGGACTGAGGACCATCCTGCTGCCAGGTCAGCGCAGAGGAAAAGCTTTGGGGCAGAGTTTCCAGGTGCTGCTTTGCTTGGAGAAATGACTGGAAAAACAT
>VZSV01000189.1:605957-621343 GCA_013398735.1 Nothocercus julius
ATGGAGCCCCTGAGCTCTCAAGGGTCTGCAGGAAAGAACAAACATAACCCACAGGGCTTAAGAGCAAGCGGTGACATCTGGGAACGGGGCTGCAGTTTCCAAGTGTCCCCTGTGCATTATTCACATGGCCTGGGCTGGCCCCAGAACACGGCAGAGGGGAAGAGAAAGTTTAAACCCCACGGCCTTGTGCAGGTGCCAGCTGGGGGGGCAGGTTTTGCTACCAGGGCCCATCTAAGAGCTTTGCTGGCTCCCAGCCCAAGTGCCAGCACCTGCAAGACACAGCTTAGAGCAATTCATCCATGTCCCCAGGGCTCACCACTCAGCTCCCCACCAGCAAAATGCTCCAGCCTGGGACCCCACAGCTTCTCAGGGACACACGGGAGCAGGAACAGCCCCAAAGCATGCGGCAATCCTGCCCTGGCACCTTGCCTTTTGCAAGGGCAAGACCAGTGCCAAACCTGGGAGAGTGTGCAGCACAATCTTCCCTTTCCCCTAGTTCTCTGATACTCTATCCACCTGCTTAAACAGGTGCACATTTCTGAACCATCAGGTTTTAAGGCAGCTTCAGTGCTTTGGTGAGGGAAAATACACTTACAAGGCAATTAAAAATGAGAACAGTGGGGTTTTGTTTGCACAGCAAACTCAAGAGCTGTTCAGGGCCCAGCTTCCATCCGAGGAATTCCAAATGCTGTTGGAGAAATCCTGTTTTAAGAGTCATCTCAGACTTGCACCTAACCACAGATTCACTGCAGTAACCCCAAAGCAAAACTTGGGCAGTCTGATTTGAAGCATGAGATCATCCAGCCTGATCAGGAAGCAAAAAGCAAAGTTAATGAATTAATTTGCAAAACCCAGGCTGGGCTCCTGGGATGCACCTGAGCTGCCGGATGGAGCTAGTTCATCTTCCATCCCCTAACCCAGCCCATCACCTTCTTCCCAGCACCCTTGATTTCACTGCATTATCTTCCCTCCCACATTCATTCCTTTTTTAGGCACTTTCTAAAAAATTAGCAAAGGCGGAGAGGTGGGAATTTTAAGCTCATCTCTCTCCATGCTGCTCTGGAAGCGCCCAGAGAGCAGCTGATTCCACGGGTGACTAAGACATGAGTCATACGATGAATAAGCACGGCAGCTCCAGGAGGCTCCCTCAGTCCGCAAGGAAATCCAGAGCCCTTCCTTGCCTTAAAAATCACTCATCCATTTTAGACATCAATACAGCAGCCAGTAACAGTCAGGAAAGGGCTCCAAGTTGGGACACCAACAACTTTCAACCCCAAAGCTGCACTTGCACCGCTAAAGGACCCCATGGACACAGGAAACATTCCATCTTAGAGCTGGAGGAAGATGATCTGGGGGTACCAGCAAGGAAAAGGTTTGACCTGGAATGAGGAAAGGCTCCTGCCCCAAGCCCATCTGCAAAGTCAAGAACAACAAAGCCCCCACGGACCGAGCTGTCCATAAGTGCCATCTGCCACTGGACCGGCTCCATGGAGCACTGTGGGATGCAGCCAAGGCACCTTCCTTGACACTCAGTTCTTAAACAAGAGCCCTTGGAAGTCATTAACTTGTATAAACATTTCATGGCTGTTGAGGGAGCCTTTTTACATATGAGCTTTCACACATGGAAAGCAGTCACCAAGCATGTTTGAGAGAAGGTGAAATCAAGAAGGGAGGAAGAATTTTTGGCTCTAAGTAGTGGATTGTTTCTCCGTGCACAGATGGGTGTTTTTCAGTCCGGTTCATCCGGCATTACGCTACACTGCGTTTTGTGCCACCTTTAAATCCTGCTACCTTAATCATCTGCACCTTTGCTTTAATTGCCCTTCCCATCCTGGTGCTCATCACATTTCCAGAAAGCCTCAGGCAGCCAGAGCACTTGTGGTCCACACAGGAGATGCATTGCTATGGCTAAAGACTTGTGTTCTTGCCCTTGATTCCAACTGCTAATTTCTCCCTTCCCATTGCTGTAGTTTGTCACTTAGGCAACAAGATCTTCAAGTCAGGGTCTGTCACCGACTACCTCCACCTTTCCTTGGTGGTCCCAAGGTAGGAGCTCTAGGTACAGACACAGACTCCATCCTGTGCAGGGTCTGGTATGAAGCTCAGCAGTCGTCTCTTCACAGGCAAACAAAAAGCCATAATAGTGGCATAAGCATAAAAGAGCTATTTGCAAAGCTAACTATTTGGGGAACAGACAAAAATGCGATCTTTCAGCAGAACATCTTTACACGTGCCGCCAAACCAAAAAGTCTATGCACGTGCCTGTGTATATTAATGCATATATGTATTTATTGAGTGCTAGTGGCATAAGCAGCACTCCGATGCCATGGTGACAGATGCTCTTGCAAAACCTTATCATAATAGGCACAGATAAACCTGAAGGCAATTAGGAAAGCAGTACAGCTTTTGCTTACGCCATCCCTGGCCACTATGAAAGGCACCAAAAACTATCACTCATGGAAAGAGATCAAACAAAACCCCAGATCCAGCGTTAAACAGACAGATGGGACTATTGGGAAGCTCACGCCGGCCCCTGCAAGCCACCATGGCCCAGGGAGATCACGCGGAAGGCTGGTGGACAAGGGGCTCATAGCACACACAGGGACAGGTCTTCACAGGAGCACTGGCAGGTAAGTGGGGAGCAGGAGTGACAGCGTGATGGGAAACAACGCCTTGTGCTCATCCTTGAGTGTCAATCACATTCCTAAAAAAATCCCCAGATCTCAGCTAAATATGCTGCCGCCTCTGCATCAGAAGTTATTCCACAAAAAGTATTTTCCTACGTCTTCTTGTAAGACTCCACCTGCCTTTCCAAGCCTCCTCAGCCCCTGCAAGAGGGGTCACTCGATTAAGGACTTTTTTTGCCCCTAATTGCAGCATTTTGTGAAGACAAAGTGGGGAACTTCAGCTCTTAAGGACCATCTCTCCAGGTCACCGCTCAGCCTCCTGGCTGGCACCGGAGCAGGTGGCCCAGCTCACATAACAGCAGCACTAGGTGGGGAAGGAGATGCTCCCACTGCAACCAGCCAGCCCAGCTGCATCAAACCCCACCGCCCGACCCTTGGCACATGGCACCCCAACACTGGAGGGACAAGCTCCACTCCCGACTGGTGTCACTTCACCACAACAAGTCAAACAAGTCAAGCACCCCTTGTGCCTCTGCCCAAAACGGGGCCAGCAGCTCCTCACTCCAGGGCCAGATCCCACCAGCTTCCAAGGAAGCACAGAGCTGTCCTTACCCCAAGCTTAAACTCCCAACTTCCATAAATCACCAGTGGCTCCTCCAAAACTCAACTGGGCCCAGTACCAGCCTATACGCCTGGCTCAGGGAGAGTTTGCAGAACCATGGCACCAGTCTGAAGGTTTTGAGTGGTAATTCATCAGCTACAACAATAAATAACGTACGTGATTAAGTGTTTGCTTGTTTCCTGAACGTCTCAAATATCCAACCAGTAAAGCATACTTTGAACCACAGCACTTGCATCTTCCCCTTTCTGAGATGACTCTGTGCTATTTACTTAAAATAGAAAAATTCAGTCGGAGAAACACAGGTTAGGAAGTAACAGGAATCCGAAAGCTCAGAGGTGTTCTGAACTCCAAGGGCTTGATCCAGGTGTTTGTGCCAAGGCACGTGCCTTGCTGACGCCCTCCCTCGCAGGGATGCTCCCGGAGTCATCCCCAGCACCCCTCCGTCCCTATGGCCGCACTCAGCGACCAGCACCCCACCGGACTTTTGCAGCAACGCAGAGAGAAGGAAGGCACAAAAAAAATACACCCTACCTTAATACTGCAGCTGGCACCCAACCCCTTAACCCCTCGCAGAGGGGTACTGCTCATTTCCACCGAGAAGTGAGCTAATGTTCTTGCCAGGCTGCTGCACGGAGCCGCAAAGCCTCTTTCTGCGCCGCGGTGCCCAGGTGACCGTTTCCAAGGGATTAGCTGCTGCCGCTTTTAGTTCCGTAAAGGGTTTAGCTCCGCTGCACTCGCCAGCTCCACTGAAACCACGCGCTTCCCAAACCCTGCGGGCTCCTGATCCCGGGCGCCGGCAAAAGCAACCACCGCTCAGGCCAGGGAGACCCCCATCCCACGAGACCCCCGTTACGTACCAGGCTCGTCCCCATCAGCACCAGCTACATGCAGTCAAATAAAACCGATGCTGCTTTAAGCCTAGGTTGTTTCCAGTCCTAACTGAAACTTCCCCGGCCGCCTGCTCCAGCCTCTGCAGCAACCGCTCGGGTTCTCATCAGCGCCAGGGTGAAATACTCCCAATTCTGCTCCCTAAACTCGGCAACAGCAGAGGGAAGCTCATATTTTCCCTCTCGCTCTTCAAAAGAGGGCTGGGGGGGTGGATGGAAACATTGTTGAAGCCTTGAACACCCAAGATAGGAAACTAAGCTGCTGCAGCCCTGGAGACAGTTCTTACAAGCACAAGATCCAGGGGCTGCATGAAGATGCATTGGAAGAGGACAGCAAGGAGGCGGGTGGAGACCCACCAGGTACTTGGAAGGACCACAGAGGCAGCTTTTACAATAGGGAAGCAGGGGGGGAAAATAAAGGAGAAGCAAGTCTGAAGGCTGAAAACAAACTTCCAAGCAGTTGGCATGCTCTAAAATTAGCGTTGTAATGAATCTATTCAGCCAGCACTCATTTGCCATCCTGCAGACAAGGATTCAAGCATTCGGCATGAGGGCGAGTGGCTTGCTGGGCTCATGGCCATCTCCAATGCAAGGAGGCAGCAACCAGCTACTGTGCTCTTCCTCATGCTCTTCCTCAGTGACAGTGTGGTCTGGAGGCTCAAACAGCTTGGCCGCATCACAACCCCGTGCTGAGATCGGCATCACGGATGCAGGGGGCCAGTGCTCAGCATGGGGCTGTAACGCTCCTGCACAGGGCTGGCGCGGATGGCCAATGACACCAGCAGGGCAAGGATGTCCTCAGCATGTGTCCCCTGCATCTCATGCTAATAAGACCCTTCTTCCAAGCACCGGTATGTAGTGGCTACCAGTAGCACCCCAAGAGCCTCAGGACCCACATCACTACCTTCAAAAAAGCACCCAAGCCTGGCCCCGATTGAAGACAGGGTCACCAAGGAGGACCGGGGGCTTCACTCAACTCCAGAGCATCAGAGAGATTCCAGGGGGCCCAATATGCCCATGCAGAAAAAGTCACCCCCTCTCTCCCCCAGCTCCCTCTTTAGACTCTTGCTCGCCTGGGTGTGACTCACTAGAGCTGGGTTTAATATAAACTCCTGAAACAGATTGTTTGGCTGTTATGTAAATGCAGTAAATGTTAAAATGCTAGAATAAATCGGTGAGGCAGCTACCGTAACCAGCTCTCCAGAGACATGTGAGCGAATTTTTTTTTTTTAAATAGCAACCAAAAAAAGAGAGTTAATAAGGTATGGGAAAATAAAAAAAATCAAATAAGAAAGACTCTCAGCCACCTTCCAGCACAGGTGGTTGCGGCACCTCCAGAGAAGAGGTGGGCACTGGTTCTGCTACCACCATCCCACCCAGCTGCACACAGGCAAATGACCCAGAAGCTAATCTGCAAAAGCCAAGTTATACTGCTCTACCTGCCCAAAAATGCACGCCAGCCTCCCTACCATGCCACGCAAAACAGTAATATTGTCACCAGGAGGTCGTGACGTGCTCCACAAGAGCTCGACGTGGAGGTGCTGGGTCCCATCCTGCTGCCCCGGGCACCTGCTTGTTCCTGCAGAGCAGTGGCATCTGCTGAAGCCAGAGGAACCTTCTGCTACCACTGACGTCAGCCAACCAGCACAGGAACAGATTTTAAAATTTGCAAACACAAGTGCTTCTACCCGAAACCTGACTGCAGAATTTTAAATAATCTACAGGCCAAAGGATTAGTCAGAAAAAAAAAAATCTGGCAAATAATCTACAATAATAAGCAAAAACAGGCCAAAGGATTAGCCAGAGAAAAAATTATCTGGCAAATAATCTGCAATAATAAGCAAAACCAGAGCACATCACCATCTGCTCACAGATGCCTCCTAAGATGGAAATAAGGAGCCCTCAAATTAAAGCCCTCATTCTGTATCTAACTGGTGATAACCCAGCTCTCATTCCAAGGGCTCCTATAGCAAGTCTGTCACAATAAAGGAGACAGGTAGAATTTAGGGCCTCAAATCATAGTATTGGAATTAAAAGCACATCATTTAACCAGGACACACAGTTCAAGCCAACCATCTACTCAGACTGGGAGGCTGCTCCGTGTCACCTCTACGGAGCAACAGTCACTGCACAGAAACGAAGCCAAAGCAATCTGAGCCCTGTTTAATTAAATACAGTCTGGGAAAGTCTCTGCTTTTGTTAAACACCGCCTCACAAGAACAGAGCTGAGTAATCTACTAGCGGGGAAAGCACACTCTTTAACTACAAGGTATTATTACTATTATAGGTTTAATATCAAAATGGTTCACTTAGCCTGCAACATTACACTGGAGTAAATGCTGCCAGCCTTGGCAAGGAGCAGAGGTACTCCAGGTCTACATCTCCAAAAGAGCTGGGAGATGCGTCCTACTTGTAGAAAGGCATCAGCGGGGACAGGAGGCAGAATTTCAACAGGGCCAGTGAAATCAGCAGCAGAATCTCTCATCTCAACCACCCAAATCATTGCAAATAATTAACAATCTGAGACTTCTGAGAAGCCACAGAATTTAAGTCTTTTTAGAGCATTCAGCAAAGAACTTCTCCCTTCTCAACATAAAAACACAAACCCTTTCTCTGCCTTTTATTCGCCAATTAAAGGCATTCATTGTATTCAGATCTCATCTTTTGTGCATAATGTTTTACACATCTGTTTGATTAAAAAAAGAACCCAACAACCCAGCTTCATTAAGCTAATTAAACACATTCAGCCATTGGTTAATATTCTGAAGCACTTCCTAATTATTCTTCCCAGTTATTAATCTCCTGCAAGGATTATGTTTTCTCATTTGCTACACTCTTCATTAGCCAGTGCCCAAGCCCAGTTGAAATTACCCGATCTGTAACTCTGAAGACTCCAGGGTCTTAAAAGCTGAGATTTCTGCACTAAGCCCCAGTCAGGTTGGCTACCTGCACCCTGAACCTCCAACGTGTGTGGCGCTGAGAACAGGAGCACTAACAAACCCAGGGGCAGCTTCTCACCTTCCCCTCCCCATAGCATCCTACCCTTCATCCATGTCCATGGAAACTCGATGATGGGTGGCAGGGTGAGGGACAGGGACAGCAGATGCACAGCTTGTCTTTTACACAGAGTCCACATCCAGGAGGAAACTAGGCTAAAAAAACATGAACTCTCTCCCTGTCTTGCTCTGTCTTTAAGGAAGCTCCAATTTACACACTTCTAGTCCTGTCTCCCAGCCCCAAGCACCACCAGGATCTCCCATCTCAGGAGGGAGCAGCAAGGGATGCTGATGAAGCTTTGCATTCATGTGCATTCCCAGCACAGCAGGAAACAAGATCCGCACTTTGATGCATGCCGCCCAAAAGCAATCTTCTCCTTATCTAGCCTTCCTTTGCTTCTTCTTCACATCCAGGATGTCACAGAGCCCTAGGTGCTCTCAATTTAGAGAAAACAGACTTTTTTTTCCCTCTGGTATAACTGACAGTTACACTGGCAAGAAATCACTTGGTCAATTTAAATTCAAGTATCAAGAAATTAAGAGGTTGATGCAGCTGCAGTTTGACACAGGCTGACCTGAGGCCTGAGCAGAACCTCACTGACATTTCGTCTAGGCCCATCTGCTCTCCTTGATTCACACTGTAATTAGCTTTCCATTTTTGATAGCCAGGCAAAGAGCCTAGGCCAGCACTTGAAAATATGGCCAGGTTATTACAGTGGTTCAACAGCACCAACTCAGCGCTCACTATCCCACTGCGCTTAGTGCTGGAAAATGCACCAGGAAGCAAACTGGGGCTCCAAAAAGCCTGCAATCAAAGCAAGCATCAGAAAGAGCATTAAAAAGTGATCCAAGGATCCACAAGGATCAGTGCTTTTAAGCAGGTGCTGGACCCCCTTGGAAGTCTCCCCCAGTTGGTACCCACATCAGCAGCCCTCAGCAGGGTTTGTAGGGAAGAACAGTAAGAAAGAGTCCTGTGGGATGAGGAGGACTTCAGTCTTTCAAGGTGCAAGCTTTCAGAAGTTTGATGCAGTGCCGAGCAACTGGATGGTCAACAGGTGAATTGGACTACTAGATACTCAAATAAAACCTGGCCATTGAATAGGTGGATTATACAGTTATCTCCCAAAAAAAAAAAAAAAAAAAGCTGCAGGTCTTGCTCTTTCCCTAATTCTTCCTTTCATGTCTTCCAGGTTTGCAGCCTTTCAAGTTCAAGGTTTCCAACAGCTCCCTGTGACTGAGGCATTTCTTGCACATCCTTCTTAAATGAAGGAGCCAGGATACCACTGAGATACAGGACTGCAGATCTTAAGGTCACCCAAACACTGTGCACTTCATAACAGTCACAGAAGAGCAGGAGGCACCAGTCACACACCAAACGCTTCATCCAGCTCCGGGAAACCTGCTCCTGGAGCAGCAAAGAGTGAGAGTGCTCCAAAAACCTGCAGACAAGTTGGAATGTCAAGCTCCCCCTTCCCTTTGCAGATACACAGCTTTTGTTAAGTCTTTTCCCGACTAGAGTAAAAAGCTGACAGAGCAGGATGCTACTGTCACAGACCCATCATTCACAAATGTGTAGCAGAAGGAACATCTCTCCTCCAGCTTGCTCTCCTCACTTCCAAGCTTTTTGTTCCCATTAAGATGATGTCTGCAGCTCAAATACTACAACAGAATATTTGTTCTTAATTCACCCCTTGGGTGATGTGCTGACCCTACTGAGAACTATATTTAAATGAGCAGTTTCCTGGCTAGGCTCATTCGTGGTCCTCCTCCCCCTTGGATGACTCTGCAAGTCTGGCCCAGAATCCAATTAGCTACTATTACGCTTTTAAATCAAAGGAATTAAAAAAAGCTCTCATCAAACAAGAAAAATAAAGGATTTTAATTACATCATTCTTATTATATGTCTAAATACTCAGAACTCCCAGGCTCTCTGGGAGGTGGGCTTGAAAGACTAGAAAAATTACAAGTTTCCAGCAGAGAGACAAAATTGTAGCCAGAACAAGCAGCCTCGCAGCAGTCTGCCCTCCCTAATCACCAGCCACTTGTCTGGCTTAAGGCTCTGCAGAGGCAGACACAGACAGAGGCTGCCCAGCACTCAGGACATGGGCAACTGCTCCCCAGCATCTCCAAGGGGTGCTGCAAGCCCCACCACTTCTCCTGTGCATGCAAAGCACGATTGCAGTTGGGCTGCTTTTAGTGTAGAAAGGAAAAAAAACTCCTTGCACCAATGTCACCTTCACATGCCCAAGAAGTTTATGGTTGCAGGTATCAGAGGAGCCCTAAAGTGAAGGGAGCCAGAGCCCAGGGATGCTTTGGGCATCCTAGCCTTGCGCACATCAACCAAGAGGGTTTCTCAGCTGCTCAGACTCAAGAGGGGCCTCTGGGCACCTGTAGGGACCCTCCTGGACTGCTCCTGCTCAGCAGCCTCTGCTCTTGGCTTCCTGCCCACAGCCAGGAGTGGCTCAGCAGAGCACCATGAGACATTCACCTCTGGCGAGTCCCCGCACAGCCATCCGACCTGAGCACGGAGCTGGGCAGAGACAGGAGACACTGGGGCTGGAAAGCAGCAGGAGGGTGGGATGCATCTGTGCCTTGAAGGCAGCCAGATAAGCACCTCAGCCTGGACACCCGAGTTTCACAGTATCCACTTGCAGATCAAAAAGGCGGCTTGAAAAGACACACCAGACACCCAACGTCCTGGGGAGAGCTGGACGGGGCTTCACCCTCAGTCAGAGCTCCCTGCCAAGGAGGTTAAGCAACAGCCACAGAAGCTCCTTGCAACCTGCAGCTCCTGACAGCCTCACAGACACCTTCAAAGGAGCCCAAACAAGGACGGCTTTGCAGCAGGATAGGAATTGTTTCCAGGCAGCCAGCACTGCCAGAAAATATATCAAAAACAACAATCAAATTTCTCTTCTCCGCTGACTGCTCCCACTGCACACCCTTCCAGGTGCACCTGGGCAGAGCTGCTGTCAGATCCTTTTGCAGAAAGACATCTCCTGGGGTACTTGCTCCTCCTTGCCAATGAGGAACTCCAAGCATCTCCTCCTCTTGTGCACAGCTACACTGACAGCTCTGCAGAGCTGCCCAAAGCGCTGGGAGGCAGCCCCATGGCTGAGTGTCACTGCATCCCTAGGGTAGTAAAAGCAGGGACACAGGAGGAAGGAAAAGGACAGTCACTGTCTTGGGCAAAGAGGCTGCAATTCACAGCAGGGGAATGTTTGGGGGCAAGGAAGGATTCCTTCCATATATGAAGAACATGGAATATTGGAGATTTCAGGTTTTTCTTTCACTAGAAAAAAATTCATTGGAATAAGATTCTCGACAATTTGCAGAAGCTACAAACCTTCACCGAGTCCAGGTGTTACCCAGCTGACAGCAGAAAGGCAAAGGAGCCATTTGGCCTTGTGTCCCTAGAGGCTTCGCACTTCACTGATGCGGATCGGGTGGCTTACGGTTTCTATTGCTGTGACATTTCAAACCTCAATTATCACCCAAGACCCCGCCATGCTTGTGCTGCACAAAAAGAAGGAAGCTCCTGCTTTGGTCTGAGCAGAGGAACCACTGGGACAAGCAGACAGATGCCTGGAAAAGCACAGGGCAGACAGCACTGGCTTTGCTCATTTAGTCATTCAGGATCCAGGAGGATGTGCCCCAGAAGAACCAAAGGTGGGACGTGCTCTTGTGCTCTCCCTTATGCCCCTGGTGCTGCTATTCCAGGCAGCCGGCTTCTAAATGCAGTGGCATTTGGGTGGAAAATTGCCACTCTCCAGCTCCATGGGAACAGCGAACTCTGAAAACCCAGCACTTAATGAAACGAGGCAAGTTTCATTCTGCTGCCTGACTTAAATCAATCTACCTGGCATTAAGGAATGGACTCCCAGCAACTGCTATGAATAAATCATGCCTTTTTACTATTGCTCCAAGCCAAATTACAAGCACTGCTCACATCAATACTGTATGAGAATGGAAAAAGCAAGAGCCTGATTAGAGTATAGAAATATGCTGGAAGAGACGCCTGATCTCGCTAATGTGTGAGCGCACAGTAGTAACTTGGCCTGATTTTTGGCAGCTGAAAGCAGGATAAAGGCAGGCAAAGCCTCAATAGCACCTTTAAGTGGTTTGGCCTGACCTGAGAGCACAGGGGACCTACAGTCTGTAGGAAAACCAGCAGTCCAAAATGCTCTTGCTCCCTCATTGCAGCAGGCACCAGAACAAGGCAAATGCACTTGGAAAATTCCTCAAAAGCGGATTCCACATCCAGGCAGTGCCAGAAGTGCTGTCCCCCCAGGCCCAGCAGAGCTACACTGCATCCCTATGGGGACTGCAGCAATTTTCAGTAAAAAAACTGCACAGTTTGTCTCATCCAGCTCCTGCCTTCCCTCATTCACCCTGAGGTCACATCCAACCCGGGCCCCTAACAAGGAGGCAGCTCCCACAGCTTCCAGCTTCTTGTGCACAAATGGACAAGATGCCACACACTAGAGCTGCCCATGGGAAGGGAGGGTCTAGAGGCAGATATGGTTGGAAGCACCAGCTATAGATCCTCTGCCAGAGGGTCCCTTTGAGGATCACAGCTCCTCCGAGAGCATCACAGACTAGGACCACCAGCTGCACTGAGCGCACCAAGAGCTCCAAAGGCAGGAAAAGCAGCTGTAGTGATGCCAGCACCATGGCAAGGAATAACACCTACCTGGGCTTCAGCAGCTTGCCCAAGCTACTGGTATGAAAGTAATCCAGGTATCTCCAGCTCTTGTGTTTTTAGGACTGCTTTCTATTTCACAATACAGAAACTCCAATACTACCTGCAGGTGGAAGGGGGAAGACAACAGGCAGTCACATTCAGGTCTTTTCTTAAGAAGGAGATTAACAGAAAAAGGGCCTTTGTGTTAAGATGTTTTAGCCCTGTATTTGCACAACACGCACAGATCCATTAGGAGGCTGGTCCAACCTTTGCTGCATTCACAGGACTGCAAGTGAGATCTGTGCCAGGCTCTGCAATAGAGGGTGGGTGGAAATGAGCCAAAGGCTGAGGACAGCAGCTCTCTGCAGAGACCTGCTCCACTACAGCACCTACATTCCACAGTTCAGCACTAAAATCCAGATCATCAGAGTATAATCTCACACTCCTGGGCAGGACAGATTTGCACCAGCAGTTGCTAATCCCACTGTTATAATCCCCACAGAAGCTGTTATTCAGCCTGGGTCCCCAGAGCACTTTCTCCTTCCCTTTCCCACCATGACCAAGCCTGCTTCTAGTTTAATACCCTTGCTAAACACTCAGTGCCTGGGTCTCTCTGTAAACTGGAGGTCAAGCAGCCTAAGGTTACCAAGGAAATCAGCGGCAGAGGAAGCAGCTGAATTGCTCTTCCTCATGCTAATTGCACAGCCTGGGCATTGGGTCATCCTTCTCCCCTGAAGGCACCTGGTTAGGGCACTCCGAGGAGAGCGGAAAGCAGGAACACCAGAGGCAAGAATTTCTTCCTCTGCAGTTAGGAAAATTCTGTGCGCAGAGACAGAAGTCTCACCCTGCAGCAGCCTCCAGGGCAGCCAGGACATGAGGGCCACCAGACGTTGCCATTCAAACCTGTCCCTGTAAGGTCTCACTATGAGGCATGAGCAAGTGGAGACCATCAATTGCAGGAGGCTGCACAAAATGCAGTGCAATACTTCATTAACACTTAATTTGGCAGTTGCCACTTAACATGGGGATCAGCAAGCAGGAGAGCTGGGCTTCCCTGGTTTTCCCCGCCTGTCCAACAAGCTCTGCGGAGCATAGCGTGGGAATCGGAGGGAGGGGAATGTTGCCCCCCTCTCTGGAGGATGCGCATTCCCGCGCCGCTCCGGCAGACAGCGGCACAGCGCAGCCTTGCTGTTTACACTCGCACCCATATAATTAGAGCAGTCACTGTTAACTAGCTAACAGCTTCACTGTAAACCCTGAACAATACTGAAAAATTCATCACGCGACAGTTCACAGCCTTCCCTGAAAGCAGCCACCAATTTGCAAAAAACACTGAGGCTGCCCCAGAGAGTTGCTAAGTCAGTCCCAGGGGCTTTCCAGCAAAAAGAACAACTCCCACAGAGGTACCGATCCTAAAATAAGGCCTGCCCAGGGCAGCAACTCAACAGAAACAAGCTCTTGACAAACCGCACCTTTATCATGAGACATGAGTCAGCCAGGGAGCCCGTTGCCATCAACAAATAAGAGAGGGATTCATTCCTAGGCAGGTCCACTCCCTATGTCTGCAGGTTTCAGGGATAAGGAGAAGCTCCCTGGCGCTATGTACAACAAATATTTATACTGCTCCCTCTGCTTCTGCCCATATCACCCATGCCAAAAATAAAACTGAAGAGCAAGTTGGAACAGAAGAGTTTCTGAAGACTTGACCCAGGAGGAAACATGAGCAGGGAACTGAGCCTGCCCATCTCCGAGCACACGACACCTCCAGCCTCCTTGACTGCTGCAGATGCCTCATTTCTCCAATCCAAGACGCAACCATCACCTCTGGCTATACAAATCAAAAACATCCAGCTTTCCAGAGACCAGGAAACCTGTGCATACGCTCCTGCCTCACCCACCACCCAAATCACCCCTCTTCCACACATCCACAAAGCCACAGCAGTTTCCAACTTTATCTTTCAAGCTCTCCCTGTTTATCACGTGGGAATATTCCTTCACTTTAGGGTTTTTCAGGCTGTTCTTCCCAAGCACACTAAGCTTGGCTGCTGCCTTAATTAAAGCACACCCTTGATTACATGGCATTATTTGATATCACTCATTTATCTGCTGTCCCCAGTTCTTTCATGCTTTATCTATCATAAACATCACTAAGTGCTGAGCTTGAGAGGTGACCCAATGGCTGGGTTAAATCAACAGCTACTTCTGTTCACTGTCACCATCCTCACTGCCTCTGCAGCCAGGTGCAGGTTTCCTTAACTGCGTGTTTGCTGGCGACTGGGTCACGTCCCTGCCTGCTGGGCACCTGCTCCTCAAAGCAAGCAGCAGCCGACACTAGAAAATAAGGGACTGAAGCTCAGAGGAGCAGAAGAGGGGTTCGAAGCTGTGAACAGAAAGATCTAAGAGGAGGTGGTTCGATGAGGACTAACCCACACATACCTTTCCCCCAGGGTGTTCTCCCCCCCCAAACCCCCCACCCCAGGTGCTGCTCACACCCGAGCCTGCCTCCCCCATCCTGCCTCGCACGGTTTTGAGCTGCTGGACAGACACTGCCCATGGTTCTTCACCTGGGCTTCCGAGTGTAAAGGGCACCTTCTCACCAGGCACCTTCCCAACACACAGTAATTGCCTGTATCAATTTCAGCTGGTATCAGAGGCTCTGCCTCCACAGCTCCAGCACAGACCTCCTGTTCACACCCAGCTCCCCACCGGCACATCCCTTTTGCTCCACAAGCTTGAGAAGGGCTCTGGACTTGGTGCCCCAAACCACCCTAGCACCCCAAACCTATTAGGGACACTCTCCCTAAAACCTCCAAGAAGAGAGGTTCTGCCTTCCCCTGCTCCACCAGCCAGATGAGGTTGCAAAGGCTCTTCCAAGGTCAGCACTGAAGCTTCAGGGAAGGCTTGTCCTGCAGACCGGACGCTCCCTGCTCAGCAGGGGCTGGCACAAGTGACCAGCTCCATAGACCCTTCATAACCCCAAGGGACCCACAGCAGCACGTGGAGGAGACGCTGCGCCCTGGCAGCCTTGGCTGAAACACAGTGACGAGGTGGGCACAGGGCCACCTCTTTAACGCAGCCAAGCCACACGAGCTCCTGCAGTGAGCGTCACCTCCTTCCTCCCGCGACCGGAGCGCTGCTGCAGCCCCCCTAAACCTCCCCGCTGCAGCCACAGCGCCCGGAGCACGCTAGGACAGCGGGATGTTCCTGCCACAAGGGAGCAGAGGCCACGCAGGTGCTGAAAGGCTCTTCAGCGGGGTCCGGCTCAGGCTGCAACAGGGCAGCATCAAGGGGAGACAGACGGGAGAGGGCGCCTGGATCGGCACCTGGACCAGCTGTGCAGCCAGAAGCCCCTGCGACCTGGGTCTCCAGGCTCTCTCCCAGCTACACGAGCCACTGCCATCACGAAGAAACAACCATAAAGCCACATGCACAGCGCTCCGCTCGCAGAAACTCCCATCCCTCCCGCGGGGGAGTTTAACCCATCAGTGTTTAGCCGCCCGCAGCGCGGCGAGCGGCTCCCACGGGGCCTCCCCCAGCGCCCGCCGGCGGGGAGAGGCGGCGGCCACCGGG
>VZSV01000189.1:621408-680969 GCA_013398735.1 Nothocercus julius
GGCTGCTCCGCTCCGGCTGCGGCGCCGCCACCGCCGCTCCCGGCGAAACTGCCCGGCCCTCGACCTATCAGCGCGCCCCGCGCCGCCCAGCCCGGCCCCTATTGGCGGAGCAGGAAGCGGCTCCGCAGCGTGTAAATAACCGCCCGCGCGCCCGCGCCCATTGGCTGCAGCCGCCTCGGTCCCGCCCCACCCGCCTTGTCCCGCTCCGGCCCGGGGTTATTGTTATTCTTGTTGTTATTATTATTATTAATATTATTATATATAAACTACCTATATTAATTAACATATTAATAATATATTGCTACTAATTGCATCAATAATAATAATGACAATACATTTTATAGCTAACTGCACTGGGGGGCTGTTGGCAGCCCGGGGCTGCTGGCAGGGCAGGGGGTCATGGGCCTGACGATGGGACAGGGGCTCTGGGGACAGGGGCTTTGGGGACGGGCCAGGGGGACCCCAGTGCTGCCGGGCGGGCGCAGGTTGGGGGTGGCTCCCACAGCTCAAAGGGACACAGATTAATGCTGCAGCTCACGGTTTACCATAAATTTTGCTTCCCATCCCCCAAAAAACACATTTTTTGACCGGGAATTTGCCAGCAGCTGAAATATCCTTTTTTTTTCTCTCTCTCTATGAAATGACTTCTGTGGCTGACAGGAGGAGGCAGGAAAGACTCCAGGGCTTGTTTCGGACCAGCACAAAACGTCCCCAGCCTCCACTAGCACGGGATGAGCGCTGGGACCAGGGTCTGAACTGTCCCCTCTAGTGCAGACGGTCACTCGACGCAGAGTAAGAACCGGGCCAGCTGTTGCGAGCTGCCTGCTGTCTCTTCCAGGGGAAAAAAAATAAAATTGAAAGTGTCCCAGGTTCCCTTCTCACGACACACGAGTAACAATCCTGCCAAGCACCGTGATCAGGGCAGGGCGAGTCCTGGAGGACGTTTCTCTTGGAGGGTTAGACCACGGTGCTGCAGCAACATCCACATAAGACCTTGCTATTCCTATATCTAGGCAGAGTTGGCTGCTAACATTTGCAGAGTGCTTTCTGGGTGAAAACGAGCTGAGAATACTTCAAACATATTAATTTTTAATTTGCGTTGTTATAGTGTCTGGAAGTGCTGGGTGGAAATCAGGTCTCCTCGTGCTGGGGACTGTGCACAAACAGCACTAACTACTGCAGAATAAGGTTTCCTGCGATTGCTCTTCCAAAATATCCGGGCCACTTGGTTTCCTTCAGAGTAGCTGAGCCTGAGGGGACAAAAAGATGTGTTTACTTAAGATGCAATCGGGCAACCCCTATAGATGACCATAAACCGGGAGCTGCCAGCTGTGCAGCTGATTAATAAATATTCTTACTGGGTGCGGAGGGGACCGGCAGGTATAAAAAATCAGGCAGCTGCTGAGTCACCTCTAAAAGCCGTTGCTCTGTATGGTGTCACCCTGCATGCTGCCGGCCCTGCGGCAGGGACGCGGTGATGATTTTGCTGGTTAAGGAATAAAATTACATCCCTTCTCTTTGCTGGTTGCAGAAGTGGTTGGTGAATGAAAAGCAGAGAAAAAGGATCCCAAAAGATTAAGTATTTTGAGAAGCACACAAAGAAATAAAAATAAACCTTCCCTCTTTTTTTTTTTAAGCATCCTTTGGGATTTTTAGAGATCCCTGCTCAGAGGTTTAGAATAACAACTACAAAGGATCATTTTCAAATAGCATCTTTCTTAAATTCCTATTCTACCTTTGAATTCCCTCCTAGGAGGGACCGGGGGCTTTGCTCTACAAGCGGCTTGAAAGATGAAGCAGGAGGCAGCAACCTCGGAGCTGTTCCTGGAGGCTTTTAAGTGGAGACCAAGGATTCCCTGAACCTCCGGCCCTGCTGCCTCTGCTCTGGCAGCGGTTTCGAACCCAGGAGCGCAGGGACGAGAGCCGCGGTCTTCCAGTCCCCTCTGCTGGCTGCAGGGAGCCTTCCCTCGGCGTGGCCGCTGCTCCTGGGCACCGCAGGCCTCTTGTGGGACTGCAGAGAGGGGACAAAATCAGCTGGCTGAGCTCCAGGGAGCTTCCTGGGTGCCTGTCCGGATTTCGCCCGCGCCGGTGCACGGTGCGTGTGTCCTCCCTCCCGCGCCCGCGCAGGTACCTTTGTTCGAGCTCCCCACCAGCATCACCTGCATTTTGGTGACAGCAGAGCAACCCCTGCAGCCTCTTCTCCGACCTCTGCAGGGTGGGTACAAGCCAGTTCCCAAGTGGCAGCGGCAAAGTTTCCTCCGGAGGGTGCGGAGGAAGGAGCGGAGGCCGGGAGGTGAGCGGTGGGAGAGGCAGCGCATGGGCAAGGCGGACGCTTGGCTCGTGCGACTGCTCCGTGCTGGAGAGCCCAGCACCGCTGGCACCCGCGGCAAGCACTGCGCCGCGGGGACACGTAGTAGAAAAATTAGAAGTTTATTTATTTTTTTTAGTAAAATACACTCTTACAAAAGAATCTTTTTTCACGGTCGCCCCATGAGGAGGAGGCGCTGTGGCAGCCGGTGCAGCCGGCGCGCAGGAGGTGGCACCGCCACATGGGGAGCGGCCACGCGCGGTGGCTCCGAGGGGCTCCGGCCGGCAGCCGGGCTCAGTGGGCGGCTCTGGCCATGTTGTTTTCCACTTTTCCTCAGTTCAGAGCTGCTCCAGGCGCCCGCAACTCTCTCCCCGCTGGGGCTCCGGCGCTGATGAAGGGGACGATGGCGGCGGTTTGGGGGAGGAGGAGGAGGAGGGTCTGCCAGGCGCCATAACATCCCGCGGCGGGTGACAGGGGCCAGGGCAGCTCCGCTCACCTCTCACTGCTGGTTCTCCAGCTTCTTCTCCTTCTTATGTGACTTGGACTGGGATCGAACGAGAGAAAATATCTTTTTTTTTTTCTTTTTTTCTTTTTTTTTGCTGACACCAGTGAAAATGGCTCAAGAAGAGCCACTTTTAACCCACAGGCCCTAAGCACGTTTTTGGATGAAAATGTAGGAGCTGTTACAATTAATACCAGCTCATGCAGAAGGTCTGTATAGTTTTGGAGAGGAGGTTCATGGGTTTCAGCCCCGGACAATCCCAGGGGACAACTAGCTCAGGGAAGGTGCCTGGTCCCCCTCAGGGTAAACACGGTACCTGTTGTGGCATCCTGGCCCCTGCACATCCACGTGCTCAGGAGGCCTGAATTACTCACCGGCTCCTGTTCCGCGTATTTGAATTTCTTCTGCTTGTAGTAGTCCCGTCCTTGGAGGAAATGCAACAGCAGCAGGTCACAGAGGACAGAGGCCTTAAATTGAAGAAGGGCAGCAACCAAAGAGTAGGTTGGGGCTGGTCTCCTGGCCACTCATGCCATTTTATACCTTCCAGCCGTGTTCCAAATGTTCCAGTTTGCTCCCCAAACTAGGGTGTATCTGCTTAAGACCCACAGCTTGACCACTGCTTGAGCGTGTATAGTGCAAGTGCCCAAGGGTACGGTCAAGTGCCAAGAGCGTGTAGAGAGGGAAGTGTGAGGGATTCAACACCAGGAGACTGAGGTCAACTTTACGTCTGTCCAGAGCCTTCAATGGCCATAAGCAAACTGTATCTCAGCTTTCCGTCTGGCACAAAACACTGACCCTCACCTTCAAAAACCACCCAAATCACCCCAATACTGACAGGAACCATCGCGGATACACCAAGACGGCTCTCCCATGAAAGCCTTCAAGCTCAAGCAAGAGGCAGCTCATGCTAAGCTGACTTCACATGGGCCTGCCGTCAGAGGACACCTATTCCCCTGAGCCACGCAAGGCGAGAGAGCAGGTCCCTTGTTCTTTTTCATGTCCGTTGCTGCCTGAGCAAGAACAGGTATTTTGCTGGACTCAGGGACACATCCCATGGAGGCCACTTATTAGTAATTCTTAATAAGTTTCCTTTTAGGGTCTGGAAATATCTGAACTTACCACTCCAAAAATACCAATTCCAGAGCCGATTGTGGTCATGGTTGGGATAATATCAAATTTTCCTGCCTGAAAAAAATCAGAGGACCGAGATGATATGGCAGAATCAGCCAAGGAAAATGAAATATGGCAGTAGGTGCAGATGGGAGCTCAGCTAAAGAGCAGCTCACACCACAAAATTCACCACTGCACAGAGCTGGTTTGGAGCTCGTTGCTCAAAGAGGAAAATTTAGATAGGTTGGGTTTTGGGCAGACCCCAACAGTTCCTCCCCATCCTGGGACAAAACTGGAGACCAAACTGCAGGTCAACACGACCCATAAAACAGGACTCCCCTCTCCCTCCTCCCTGGTGGCCATCAAGAGCCCTAAGGGTGCAGGCACCCACACAAGGCCCTCGCTGCCCCCACCCTCACCTTGCCATTCACCAGGATGTCGAAGCGGATCCCGAAGACCTTGTACAGCGTCCTCTTGTCCATCCCATCCTCCTTGTAGTACTTGGCGTATCTGCCCAATTGGACAAGCAGCCTTACGAGCTTCCCAGGGTATTCAATAGCCCCATGGGACAGGACAGGACCCCAGCACCCGCAGTCCCGTCCCCTTCCATGCCCTCCAAGGACCCTTGGCTGCCAGCACGTCACCCTCCCACACCTCCACGGGCACTCGGATCCCCGTTTCCTGCGGCAGACACGGTGGCATCCCAGCAAGACGTCACCTCCTGGCTGGAAAGACAATCCCTGACCTGAAGTTGAAGCCGGGGGAGACGTTGCTGTCGTCATTGTAGAGACCGTGGAACTGGTAGACGGGCTTGCAGTGGCGGATGGGCCAGTCGAGGTCGCAGTTCCAGTCTATGGTGATGCCCACGACACCTCCCTGCAGCGAAGAGAGACCACGTCGCGTCCTGGCTTCGCGTCCCCGCGCGGCCAGGCTGGCTCCCGCACGGATCGCTGAATCCCACCCTCTTGCTCCTGGCTCAGCTTCCCGTGTCCAGGCATACGCACAAGCTGCTCCAGGTACTAGCTACCCCGGGCAGGTTTTCCTTGTGCGTCTTGAATACATGCAAGTCTCTGACTGAGTTTAATGCTTGAAGGGTGGGCTTAAGGCTGTGAGATGCTGCTACTCCTGCATATATGAGAGCTGCATGGGAAATGTCGGGCAGAGTTTCTGTTTTGAGCCTGCAGGGACGCCGTGGAGCTCGCGCCGTGCCGCGACCGATATTTGACTTTTTGGCTGAGGTTTCAGAACTCAAACAAAGAGGATTTGGCCAGGCAACTCTACTCATTAATTACACAAATTAAAACAAACCGAATCCCGGATTTCCTGTCAGCAGGCCAAATGTGTCAGTCTTACAGGGGAGTTTCCCAGAAAGGCATAAATATTAGGCCATTTCTGAGGAAATTCAGTATCTTTAATAGCTAATTCAGACATCGCCACACAAATCCCTGAAAAAACAGATCCCTCTTGTCTCAGTAGCTCAGGGACGATTCTTCCACTGGCCCTGCTGGTCCCCTTCCCGTGTCCCCAAGAAACATCCGCTGAAATGTGAGTACCTTAACAGCCAGCAGGGTGAAGTTTTGCCCCGATTCCTTCACTATGTATCCCAGGTCAAACACGGGACATAAGGAGTCCGTGACTTTGTGGTATGTGCATTTCTTCAGGTATTGCTTGGTGACGCTCTCAACTAAGTTGCGCCTGTGAAGGAAAATAGTGTGAGAGAGTGAGTCTGAATCACAGACCAGCTGCATATTTTGGGTCAGAGAGGGTCTCTGGAGATCTCCAATCCAGCCTGTGACTCAAAGCACTTCACAGCTGGGTGAGATTACTTTGTCCTTGTCCTCCTCTGACCCATGGGACATCCCTCAGGTGGACAGCAGGGTCTCCATCCATGCGAGTCTGCATCCTCTGAGTGGGACACCCTACTCTTCTCCGGTTTCTCCTGCCCCACCAGCAGCTTGAAACCTTCCTGAACCTCCTCCTGCAGAGGAGACCTCACTACTGAGTTTTCTCTGCTCTCTTTCGGCTTGCAATTTTGGCTGCTGCTCATGTCTGTGCACCCTGACTTCTCACAGGTCCCTCTTTCCTCCCCCAAGTTTGCAAGCCCTCCTGTGGCCTCCGTCATCCTCCCCAGCTGCATCACTCGTTCGCCCGTCTGCTCCTCCGTGGGATCTGCCCCACGTTGCTTCATATACAAATTGTTTTCATTTGGAAGAGCTCAAGGATAAGGCATCTTAGAGCTTCAACTTTTAGCATTTTTTTTGCTATCTTGTCCAGAAAGGATGAAAAGGAAAGGATAGTTTCTTGCCTGCTGCCCTCTTTTGCACTTTCACCTAAAAATAGTCCTGTGAAGCCTCCATGGCCTCGATGAAAGCCTTGTGCCTCGGTCAGCCCCGTCCCATCATTTGTGTTCAGCGGTTAATTAGCAGCAGTGATCAAGGGCAGGAAGTTTCCCCTCATCCTGGTGAGTGGGTGATCAGCCAGGCCTGCTGCAAAGAGGCCACGGAGTGTAGGAATTTGCAGCCCAACTCTCCTGCTGACCCTCAAGTCTGCTCTCTCCCACTGTCGCATTGGGTATTTTACTACTTTCTTTAGGGCAGAAAGGAGAAGAAAAATGGGAGAAAAACTGAATTATCATGTGTATCATATGAGGTAACTCAAGGGAATATAATCCCAGAAACTCTCTTTCTTGTAGCTGCGGCCACCAGCTAAGGCGGAATGTGTCTGGGGAGAGGGCACTGAAGGAAATGTCCCAGTTCCTGTCAGCTGATTTGGCTCCTGGCTTTGCTGATGCGGGACTGCATCTCCCGCATGAAGTGTCCGGTTAGCTGAGCCATTTGCCCCCCAGAGCTACAGCTGGGGCAGAAGCCATGCCAAATCTCCTCTTACCTGGACACCTTGAACCTGGGGAAGGTGATGCTGTTCTTGATGAACAAGGTGAAATTTTCTGCTTCCATCAGCAAGGCAGGGCTGAAAAACACAAGTGTTGACACGTAGCCATCGCCCAGCTCTCCAGGCTCTAGGGAAGGGCCCGTTTGGTGGAGATGTATTCAAAAACCAGGAAGGCAGAACCCAGCAAAAAACAGGTGTCTTGTTTCTGCCCTTTCTAAGTAGAAAATCCCCCAAGAGACACAGAAAAGGACACAGAAAAGTGCCTGCTAGAGGACAGAGAGGAATTTTGGTGGGGTTGAGAAACCCCAAATGCACAATGAGCACGGGTAGAGGGCCTGACTTTGCTCTACCCTATGCTACGTGCTGCTAGTGCCATCTCTGGGCTGGAAAATAGGAGGCAACCACATCATTTCGTACTTAGGAACATGATAGTCTACTTCAACGGGGCACCAGCCAAAGATCTCGCAGGTCTTCACAGAGCTGTTGAAATTCACACATTTGCCAGTCATGAGCCCTGCAGAAAAGACAGACAACCGCTCACACCCCGGATACTGAAAAATTCCAGTGCAATACCTTTTATCAGGCCAAATGTGGGATTTATGGGATCTATATACATGGGATTTATGGTTGGAGTACTAACCCCATCACAGACATTGAAGCACAAAGTACCTGGTGTTTTGGCAGCCTTTTGTAAAAAGGGTATTTAATTCTGCCCTCTTGGTTTGGAGCAGGAACTTCTCTTGCACCATCATTGTACAGGGGAGCAACTGAACATGTTTCTTGCTAAAATACATCTCAGAAAATGCCTTGCCGTTAGAAAGATACCAGCTTTGTGCAAATGTGGATTTAATCTGGAATAAATTTTTATTGGGAAGACATTTTTCAGCTCATGTATCTTTAGGAAGAAAAAAGCAAGGCCAGCCAGGTAGGACCCACACCCAGGATGCCGGGTAGACTCCCCATCAGCTACCAACCCAAGGCCTCCAAGACCCGAGACCTGGGGACCCTGCTGAGACGTGGCCACCTACCTTGTCCCTGGCGGCTGTACTTGCCCTGGCTGCAGTCGCCGTCCTGCTCGCAGAGCCCGGCGTCCGGCAGCTGTGGGAGCAAGCAAGCAGACGTGGGGCCAAGGAAGGAGACTTGGGGACAAGCAAGCAGACGTGGGGACAAGGAAGGAGACTTGGGGACAAGGAGGCAGACGTGGGGACAAGGAGGCAGACGTGGGGACAAGGAGGCAGACGTGGCTCCACATCGGCCCAGGTTCACTGGGGCTCTCCCTCCGGCGCCACGGCGTGGCTGGACGTTCACCGTGGGCATCCGGGGGAAATGTTGCTCGGCTGCAGCCAGAGCCGTCTGTACACGGCTCCCTGGGCGAAGGAGGCCACGTTGACTAAGGAAGAGGCGGGATTTTTTTTTATGCCCTGGGAGGATGCCTTTTTCCAGGCTGGCCATGGTCGTGAGGCTGCTCTGCTCCATGGTCTCCACAAGTGAGGAAAACGAAAGTGGATTCCGGGGATTTTCAGCAAAACAGACAGCAACACATGGCACTTGCAAGCCAAAACCAGCAGCACAGTGCCCGGCTCAGAGCCTCCCCAAACTTCTCGTGAGGAAGAGCAGCGAAGCCAACTCCTTCCTCCGTGCCGCTGCCTGGCCCAAAGCACAGGAAGCTGAGCCCTAGGATGGAAGTAACAGCAGCTACCTCAGGGCAGGTTCCTTGCTTCTGTCCGGGGGTGATGATGAAGTTGGTCATCACCACGAAAGAGTTGTCGCCCTGCAGAGACAAACGGGCCCAGCTGAGACCTGGCCCTGCACTTTCCTCTCCCGCCTGCCTCTGGGTGCAGCTCTGGGACCCGCTGGCAGGTGGCCCTGGGGAGCTGTCACCAAGCAGCAGGAGACGCATCACCAGCTCCAGAGGACAAGGATGGTCTCCTCAGAAGACACCCAACACCATGGTGGCCCTGAGAGGCGGCCCTGGACTCGACCCACTTGCGGCCCCAGGGCCACCTTGCTGGGGCAGCGCGGCGGTGGGGGAGAGCCCGGCCGCTGCCCGCGCCGCCTCCTTACCTGAGGTGGGAAGACATAGTCGACCACGTCCCAGATGTGGGGGCCCAGGCGGCTCTCGTTGGTCAGCGTCAGCCCCTTGAGCTTCACCGACACCGAGCTGACGATGGAGTCCTGCGACTGGTAGCCCTTCTCGTAGAGGAAAACCCACCTAGGGCCGACGGAGGGGACAGCGGGAGTATTGCCGAGCTCACGTCCACCGCCGGGCCGCGTGGGGACCCCACCGGCGGCCACGTGGGGTGTCTTGCCCATGTGCACAGTCGTTAGGGCCCAGCACCAATTAATCTTCAGCGGGGAATTAACTGCGACACGGGGAGACTGTAAACACGGGCCAGTGGTGGCGGCGGGGAGCGGCGCTGGGTGCTAAAAAAGGAGCGGTCTGGTTTTTGTCAGCCCTTCCTCGGGCCCCAGGGGGAAGGGAACAGAAACCCCGGCGGGGGGACATTGGCCCCCATCCAGCGCCTCTCCGCGAGCGTCGCTGAGGCATTTCCTCCACCAGCGCCCAGGAGGGGAAATCCAGGCACAGAGTGGCTCTTTCCCACGTCGTGGCGCCCCGTGCCCCTCTCACAACCCTGGTGCGTGAACGCGGTGGGAGACGACGGCGCCGAGGCCGGTGCGCAGGCGGCAGCGGGCAGAGCGCGGCGCGGCCGCCGTTATCTCCGGATGCAGGCGGGCGCGCGAGCGGGAGGCAAGCGGAGGCGCTGCCCGTAGCGGAGGCTTGCGCGCGGTAAGCTAGCAAAGACATAAGCGCAGTTGCAAATAAATAAATATCTGCCGGCCAAAACGAGGAGAGAGAAGAATGCTGGGCATGCCGGCGTGCTGCCGATGGGAAAGCGGGAGCTGGGAGTGGCTTGCGGGATGCCAGGGCCGGCCCGAGCAGCCTGGCGGGACAGTCGCGGGAGAGCCACCCCGGCAGCGCTCGAGAGCGGAGGAATCGCCGTGACCTCGCGCTCATGTCCGGCGGCCAACGCCACCCCCGCAACCTCCTGCCCTGCCCGTGCGTTTTTCTTTTTTAAATCTTCCTCGCTGCTAGTCCCAGTTTCAGCTTGGCGGCTCAAGCCGCGTCTCCTGAGGATCCCGCGCTCCGAGCAGCCGCCTCCGCCTAGTTGCCCATCCGGGCAGCCGTGCCCGGGCACCTCGGGTCCCAGCGTGTCCTGGGCGCCAGGAGCAAGGGGCAGGAAGCAGCAGAGGAGCATCCCAAAAGCAAAAGCCCAGCTGGCCCTGCGGTTGGGGTGCCACAAGGACACGCTGCCCCGCTCTGCTCCCAGCCCCCTGTTTGGCTCCCTGCCTTCCCTAAGCCGGGATGGGCCCGGGATGGAGGAGCTGCTCTGGCCACCCAACGGGGCAATGCCTGAAGCCGGGGGGAGGCCGCCGGGCTGCCGAAACCTTACCCGATGATGTACGTGAGGACGATGAGCTGGATGAGGCGAAAGGTGAGTCCCACCTTCTTGTTGCGCACCAGCACCATGCGCGGGGTGTCGTACTCGAAGAGGAAGGACGACACCTTGTCCATGCACTTCTGCCCCATGGCTGCGGCGGGACGCGGGCGGCTCCCGCGGCCGCCCCGCGCGCAGGGAGGGCTGCGCTCACCCCGACGCCGGCGTTTGCAGAGCGGAGGGGTAAAAAAAGAGAGAGAGGAGAAAAAAAAAAAAGGACTCGCTAGCGGCGACTCCCGGCGCACATCTGGGCAGCCGGCTTTCCTTGTGTGCGCGGGGCCGGGGCTTCCTCCTCCTATAAGCGCCGGGCTGGGTGCAGCGGGCGCCCTACATGGCCCGGGGCTGGGCCGGCGGCGCCACCCGCCTTCGCCGCTGCCCAGAGGGGCCGGGGTGCCGGGCTGGGGCAGGGGCAGGAGGGAGATGCACCCGGGGTGGGAACACCGGCTCTGCCTCTGCACTGGATGAATTCCTGAATGTTCCCCAATTCCTGGCTGCGCGGTGGGTGCAGGAAGGGGAGGAGCGCCCAGCTCCCCTTGCCCAGCCCTGTGGCACCCCAAAACCGCTGACCCCAGCTAGGGCTCCCCCAAGGCCCGTGGGGAAATTCCTCTGTGAAGGAAGGGGGAGCTTCGGGACGGGGGATTTCTGGTGGAAGCAGAGGCCGTTGCCCTCTCCGAGTCCTCGTCCGGAATGGGGCTCCGCAGTCACATGCTCGAAGCCGCGGGAGCCTCCGCTCTGTCCCAGCTGAGCTGGAGTGGACACATTTGGCAATGTGGGAAAAGGAGACGGAAAAAAAACGTTTCCTTTCCAGACCTTTATTTTTCTTTTTTAGCATCACCACCTGGCACCTTCCCATGCTCTCAACTTCAGGCTCTGACCCACGGGCTCAGCACACGGCCTGGCGTGATGGTAGGACGTGATGCTCCCGCTCATCCCAACCTTCCAGCTACGCCACGACGCTCCGCACTCCGAATCAGACGATCCCAGGCCACGGCCTCATCCTGACGCCCGCACCCGCGGCAGCGTGGGAGGCCGTGGAGCCGGGCGCCAACGCGCGGCACGGATGCTGATCGCCCACTTTGATGCCCGATACCGCTATCGAGCGGAGCAGGCGAACCTTATAAGCTTAGATATCTGTCAGGGGAGAAGCGAATAACTTACTGTATGAAACGAGGCCTTTTAGGGAAGGCGGTGCACCCCTGCCAAGGCCGTGGGGATAATGAAAATAGGACAGCTAAATTTAACAGCAAAATGACTTGTAAAGAAATCACTTCTACCCTCCTCTCTGGTCCTGAGAGTCAATAAAATGGTTAGAGCATGGATTTAGCAAAATAGTTTCCATTGGGTGATAATACACGGCTCCTGATTTAGCCCCAATGTGGCCCGTGGGCCTGGGTGCCCAGTGCTGTGTTTCATAGAATCACAGAACGCTTAAGGTTGGAAGGGACCTCTAGAGATCACCTAGTCCAACCCCCCTGCACACGCAGGGTCACCTACAGCAGGCGGCTCAGGACTGCGTCCAGGTGGGTTTTGGAGATCTCCAGAGAAGGAGACTCCACAACCTCCCTGGGCAGCCTGGGCCAGGGCTCTGGCACCCTCACTGACAAGAAATTTTTCCTTAAGTTCCTGTGGAACTTTTGGTGCTTCAGTTTGTGGCCATTACCTCCAGTTCTCAAGTTTGCCACCTGCTGAACTGCTTTATGTCAGGTATAGGGTGAGTGGGGACGGTGACGCCGGTGGCGGGTGGCCGAGCGCTGCACGGCTCGGGCGGCTGGGGCAGAGCCTGTTTGCTGGTGGGTACTCAATTTCCTGCAAAGGGTAAACAAGAATTAAAAAAAAACAAAACAAAAACAGGCGTAAATGGGATTTTGCACCTGCTGCTCCTAGTCCAATGGAGAGTCACCTTTGGCTCCAGCCGGGTCCAGTGCTGGCTCCCATCGTCAGGACAGGAGAAACGGCCTCCGGCTGCCCTGCTCTGGCTACAGCGGGAATTCATGTGGCTACCAAAGAAGATTCTTGCATTTACTCGATAAGCAAACTCAACCTTTTTTTGGGTTTGCTGAGTGAAAAATGCAAAAATCACTATTCTCAAGGGCAGCCCTTGGAAGCGCGAGCAGCAGCACGGAGCAAACGCCGACAGCCTGCGGCGCTGGCGAGGAGGGAGCAGCTCCCCGGAGCTGCCGGCCGCGAAGGGAAGGAGCCCGAGCGTCCGCGGGGCTGCTCGTCGCCTGCGCCCACCGGGGAGAGGCCGCTGCGGCCTCGCAGGAGGCCGGAGCAAGGAGAGCCTCCCGGGCGCATCTCATCCAAATACTCCAACTCTGCCTTCGGAAAAGCAGGGCAGAAACGCCGCCAGTTACACACTGCAGGCTCCCGCTTGGCAGCGGCCGTGACAGCGCTCCGAATCTCTGCCCAAAAATCCGCAGCGCTGGAAACACGAGGGGCCGCGGCCTCACGGCTCCCTCCACCCCCGCGTGGCCACCGTGGCCCCACTCCTGGTCACCGCGGTGACCTCGGCCACCACGGCCGCCCTTGTGGCCCGGCCACCGCAGCGAACGGGGGGCGCACCAGGAAAAGCATTTGGCAGAGGAGAGCAGGCGAGGTCCTACAAGACGGCATGTTCAGCTTTCGTTCCAATTTTAACTTGTTCTTGACCTCCCCTCCCTCCTTCCCGGCAGCGCTGGCCTCGCGCTGCCCGCGCTCCGCGACGCCCTCGCGCACACAGATGTTTCTGGTGGCATTAGCTCCGCAGAAGTGGCAGTGCGGCCCCGGGTTGCCACAGCAACACTCCCGACTAGAAATATCTTGCCCATGATCTAGCCAACTCCAAAGCAAACAAATTAAAGGGAGATGCTGAGGATACCTAAGGGAGCCAGAGCCCCGCTCCCATCCCGACCCATGGGAATGCAACATCCACAGCCTTCGGGGGGGCTTGGGAAGTCCTACAGGAGAGGCCACGGGACAGGGTGACCCTTCGTATGGCAGTGCAGGGGTGGCCTGGAGATGGCCACGGCAATGGGAGGGCAATTTGGTGTGGACTCCTTGGGAAAACAGGATAAAAATCAGACCTGCTTTCCTCCGGCTAGTGACCTGGTAGGTAGCAACAGACTGCTTGCAGAAAACACCCTGTTCGGGTCCCATCACCCTTGGTGAACACCTTTCTCCATCACAGCATCCAGCCAGGGAGCTCCATCTTGGGGCAGATGTCCCCACGAATCCAAGCTCATCCCAAAGCACAACCTCCAGCTGCGGCAGGGTGTTCCACTCCAAACACTGCAAGCCCCAGAGCTCCGGGTGGCCCGGAGAGAGAAACACAGAGCCCCAGGTTTCCCTCACAGACCCCTTGCTGGGACTTTGGGGCAGCTTTGCTGACATCTCGGCCTGCACGGGTGGAAGGTCTCCCAGCACCGAAGGACTACAAGGGAAAGCTGCATTTTCACCATCGTGGTGCAGGCAGGACTTACTTAAACTCCTCTCTCAGCTGCAGGACACAAAGTGGGGACTGGCCTGGATAGGGTCAAAACCAGCGTTGTTGTTTGTACTCCCGTGCCCTAAGAGTCAATTAGCTGGTTCTTTAAAAACTCTCAGCAGTCACATCGTGCCACTCCTTCCCTTTCGTCCTTGTCGACTGATGCCAAAGGCAGCCTCAGCTCCATTTCTAGTTTGGCTGCTACGAAAACCCACAAGAAATCCCGATCTGGTGAGCGCGATTCCTTTTACGGCTGAAGAATGCCCTCCGGCTCTCCATACAGCTCTGACTGGCTTCTCAATGTCCCCCAAATGTGCAGCAAACGGGCCAGGGCAGGGCAAGAACAGCAAAAGAAAAACAAGAAAAAATCCAGAGCCATCCAGTAAAATTGCTTTTATTTCTGTAATTTCATAAGTATAAAACAAATCAGCCCGATATTGTGTGAACGGAGTGGATCATAGTTATGTGACCGCAACGAGCCTTCCCGCGTCTTCACAACACACCTGGCTATTTACAGTCAGACAAAGGACACGATTTAGGAAGCAGTAATTGAGTGGAAAAATATCTCTCATATAATAAAATAGGAAACCTTGTTTCTCTCAGTTCTACCCCTCAAATAATACCCTCCCCCCAAGATACAATGATTTACCTTTTGCTGCGAAGCACAGACTCCAAGGTTTCTAGATTTGCTGTTCAGGCATCATACATATATTTGAAAACAAAACAAAAAAACATCAAAAAAATCCAGCACGCTCTCCCACCAAGCCAGGACCTCATAGCACCTGCTAACAGCTCCACGGTTTCCCTCGCCCTTCGCGCTCAGCCGAAGCCCCGCGGCCTCCGCACAGCTTGGACATGAGCCTGCTCCGCGGATGCCTCCATCGCTCCAGGTTCACATCGGGACATCCAGCCTCACTAACACCCTGTCCTTCCCGAAAGCTGGATGGCACCAAAAGGAAGGGCTCCAAGGAGCACAACCTGCCCTGCGACCTCCTTGCTCCCTCCGGTCCTGCAGACCCTAAACCCAGCGGTGCCCTGGGGAGGCTGCTGCGGGATCCCCCATGGAGCACAGCTCTTTCCCTCCTGCAAAACCAGCTCTCCCGATGTGCGAAGCTCCCCGTGCCCACCTGGATAAGCACTGGGAAATGGGGATGCCACAGGGTAGAGCTCTCTCCTCCTGCCAGGCCACGCACAGCCAGGGAAGTGTCACTGGAGGGGGGCAAAAGCCCCTGTGGGTGCGAGCGGCGACACGCCGGAATGGCCTGGGGACGTGGGGCTGGCACGGGTGGCGAGCCAGCGCCCATGGGAACATGTGGCCTTGCCAGCAGGACCACGGACAGCAGCCGGTGCCACCAGCTGGGCACCTGGGGCACACAGGAGACACCACCCATGGGGCAAAGGGCAGAAGGCATCACTTCCGATTGCTCAGCTGGGCTCTCCAGCTTCCTTCATGCGACGTGGTGGCCACTCCAGATATAAACAAAAGGAAAAAAATCCCAACAAAAGTTAGGAGCAGATTTGGGCAACTCCTGTGTGCCAGGTTTCAGGAGAATCACAAAGCAACATGATGTCTGGGTCACTGGACCGCCTGGAACAAGTGTCATCAGTGGGAACAGCCCCTAGGCTGCACCACAGGCACAATATTTGTTTGAGTGCTTGTAGAACAAGACTGACTTAAAAGCAGCAGCACTGATCTGATGTACAAAAGAGGCACCAAAAACTGCTTCTAAATGGTCCTATTGCTCCTCCTGCTACTTCTGCTGCACACTGCACACACCGATAGCTGACACTCTAGTTTAAAACCTCATCCTTTGTTTCTCACGGGGCTTCCAGATATATTTCTGCTACAAGAATGAAGTTCCTCAAGCCCTAAAACAAAGTCCATGCATCCAACTTCTGACTTCTCTAAAATCTAACGGTACCATCCAGCCTTGGTGGAGTCGAGGAAATACATGAAAGACATCACAGCAGAGCCAAAGTCTCAAAAGCACAAATGAAAAACACTCATGGACTCAGTGTCACGACCCTGAACCTTATTTGGACCAGCAAAGAAATTGCCGGATAAAAATAAAATGTAATATGCAGCATTTCTCAATATCATTTTTGCCTCTCCTTCCTCTCTGTTGCTTTAAGTAACAGATGCCTTTTTACATTTCTAACGTCCCTCCTGATAGGATTATGTGCCACAGATGGAAGAGCTCATTCCACAACTGGCCACAATGATACAACATCCTGAAACAGCACAGAGGAGTTTTCAAAGCTGTTGCCCAACACTCGCAGTTGGTGCTTGCTCAAGGGATGAGGGACCCTTGCCTCCTATCTTTAATTTACTGCTGCAACCCAACGCAGTGATGGCCCCTGAGAAAGGAATTTAAAGTGCTCACAGACAAGCCCGCACTGCCAGCCTGGTGCTTCCTCCGCGATACATCCGGCACAGCGGCTTCCCTTGGCCCAGGAAGATCTGTCCCTTGGCCCATGTATGGTAAAAGTGTTGCTGGAAAGACACTGAGTTTTATTAAAGGATTCTGACTATGCCAGGTAGGAGAACAAAAATAAAGTGATTTTTAAGCTCTGTTATCACAAAAATTGTGGCAGCTTTTCCCCTAGGCTGCCTTTTGTAACAAGCTCTTGGGTGAAACAGCTACCCCAGTGTCCATCTCCAGTCTATTGCACACAACCAAACACGTCGGTGAGACGTGAGACCCAACCCAAACCCGATGGTCTCGCGTCTTTAATCTCCATGTCTGCAGAAGAATACACTCGAGCACGTCGAAGTGCCCAACATGCTGTTGGTGACATACATGTAATAAATAAGTACTCTATGATTTATCCTGAGCCTTCACCAAAGCATAAAAAAACCCCAATTAAGTCTAAGGACATTTTCTACTTTATTAAAATATTTCACCTATGAGCCTCTGTAATTAAAATCCGAGTGAAACCTGTCTTTCCCAATGAATGAAGGGACTAGCAACTAAAGAACAGAGGGGGGAAAAAAAAACAGAGATGTGTCCCTACCATTAAGAAACACAGATGTGTAAAAAATTGTCCCTCTTAGAAAAGGAGATGCCTGTTCCAGGTATCCTTAGTGCAGAGTTCGAGGACTCGTCATCAATTTTTTTGAAGTGACCTAGAGACTCACAATAAAAAGGCAAATGCAAATTTGCTGCTGCTGGAAAGCACAAGCCTTTGGCTGAGACATGGCTCTCTGATCTCTGGCACTCGATGGCTTGGTGTTTGGTAACTCACAACTGTAACCAAAGGATTGCAAGAACAAAGCAGAACAGAGCGGTGTGGCAGCTCTGCTAACAACAAAATAACAAACTTCATCTCTCTTGATACAGCCTTTCTGACAGAGAGTTCAAAAGGATGTTTGGTACAACCATCCCTATCTCTCAGGTGTCAAAAGAGACTAGGAAAATATACCAGTAGGAATTTAATAGCAACTTAAAATTTCATGATTTTTATGTGCCTGAAAAATAGCTTTTTTTTTTTTCTTTTAAAATCTCCTTACGTTATAGAACTGTCATCACTATTCATTAAACATTATAGAGACCTTTACATAAGAAAACCACACATATCTGGGTAAAATTAATAATCATGCACTGACCCTTCAGCTTAGGTGAAGCAGCATCATCCTGATGGTGCCACTTGGCACAGAGGGACCATAGGATTCACAGCTGGTGGGACTCACCGAAGCAACGGCGCCCAGGGAGAGGCCACAAGGCAGCTGAAATGCCTGGTCCAACTCCATGGCACGGAGCAACACGGAACGGGGCTGGGATGCTCTGAACCAAGCCCAGCCTCCATTGGTGATTCCTAGATTTTCAGTGTCCAGGACACATCGAAATAAATTCTTCTGAAGCCACCAGGCTGGTAGTGAGTACACAGGAGGCTGGATTCAGCCCTGGATTAAATTCCCACTGGTTATTTTCCTGCACAGATAGCTGGAGACGATCTGTACTAAAAAAAAAAGCAAAATCTACCCTTTGGGGGAAGGGCAATCACATATATATTTGGCACCAGACTTACTGAAGCCTAATTTTGAAGGCTTAAGCACAGACCTGGGTCATGCCCTTGTCTTCTGCTCCAGGGCAGGCTTCATCCATGGTGAAAATAGCCTTTAAAGAGGAATTAGTCATCCCATCGGATCACCAATTAAATGAATCAGACATGAAACTGTTTGAAAAATAAAACTTCTTCAAGACAAAGTATAATATTTAAAAAAAAAAACAGCAACAACCTTCCTGTAACCACAGAGTATCTATAAAGACTTTTTTTTTTAAAGAGCTCCATATTAAAATTCCTTGAATACATTATATATTAAATACAGTTACAATATCTCATGCAAGGTTTTCTGTACATTAAATCAGCTCAGTAGTATAACAATTCTGTACATTCCCATTGGTCTGGGGGCTCTACTCATCTTTTTCAATGCTGGTGATGGAGAAAAGAAAGGAAGGATGATTTTTGGCACATACTATACAGAAGATTAGCTTCCCATACAAAAGAGAAAGAGAAAAGCACTGGGAGCTTTTATGAGGCAAAAGTAAAATAAAAAAACAGACTGGAAAGAAGCAAAATGCTACCCAAACAGCCTGGCTTAGTGCCATTGGGTACTCCAGGCTGGAATTTATAAGAAAGGAAAGGCATGATGTCCAGCTAACTGAGTATTATTGGGATAGGATCATGGGAAAAAGGGAGGAAAAGAGGAGGGAGCATTTGAAGAGTTGGGAAAGAAATCACCTAGAAACATATTCTCAGCTGATGCTACTCGAGGGAGAAAGATCAACATCCTGCATCCCCAAATCCATTCCTGATCCACACACATACACACACATACTTGCAGACTGCTTAATTCCTGCTGCAGAAACATCCCAAGAGGTTAAAATACAGCTGTTGCCTTATAAAAAGGGATTCCATGAAAAAAAGAGTATATTACGTACAAGCGTACAGTCGTTCCCATCCTGACAGCAAATCGCTGATGTCAAGGATGCCTTGTGCAAGACAGCATTGTCCTCCCAGAGAACACAAACTAATGGACAGATGCCCCTAAAGGCTTGAGCTCTGTTCATGACTCTCTTAGTAAAGAGAGTGTGACCACAAGGCAGTAGATGTGAAGCAGTAGAAAAAGTAAAGGGAGCAGTAGATGTGAGGAATCCAAAGTTGTTTGTTCCCAGGTTTTGTTTAAATGGTTGGCCCTACAAGGAAGGTGGCTACAGCTTAAATAGTGTAGGAGATCTAACAACATGGTCTTTGCAGGAGAAAAGATTAAGTCACGCTTGGTATCTGAGGAGCCTGAGAAGGTGCAGGGTTTTCCCCAACAAAGAGAAAAAACAGGGAGCAACATGATAAATAGGGAGATCTTCAGCAGCCAGCACACACCTGCATGTACACGCAATCACTACATATAAATACATGTCCACAAGATCTACCACACTGGGAGTTACCCAGAATTTGGGCACTAAGCCTTGAAACTACCTTCAGAGGTGCTGCTGAAGCATCCAGGCACCAGAGCTACCCTCGCGCTGCACCTGCACGCGATGCGCTTGCGGACACCACCACAGCTCAGGGGCTATGATCTGCTGCTGCCACGTGGCCCTCCTTGTTTCATCCCTTGCACGGATCCTAGCTGAGAGTTGTCCTGGTGCCATCTTGCCCAGCTCAGGAGAGTGTTCTCCCATCCACTTTTTACACAGTCTTGCTTTAAAAACGAGGCTCCCCCATTGATTACCTGTGAAGGATGCCTTGACTCAGCTCACTTCTTAGTGAAAATTTTAAAAAGGGTCTAACATTTTGCAGGAATAAATCCCCGAGGAATGGGGTTACAATGATTCAGTTACATATAGGTCCATTCCCAAACCATACTTCAGCTGTCCAGTAATTGCACTGTTATGTACAGGAAAAAAAAAGCTACGAAACAAAACAAAATCAGTATTTCTCTTTTCGACAATTCACCCGCATTTGTTGGATAGTCGGACACATGCATGTCCTGCTGGCTTCTAGTGATGGTCAACATGCAAGACTTCAGTCCGAGTTACAAGTTAGGCTTCCTTTATTTAGGAGAGTTTCCTTTGTGTCATTCATTTCTTGTCCTCTTCTCCTGAAACAAAGAAAAAGAGAAGTATTGGTTAGTGCTCAAGGAAACTAGTTAGAGCAAGAGGCACAACAGAGCTACACAACCACGGGAAGGGAAGGCGAACAGGCTGGGATCATTCACCACTGCTGACAGGAGTCAAGGAAAGAACAAGGTCCATCCCCAAATCACCAATGAACGAGAAGGTGGACGCCTCCAAGCAAGGAGCATGAAGCTCTGCTTTGGCTCTCAACACAGCCTGTACGCTGCTGGTGGAGCTGTTTGACCCTGCACCTGTGTGGAGCGTATCCCTTAGCTCCTCAAGCCTGACGGAGCCTTTGGAGTTACCAATCTCCACTTGTTCGGGAGCTCTGCCCACAGCTGGTCTGTGCAAACAGTTGTCCCAATGACCCCATGTGTCCAGAGACCTCTGTGGCACACAGCTCCTGAGCAAGGAGCGGGATCCCACTTGTCCCACCATGAGCCATCACCACAACCCCTGCCGGGGAGGTCCAAGCAGAGAAGTCCCCAAGCTACTCTGAAGGACTACCACGAGGGAAGAAACGCAGAAGAGTTTTCACCCAAAGAAGGCCAGCAGAAATGTCATGACTCAAAAATAACTGAGGAATACAACTCCCAAGAAACAGAAGATCTTATAAGAAAACAAGACATTGCTTAGGCATCTCGGGCAGCTAAGCAGTCCCCACCAGAGCAACCAAGCAACGATAAGGTAGTTCCCTGGCTGGCCACTACAGCTCTCCTATCTACCGTATCTCGTGGTTGTGCAACCAGCTCCATGGGCAGACCCTGAGGGTGACGCAGGGACAGGAAGGGGCACTGCTGTAGCACTGACACCAAACGTTTAACCACAGCCTCAGGCTTCTCAACCTCTCCAGATACTTTTGCAAATATTACTGTGAGCAAAACCACCCGAGCACACAAGTTCCAAAACGGCCTTGGCAGCTTCAGCTGAGGCACTGGCTCCCGGGAGGAGAGGGAAAGGGAAATGTGCTCACATCCCTCGGGACTGGCACAGCAGCACCACCGAGCGCTGCACTCCCAGCCAGCCACAGCTTTGCTGTCTCTGCAGTCTGGTCCTGCAGCAGAAAGAGGTTTTCCTCCCGTTTCCCTCTGCTCGCCTGTTTCTAGCACAGCATGTACAAAAGAAAGAAAAGGAAAAGGAGAAAGGGAAAGGAAAAGGAGAAAGGGGAAAGGGGAAAAAAAAAAAAAGTGAGAGAAAAGGAAAGAAAAAAGAGAAAAAATAAGCCAGCAGAGAGATCTGCACACTCCCAGGTGCAGCAACACTCTCCTTGAGTGCCTCCCACAACTGGTACAAGTGACTTGGCCTGGCAGGCCGCATTCCTGCCCTTGGCCACGTGCAGCGATTACCCTACGAGCACGTCATGGCCATGCAGACCCGGCCCCGCTGCCACACTGCTGTTTTGCCCACACGGAGACCGCGCTGCTACAACCGCCTGCATGGGCTGAGGATGGGTGGAAAACCAAGGTGGTGCAGCAACACTGACCAACAGGACAAGCTTGCTTCGAGACAGTGAAAATGAGAAGGATGAGGAGGAGGTGCGGGGTGATGAGAGGGGCAGCAAGATGGCTGGGAGAAGCGGCTGCTGGCGCTTGGAAGGGGAATGAGCACTGAAGTCAATCACAGCAACTTGTCTGAGGTTTATACCTTCCCGAAACCACAGGGAAAATAAGATTTCTCCTTGATTTTGGCACAGATCCCTGCAGACCTTCCTCCTGCATGCAACAGGGCTGAGAGAGAGCAAATATACTTACTTAAATACATAGGGGATGGCAAATATTAAAAAATCTCAGCTCAATATGCCCTTGAGGGTGGTCAGCAGCAAGAGCAAAATCCTCGTGAGCCCCCAAGGTGTGTTTGTTGGAGAGGACTTTGGGGAGACCTTGGTCAGACCATGCCGATGCTGCTCAACCACGCGCCCTCCTTTGCTGACCCATACTCGCTTTGAGAATGTGGAAATCTCAGATGGGCCAGAGATGGGTGCAGATAGTGACAAATATGCAGTGGATGTCGGATGTGTGCATGTAAAACACTGAGAGCAGTGTAAAATCTCAAGAGTCTCCCCTTTCTTCTGTTTCAACAGAAAAGAGAAAGAAAAGCAATGGAAATGCAACTTATCTAGACCAGATCAAAGGAGAAGCTTTTCTTTGTGAGAAAAGAGAGTCAGCAGAACTCACAGCTATAAACCTGCATCCACCCTTTAAGGATGAAGATTTGGCCTGCAGAAACAGTGAACGCTAAGTGACAAAAATGCACCGAGTTTTTGGGAGTGCTGAAGCCCTGGGCGATCCACAGGGAGCAGAGTGGGCAGCTGGGCTGGGGAGTTGGGTCCTCCCTACTTGGAACTGTGCAGCATCCCATGTCGGGGACCATCACCCAAGCATCGTCTTGCAGAGGCTACGTTATGGCCTGGCTCCTTGTGCCGTCTGACACATAAACAGCAGCTTCGTGAGATTTTGAGACCTCCTTGTGATGGAAGATGTGGGAAGGCACTGCTAGGAAGAGGACCCCTCATACTGGAGCACTTGCAAGGTGAAAGGATCAAGATTTTAGTTCTGTGTCTCTTCCCAAGCTGGCATCCAAATGATGAACACTTAGGCAAATTGATTTCTTTTCAGCAATTCTGGAAAGCCTGGCCTAGAGGCCAAGTTTTATCTTAATGGCCTATAATGCATTTCATGTTCATGACCTTTGCAGTGCTATATTACACATCCTGAGAGGACAGCACGCTCTGCCAGACACTTTCCTTATTTACAAAGCTGATAGACACAGAAACTGAGGATCCTGCTTGGCAGTGCTGTCCTACAGCCATCAAGAAATCACAGAAAAAAACAGACAGGATGGGACTTTGAGAGCCTCCAAGCCACCACCATCATAACCAGCTCCACCTGTGTGGCTTCTCACCAGTCCTGCTTCACAATCACCACCATCTCCCCACACTTCCCTAGGAGGAAGACAACAAATCAGGGGCAAGAGACACCCCCATCACAGATACATTAGCAGGTAGTTTTCAAAGGCATGTTCACCCAGACTCAATCCAAGCAAGTCCCCACCACACATGACAAACTTTGGCAGCAGCACAAGAACACAGTATTCAAGGATGATGCACGTAAGAAAGCCAACCCTGTTTGTTCTGGAGTCCTGCAGGTTTTCAACCGGTGCTCCCCACTCCACGTGTTTCTTACTGTCCTCAGAATTCCTGGCAAAAAAATCACAGTCGTTTTTGTTTTGTTTTTTTATTTAAGTCAATCTGCTCCGAGGTATTAGGAAGATGCAAGGTTTTAATTATGTCTTTCAAATGGGATGATTTAAGCATGATTTTGCCCTGTAGCTGTGATTAAAGAGCTGCATTGGAAACTCTGGCTGAATGAGACACAGCAACCAGTTAGCATGACCAGCATCGTGACCGCATGGATGGATGTGGCTCAGGGAAACAGGCACAACCCAAAAGCGGGGAATACTGTGAGCGGTATCATCAGATGCGAAAGGTGGCACACGTTCCAGAAACCCCCCTCTGCTTCGAGCTGTAGGTACGGAGAAGAAAAGTCCTTCTTCAAGAAACGTTTAGTTTTTAGAGAGAACTGCAAAGTGTGGGAGAAAGACAGACTCATCCCCACACCACAGACAGTGAAGGCAAGACAGGGGCACGTGTGGACTGTGACAGCCAAGAATTCAACTTGCTCGCCCACAGCGAGCAGTCCTGGCTGATGCCAAACACCCGATGGGTCTGCTGAGAGATGCATCAATCAAAAATAAGCAATTTCCATCCGCTCTGTAAAAGCAAAAGCTGGCCCGATTCCGTGTCTGTGCGAAGGGTTAGCCGAGCAGCAGAGCTGGGGCGAGCACTCCCAGCCAGCCGTTCCCTGGCAAGACGGAGCAACAGGAAACACGGCCAGGCAGTGTCATGCCGGCTTGTCCCAATTTCCCTTTCGCTGTTCGCAGCTCTTTGCAATAGTGCAGTTTAGCTCCAAGAGAAACCAAACTTCCTCAGAGCTACCTATTTTGCACGCCCCATGCACGCTCGCCTTCTGGGTGAGCAGGTTATGCAGGGAGCTGAGGCCAGGACGACCCCTCAGCCCCGTCCTGTCGTTCAGGAACATTCACACCATTTGCCTGGGCGGTTCATGGAGGGCAAGCGAGAAGGAGAGGTTTGCTAGGACACTGGGGCCCATGGGGAAAAAAAGCAAGACCTGTGAACTGGAAGGTTTAACTCAGTACAGAGATATCACCCACAGCAACATCTTTTGCAAGAAATGCAAGGAAAGATGATATAATATTTTTCAGTGGGATGTCTAAACATCCTCCGTGATTTATGACACAGAACCCTGCAGGACACAGGAGTCCCAGCCCTGCTATAAACAGTCCTGGCCTCGTCTGAGCTGCTTTCCCAGCCCAAGCCCTAACCAGGCCAGCCAATGGCAACACCTGCCAGAAGCAGTTTTTAAGATGTTTGCATGGTTTGGTCTTAAAATAGCCATGGCAAACTTGTCAGAAGGATGGCCACAGAGAGGTGGAAGATCCAGGAAAGCAGGAGGGAAGATTCCTGTTAGCAACCAGCATTTGCTTTGTTTTGCTTTAAATTTGGTTCCCAGAGATTCAAGAGGAGCTGGATAAACACACGTGGCAGATTTATCTGTTGTTCCAACTTCTAGGGAATATTTCAAGCAGATTTTAGTATCAGCAGCAATGCCTGATGGGGCAGCCAGGAAGGAAGCGGGTACTGGGAGAAGACCGACTTTCACAGCATGCTGTGCTGGAGAAAGCAGACAACCATGCAGGGGGCAAACTCAAGCAGGAGGTGAACAAGGGGCCTCGAAGCCATCAAGCAACCCCAAGCAAAGCGACATGGTGCAAACACAGCATCAGGCAGCAGCCATTTCCTTGCAGACCATGCTCACCGTCTAAGTGGTTGCGGGAAAGGTACTTGAGTCCTTCATCGAGCAGGATAACAGGCAGGGAAATTTTCAGTACAACCACCCACTGTGGCCAGCTCAGGGGGGTTACTTGGAAGATGAGCTGCAAGGTAGAAAGGATTTGACATGTTAATAGGGATGGAGACAGGATATTTTGTTTTAAAGATCTGGTTAGCTTCTGATGTGCCACCACAGATTGTGGCAAAGGTCAGTCTCGGTACAAGGATGGGATCCAGACAGCTCAAGGAGCAGGATTTCTCTGAGGTCTGTCAAGGCCAAAAGGTGGCTCCTGGTCAGGAGTCAAAGGTGATGCCCTTCACCTCTCCTGAGCAGATGGATAAAGTGAAGCCTGGACCAGAGCTTTGACCATGTGCACTTAGGAACTGAGGAGCAGGACAGGACACTCACATCCCTAGACACAGTGGCCACCTCATCTCACTCACCCCGAGGCATCAGCAGAGGTACCCCAGCACTGCACTGCAAAGGGAGGTGACACCTCCAGAAGGGGCTGAGCCACTTTTTGCAGGCATCTGCACCTCTTTGTGCTGCCCACCAAGAGCTACCTCAAGTAAGTGCCTCATGGGACAGGATCAATCATGGCCCCCATGTCTCAAGTCCTGGTCCTCTAGCACTCGCCAGAAAGGATCGTCCTGACAGCTTCCAGATACAAAGGTGCCAGGGGAGATGCTCATCTAGGGAAGGAGCCCACCATGAGCTGCGCAGGGTGAGAGCACAGAGCACTTACAGGCATGGGCTTGACGTAGAGAATGAGGAAGTGCAGGGCCATGGACATGACAATTGCCCCCAGCAGCCAGATGTTGAGCCACGGGGGCATCCGTAGCAGCGACTGGTTCTCAGACACGCTGCGAAGGCGAGGGGACAGATGTTAGCCCAAATATCCTCTCTTTTCCACAAGCATGTCCAAGCTAGAAGGTTTCCACCTCTCTCTAGGATGCAGGGCTATGCAGTATAGTCCCCTCTTCTGCATTTCAAAGCTTCAGACTTTGCCACAGCTCAGATTTGAACACCCACGTCAATACAGCCAGCCATGCATGGATCAGGACTGGATGTTAACATGGCAAAACTACTAAAGGATGCAGATCTAGTCATTCCTATGCTGTTCCCTCTTAACTACTGCTAACACTGACACATCGACTCGGAGGAATTTATGGTAAGCCAATGGTCCCCTGCAAGATCACTCAGAATGTCTCTGCTGAGTCAAACCAAAGATCCTCCTCAGCCTTTCTCCATGTTCTGACACTGCCCACTAACAGATACTCAAAGAAACCCCTCGTGGAAGAGGTGAGGTGGGGAGCACATAGGACTATCCTGCACCAGCCATACCTGTTCAGAGCGTTGCACATTTCGATCGTCACCAGCACAGACAGAGCCATAGTGGTTGGGTATCGAGACTCGAAGATTTCACAGTCGATTCCTTCAAAGATTGGGTTGTCCTCTGTGCACCTCATGAAATTCCTCTGTCAGCACAGGAAACTGCTCATAAGTATTTTGCAGAATAACAGCACCACATAGAAAAGGCAGGAAAGAGGTGGAAGAGGCAGACTGCTTTGTGGGGGAACATGGTAAACCATGCTTGTTACAGTGGCCATCAACAGCCTGTGTTCAGAGCAACTGATAAAACAGTATAAAGAAATCCACTGTTTATTTTGATTGTGGCTTTGCACAGTTATGCCTGAATAGTTGATAGGAGATTTTTATGTGCAGTTAATTAGTTGTGTAAGTGAACACGCATCTCCATTAGAAACAGATCCTCCACTGCACAAGGCATTAGTAACAGAGCTTGGGCCAACCATGTAGCATGAGAGGGCAAGGTAGGATGAAATGAACCTGAAGACGAACCCTTGAGGAAAGGGCTAACAAAGCTGGAGGCAAGCCTAGATCTTATCTCCTTCCAGGGAGCTCAGGCTCTGGCCAGAGCTCTGCAGCCTGGAAGCTGCAACCTCCTCCTGCTAACCCCTGAGGACTGCTTTTCAGCAAGGGCACGATGGGACTCCGCTTCCCACTGAGCCATGCAGACATCACGACCCTAAGGCACTGCAATAATTGGTTCTTTTTAACCTGGCATGAGATACAGCAGTTACTTTCAGCTTTTTTGGATAAAGTTCCCCTGTCCCTGCTGGTTGCTGACTGAAACAAAGATAGGAATATGGACCTCAGGGAGAACGTTTCCAATGTTTTAAATTTGTCTTTTCCATCAGGAATTGGGAATGTTACAATGAGAATAAGAAGAAAGGAGATAGAGTAAAAAGCTCCAGGACCTGAAACCAAGTCACTACGTGCTCAATATATCACCGCTTTCCAAACTTACCAGCTGATAAAAGGAGACCTGTGGCCCTTCAGCATCATACAAGAACCACCAGGTTGCTGCCCCCACCGTTGCCAGGCCAACATACACTGCAGCCGAAGAAAGAGAAACTCTTACCACAAGCACCATGCTTACCACACTGTGACAGTGTGAGGACCCACAGCCTGTCCCTATGATGGGACAGACACATCCAGTCCTGCTGCATGATGCAGCATGAGGCAGGACAGCCAGCAGGCCCCAGGAGGGGCAGGAAGGGTATAGGCAGCAGGAAACACAGCACAGCGCACACCAGGACTCTCACCTCCAATGGCCAGATACCGGAAGAAGAGCCAGCCACTGATGAGAGGCTCCTTGGGGTTGCGCGGCAGCTTGTCCATGATGTCGAGGTCGGGAGGGTTGAAGCCCAGCGCAGTGGCCGGCAGCCCGTCCGTCACCAGGTTGACCCACAGCAGCTGCACTGGGATGAGGGCCTCGGGCAAGCCCAGGATCGCTGTCAGGAAGATGCTGCGTGTCAAAGACCCAGAGAGTCCTATATTAGATGCTATCCACGTTTTAAACTGTTAAAATTAATTTTGCAGGCAAAACCAACCTTTGAGATAACCATCAACCCAGCACAGTCGTGTGCTTTCCCATTCCCTGTGCAGATATCCTTGCTGAATTGCTAGTACAAAGGACTCCCAGTTGATCCCTGCTAGCCGCAAGTTTGTGCCCACATTGCCAAAGAGGGCCCTGCTTTATAGGGAGTTGTTTCATGGGACTGAGGGGTGGGCAGCAGCAGGCAGCACTACACATCTCACTGCACTGGCTTTTGGACGGGCAGACATGTTTATAAAATGCTGAAAGAAGAAAATCTCTCTGGGAAACGAGGTAGGGCACCCAGCTCTGAGTCCCCTATTTGGTACCTGGCGTCATACTTTACGTCAAGGGACGTGTAGGGGAGAGGAGGACACAGCTGGGCCCTGCTTGGCACCCTAAAGGACATTTCTCTCCTGCTATTTCCGCCCCCCCTCAAGCTGAGGCTCAGAGGAGTCAGGAAGCTCTCACCAAACCACCTCTCCAACGTTCGAGGAGATGAGATAGCGGATGAACTGCTTCATGTTGTTGTAAATGGCTCTGCCCTCCTCAACAGCAGACACGATAGTGGAGAAGTTGTCATCGGAGAGCACCATCTCAGCTGCTGACTTGGCCACGGCGGTGCCAGAGCCCATCGCGATGCCAATCTCGGCCTTCTTGAGGGCAGGTGCATCATTCACGCCGTCGCCGGTCTGAACAAAGCGCGTGGCACGTGTTAGAAGGACAGAAGGAAACAGGCTGGGCACAAAGACAAGCTTCAGGCACGCAGAAGCAGGCCTGGCCCGCTGAGATGCAGTGGTCTCACCTGGCATCTCACTGGGCTGGGACTGGCGCGGGACTCACCATCGCTGTGATCTCGTTGAAGGACTGCAGGTACTCGACGATCTTGGACTTGTGTGCGGGCTCGACGCGGGCGAAGCAGCGGGCCGAGCGGCAGGCCTGCCGCTGCGCCTCCGGGGAGAGGTCGTCGAACTCCCGGCCCGTGTAGGCCTTGTCTGTCACGTCCTCGCTCTCCGAGAAGATCCCGATCCTCCGGCAGATGGCCACGGCCGTGCCCTTGTTGTCCCCCGTGATCATGATGACGCGGATGCCGGCTTTGCGACACATCTCGATGGATGAGGTCACCTCCTTGCGGGGGGGATCCAGCATCCCCACGCAGCCCACAAAGGTCAGGTTGTCCTGATGGCAAAAGGAGAGGAGGCGGATTGATCTCCCCAGGCTTCCTTGGGGATGGAGCCATCTTCTCTTGCCACCTTTAAATCACGCCATGCACAGGGATCTAAGGATGCTGCAGGATTTTCCTTGCAAAGAATTAGGTCTTGCTCCCCAGTAAAATCACTGGGAAATTTCCTGCTATCTGCAAAGAAGGAAGCTAAAGCCTCTCAGATGCATCCTTCTCCTTCAGACACCATTGTCACTGTGACCCACTTCTAGGGAGGTGCTCAGGTGCTTATCTGCTTTTCACTTTATTCTCTACATTCCTTCTTCTCGTGGCAGCCCCTGAACACCTCTTAAAACAGCAGAAAGCCCCAGGATCAGCAGAGCTGCTCCTCTTGATAAAAACCAAACCTGGGAGGTAAGTGCTTAGGGAAGAGGGACTGTTCCCCTTGGGACTAGCTCACCACAAGTTCATCTGCAGTTGGGCTGGAAGAGAGGAGCTGAACTATTGGCCCACTTGGATCCCCACAGAACTAGAGAGTCCATGAGAAACTCTGCTGGGACAGTGGAAGTTGGTGGAACAGGCAGTTTTGGCCATTAAGGAAGGCTGGTGCAGTCTCTGTTACCTCGTAGCAGACGAACTTGGTGGAATCATCCAGCTCCATGGACTCCTTCCGGACAGGGTTGTCATTGGTGGCCAGGGCCAGGCAGCGCAGTGTGTCCATGCCCATGCCCCAGTCGCGGACCCGGGACATGATCTTCTCCCGGACGGAGGCGGCCAGCGGGACCCTGGCCGTGCCCACGCGCACATAGCTGCAGCGCTCGATCACGCTTTCCGGGGCACCCTAAGGAGGCAGAGAGGAGCTGGCCTAAGGGTGGCCCAAACACCCCAGGTCCCAGACAACATCTTGCAAAGAGGTGAAATTCCCCGCATGCCCCAGAAATCGCTTTGTGCATCAACCAGACCTCAGCCCTGGCCAAGATCTTGCATACAGGCTTGTAGGCAAAGTGCACCCAAAGGTAAAAAGCCCTTTCAAACAGCCACAGGAACTAGAAACCGGAGGTTGACTGTCATTTGCGAGCACTGAAGAGAGCGGCTGCGGGAAGGCAATGTGCGGAGGGCACGTGCTCTCCCTGCAAAGGCAGCTGAGACAGTGAGCTCCATGTGCTCAGTCTGCACTAGATGGCACCCTCAGCTGCAGCACCGCGCGGCCACCAGTGCTGAACTCTCTTCAGGTCACCAGACTGGCCTTAGGGGGAACCCATCTCACTCCTTTGGACCTACAGGCCTCCAGGAGTTATTTGGAGAGCACCTATCCCATCCCAGGTCTGAAGGAAGGAAGGAAGGAGAGCAGGTCTCCTCCTCTAACCAGAGGAGGATGCTCGTAGTGCCTGCATGATTTAGGAACATGTTCCAGTGCCCCTTCATGTCTCAGCATCACACTATGGCCCTTTTGACTCTACAAAGGACCCTCAGGATTCCTCTAGCACAGCGCTCACAGGACCATATGCGATCCCACAGATTCAAGTTTGCAGCTCTAGCAGCCTTCAGACAACCCTGACCTGACCAAGAAGACAGAGTTCATCCAGAAGGATCTCCAAGTGGGAACAACAACATACAAACCTCCTCAGAGACTGTAGGGGGAAATTCCTGCCCCTTCTCCTCTGTTCCTTTTTCTCAGGAAGAAAATCCCTTTAAAGTACTCTTTTATTTCTGGTCACAGCAGAAAGTTGAGCGCAGGTCCCTGAGCATTGCCGGAATCAGATGGTACAACCCATAAGTGCAAGTGCCCACGTTTTCTGAAGGGGCTGCTCTCGCTTGCCCCAGCATCCTGTGCCAGGAGATCCAGCTCCTTTCCTCCCTCTAAATGATCTACCTTCTTGTTCTGTACAGGTTCACCTCTTACCTGCTCACACCAGTTTACCTGCTGGCTCTTGGACCCCATGGTCAGCTCGTGGGGGACACAAATGAAACAGTCACAGAGATTGGATTATGCCCCAAGCCACCACATGCTCCTGGAGCTTCTGCCCCACAGCAGCGCTTTCCAACTGCTCCTTAATCTGACTTAGCTCCACTCATAGGACCTCTATGCACACATAGAGCTTTTTCGGTGTGAGGAAATACTAGTCTTCAAGGGCTGAAAATCCCACTTTTCCATGAGCAGAGCCTCATCACCTTCTCCAGCATGAGCAGGATCTCACCTGGGTGCAGGCTGGGCTGGGGGCAAGGGAAGGAGGCCACCAGCACCCTCAAGCAAGCGAGGACGACCTCAGCCCCTACCTTGACAAACATCTTGGGGCCGGTGGAGTTGTGGTCAGTGCCGACGGGGGTGCAGTACACGGACATGGACTTGCGGTCGCGGGAGAACTCCAGGGTGCACTCCTTCTTCATCAGCTGTTTGATCACCTGCGAGGAGAGGCAGAGGCTCAGAGGCCTCCAGCGCGTGGCTGCTGCTGCCTGACAGTGGTCAGCAGCCCTGACAAGCGTGCGGGACCGGAGGGATGATGCGGAGACGTGCGCGGACACATCCCCCGCTTTGCAAAGGCAATTGCAGCCGCCGTCGCTGCGAGGTGAGCGCACGCACACACATGCTCACACCTCCCTACCCCCGCTCACCAACTCAACCACAAACCAGGCTCGTCACACTTGCTACTATTAATAGGAGCCAAGTATCTAGCGAGATGCTCATGAGACTTTTGTCCACAACCATCAAAGATTTACACCTCCTCTCCCATGTCCACGAGGGCTGAGCCCCCTCTCTGGGAGGACACGTCTTGTCCCAGAAAAGTCCTGTACTGCGCAGGACATTTGGGGCTGATTTGAAGTACATCCTGCAGATAGGATGTTAAATAACTATCTTGATTGCTTGAGGCTGCTTGTGGTTGAATTGTTCACACAACGGTTCTTGTGGAGGAGGTTGTTTGTGCCAAGGATATGAATAGGATGGGGCAGGAGCTCCGCTCAGCTGGCAGAGAGGACGGTGTTGCAGGAGGGAAGGGCACAGGCTGTGGACGCTCAAGAAACAAGCTGAGACTGCAGCAGACGCAGGAGGGCTCTGGTAGCAGGTGGCTGATCTTATCAAGAGGTGCAGAAAGGGGTTGCCTTGTTCAGCCATGCAAAACGCAGGCAGATCTGACTGTCGTCTATGGACACGTGAGGGCAAACACCATGGCTAACAGCACAGGGCTCGCTAAGCGAACAGCAAAACCTAGCACAGCAGCAAAGAGAACCACAGCGAACACATGTGGGCAGGAAGCTCTGTAACCACAAACGCGATGAAGTTTGGAAGTTCTCAGTCACGGGAGGCTGTGACAGCATCGCTGGACGGGTTCGGACAGGGGCTCTCTGGCACCATCACCTGGGGAGCAGCTGCAGGGACCCACAAGTGCCCTGACCACCAAAGCAGCATAGGGTGCATTTCCTCCGTGCCCAAATCAAAAAGCAGAGAAAAGGGATCGAGCCCCACCAGGCACAGCGCAGGGCTGGGCATCTGAGCGGGAAGACGGCAAAGCCACATGCAGCAAAGCAGAACCACAGGGCTGAATAAAGGCTGGGAAATTCCTTTCCGCTTGTCAGAAAGGGATCACCTTTTTTTTTTTTTTTTTCCCCCTGCTTGTACCTATCCAGGGAACAATTTCCAATTTCCACAGCAGAGGACACTTCTATCTAGCAGGCAAAAGTGTTAATCTAACAACATGACACCAAAGCTGTGTAAATCCAGACTTGAAATAAAGTACATTTTAACCAGAAGGATAAGGAGACACTGGAGAGCCACAGCAGCCATCACTGGATATTTCAAATCAAACATAGATATATGTTTCCAAAAAGCAAGTCTAGTTCAGTGGGAATGGTCTGGGGGAGATTCTTGGGCCCGTGTTTTACAGGTTGTCTGCTCAGATGGTCCCAGCAGTGCCTCCCGGCTCAGCAGCCCATGAACCTCTGCCAGTGCAAACAGAGGCAGCTACTGTACCCTCCGCTCCACAGCGCACATCCCTCCGGAGCAGCAAGTCAGTGCTTAAATACGGCCGTCACAAAGCCCCACTCTCCCTCCGAGCCCAGACACAGACCGAGGCTGCTCACCGTGTTGCAGGCATTGGCTCGCTCCACCTTGGAGAGCTTGCTGGTGTCCGTGTTGAAGACGTTCATCTTCTCCACCAGGCACGTCAGGGCCGTCTCCGTGGCTTCTCCCACCTTCTCGTAGACTTTTTTTGACTGGAGAGTGGAAAGAAAGGCATACTCCGTGTCAAACGGCAGTGTGAGCAAAAAGCTGCAAAAGCTTTTGGGCAGCGCGCGGGCCGGCGGCTCCGCTTACCTCGTTGTAATCCAGCGAGGAGTCATTGCAGAGGGCGCAGATGGTGGCCAGCTCCACCAGCCCGTCGTACTGCCCGCACTCCACACGCTTCTCGTCCTTGAGGCTGCAGAGAGAAAGCGACTGCTCAGAGCCTCCAGCAGCACCACACTGCAAGTTAAAATAACAGCCAGGGGCTCCCAAGGAAGTGCTGCAGGATGGCAGGGGAATTCCTGCAGTGCTGGGGCTGCACCCAAGCAAGGGGCAAGCACAACCCCGCGATGGGCAGCTCATAAACAACAGCTCTTCGCTAACAAAACCTGCTGCAAATGGCTCTTCCCACTATATCCCCCCAGCTCAGCCTGGCTAGGCTGGATGCTGATGAGTGTGGCAGGGACAAAATGGGATTTTATGGGAGCTCTTGACTTTCCCTGGCCCTGGCACAGCACCAGGATCTCCCGTGGGGGGATGCGAAGGGGATCTTTAGGTCTGAACTTTTTGGTGCTCCCAACCTTAAGGATCCAAGCACTCTGTAAGGGAGTCCCACGCATCGGCCACAGCTGCCCCACCAAAGAACCAGAGGCCATTCTGCATCCGAACCTGCCCATGGCAGAAAGGAGAAATTTTCTGGGGGCTTTTGGGGGGAAAACAACAAATTATTCTAACTCAAGGAGAGGTAACTGCAGGTTAGAGCTCCATAAGCCCAGACGGCCATCGGTTCGCTGGAAAAATAATCTGTCAGGCGTTTATTAGGATTGGTTTATTCCACTGCTGGTTCCCAATGGAAAGAACATGCTGGAGCCCTTGTTACAGCTCAGGAGTGGAAAGCAGGGAGCGGCCAAGAAAATCTGAAAAATCTGTTTGCACAGGGACAAAAAGCAGAGCTGTTCAGATAGAGGACAAGAGAGTGGCCGTGGCAGCCCTGCAAATGGGACAGGGCAGGGGCAGGACGCAGGGAGCCTGTGGGTGCTGGGGGGTGGTTTCCCGCACCAAAAGGCTGGAAATCCCAGGAAAGGCTTAAGCCAGCCCTCCACTCCTTGCAGCTCCAGGTAGGAAGGAGCAGGATTTCTGGGGCAAGGACTAAGCAAGCCCTCGCATCCCGCTTGGATGCAGGCAAGGACGGTGCCGAGACAACACTCGGAAGCAACGGGATTGTTGCAGGGCAGCAGAGAGCTACCCTGCCGACAGGGTCCTGAAGGCCAACACAGAGACTTGGGCTCTACTGGATGTGTGTTCAGCTCCTCGGTCCCTTCAGTTTAATTGAGATGCGCTGATTAATACCAGCTTATGACCTGGCTCACTTTTTCATGGAAATTTCTATCCTGGGATCAAGCTGGCTTTATAAATATTCATGAATTAAGCCTGACGCTGGGATGAATTACAGTCCTCAGCAGATGAGCAAAAGAAACCGAGGGGAAGAACTTGTCTGTGAGTGGGAAGCAAAACTAAGGTTCACCCACTCTCCTCACCTGCCCTTTCCGTCCTCTCCTTCCGAGGCTCCCACTGCGCCCAAGAGCATCGCGTGCCGGGCAGCACCCAGGGGCCGGGGAACTTCTGGCCCCAGAAAACCCTTCCTGGGTTTCACGCGGACAGGCAGGCAGGGCAGGGAGCCACTTGCTGGGCTGGCATGGCCAGTGCTGCACATGTGGGAGGTGGCAGCAGAGCTGGCTTGGTGGCAGAGACACAAAAACCACAAGGTGCCCCATGCGCAACGCAGCAGCGGAACAGCTTGCTCTCCCGGGAGAAAAAGCTCTAGTTCCCTCCAGGAGCAGTGCGATGATGCCCGGCCTGACTCAGGAGTAAGATCAAAGTAGAAGGAGCAATGGAAGGAGCTCCTTGCATCTGCATGGTCAACACAGCCCCACCAACAGCACAGAGGAGCTCTGCAGAAGATGACCCAGAACCTCTTTAAGAAGGAAAACTGCTGGAGGCACAACCACATCCAACTGCAGCACTTCTCCTTACAGGAGAAGCGGGATAAACAAATACTGTCAAAAAAAAAGAAAAAAAAGATAAAAAAAAACCCACATGTTTTATAATGCATCAGGGAGGAGTCACTGGCTCTCACTTGCAGTGCTAGGCTGCGATTCAGCAAAGCCCACGTTTCCCCGGCAGCACATCTGAAACTCAACGTCGATGGGACTGCGTGCCAGGCTGCGCTGGCCACCAAGTCCGTCCTTGCTGAGGACCCTGGCCTTCGTGAGCACGTCCCATGCCAGGTCTGCAAGCCCGGGACAAGGACCTCTGTCTGGCCAGGCAATGGGGCTGCTGGCCAAGCTGTCAGATCCAGCCGTGTGGGAGCTGCATGCAGGTGGGAGTAACGGTGACCATCGCATGTGCAAAGGTGTGGCCCTCCATAACTTGGAAAAAGGATTTGGAAGGAGCACATACTGTGGAAAACCTTATGCAGCATTCGAGTGTTTCCACACTTGCTGCTTCCATCTGCATTAACTTCTCTGGTTCAAGAGTGGACTCCTTTTGTTGTGGTTGCTAGTGAAGGAGAGCTGAGAGTCCCACCAAGACCCCAGCCTTGCACTCCAGGAACCCTGGCTCTGGGCAGACAGCAGGGCTGGAAGACAGGGCAGCAGGAGGCATCTCCCACACTTCATGCGGACCAAGAGCTGGCGATGAACCCGGTCCCACAGAAAACGTTGGCAACCCTGGACATAACTAACGCCGGCAAGGTGGCCATACCAACAACACAGGCTTGGAAATACCATTTCGAAGTGCAACGTTCAGCGCGGTGGAAAACCCACACCATCCTCCTCCCTCTTGTTGCTCTGCCTCCACGGCCTGACGTGTGCTGGGGCCAGCAAGCTCCCTGCATGGGTCCTCCCAGCACCCAGAAACCCGGTTTTCTCCCAGGAAAGTAGCGGGCAGCGGCGGAGGCTGCCCAGGACACGGTACTCACATCTGTCCCTCGGGAGCATAGGTGGAGCCCGTGACGCTGAACTCGTGCAGGCTGCACTCAGAGCCCTTCACCTTCTCCATAATGAACATCTGCAGGAAGGAGAGATGGAGACAGCGCATTAGGCATCTTTTCCCCGATTAGGAGCCATGGAACTAGCCCGAAACCCTGCAAGTTGTCATCAACTCATCGATGGAGACATGCCTGGTGCTCCCCTGCCTTTTTTGCCTCCCCTAGGTCTTCTATCACATCAAAGAGTTGTCTCCAGGCAGTTTCTAAAGAGCTGTCTGCATTTCACTTGGAGCTGGGAAGGAGGAAGCTGCTGGCACGATGCGGGGTGAGGTGCAGGTGCCGGTCCCGAAACACCGAAACCATCTGCTGGCTCCTTGTTTCCAACCGCTGCAGGGTGCAAAACAATGCACGCTTCCTCAAGAGAGGCTTTCTTATTAAAACTAACAGTTTCGGAGCCCTTTTCTTTTTTCCATGCCTATTTAAAAATATTTTAAAACCTTGTTTTGCAATCCACAGCGACCCCGGGTGACCCGGTTTCCTGCCTGGTTCCGCTGCGTGCTCAGACGAGCATGGGCTGCCCCGTGCGGGGACTTGGCGCAAGCGGCCGGCAGGGCAGGTTCACAGCGGAGGGAGCGCAACGAGGACGGGCAGCGCTCCCTCCCTAAAATAACAGCCAGAGCGGCAATTTGGAGGGAGACCCTGAACCCATCCCCGGCAGAGGCTCCAAGGGACTTTCCGAGGAGGCTCCCGGCGCAGAGGCGGCCGGGGAAACCTGCTCCGGGGGGCCACACTTCCCTTACAAGGCCCGAGGGTGAACACTGGCTCCAGTGTCAAGCAGCGGAAACCGCGCTGGCACCGCACCAGCTTTCACTCTAGTAACAAGCCTCTGCCTTTAACCCTTTCAAACCATCCCAGGATTTTTTTTTTTTTTTTCTTAAATGCAACAGAGAAATCTAAAGACAATCGGCTAAAACCTACTGCAAGCCATCTATAAAGCTGCATGGCAGACATACAGCTGTTTGTAAGATCATCTTTATCAGACTTTCACCAATCAAGTCATGCACAGAGCAGCACCGCTCTGCCCTCCGCACCGGACCCTATCAAGGCATCCCACAGGACGAGAGCTGGTGGCTGGTCTCGAGGGAAACCCCGAGCAAGGAGGACTCCCATGCCCAAGCATCTGGGTTTATTCTAGATAGACCCAACTGCTAGAACCTGCCTCAGGCTCTTGCAGATGAGCGAGCACGCAGCTCCTGCACAGCTCAAGTTCCTGGATGGGCTGGGATCCGCTGCAAGGATCCCATCTGGGAAAGCAAAGCTGGAGCAGCAGCTGCATCTCCTTCTTAGCCCCTGCTTGCAATGGCATTCTTTGTTGCCTGGAATATTAAGTAACAGGATGCCCTACACTGAGTTTCTTGAGAGTGAGACATCAATCTCAACAACAGCTGATGGAAGGCAATGCTGTGAGCTTCATCCAGAAGTATTAACTTACTGCACGGGGCCTGCAGGCTTCTCATAAAAAGCAGAAGTGACCTGCAAGGACAGGGCTGAAATGCCTCTCGTCCCCTTTCTCCGCTTGCTAAACAGACCTACGGTTGAACTGAAACCACCTAATTTTTAAGCATCCATGCCAGAGCTCAAGGGGATTTGAGGGAACCCACAGTGGAGGCACCACCAAACAAAGCGGGGCAGGTGGGAAAAACGTGGCCTCCTCATCCAGGAAAGACTTGGAGGTGGCGGCAGCAGAACCACCCCAGGATCAGGGAGCTTTTCTGTACATTTTTCCAGGATATCAGCAGGCTTCTGCAGGGCTCCCAGCCGCTGAGCCGGGTGCCTGGGGCAGGCACGACCGCCCAGGGCAAATATTTAACCACTCACCGGCGGCAAATCCGCCAGTGGCATCCGCATCCCTCTCTTACCAGCCACTGGGAACTCTCCAGGGTTAACCATTAACAGGCTCCCTTTGTGTCCTGAAGCCAGCCAGGCTTTGAGTAATGCACTCCAAGAGCCGGGATGCGGCCAGCTGAACAAAACGGATATCGGAACGGGGGGGACAGGGTGGAGGATAAATTGAATTAATGCAGGGCTGGATTTCCAACCTCAGTGTGGGCCAGGTTTGGGCTGAATTCTAGGAAAATGAGGATTGATGATACAGCATGTTTGCTGGCCGCTACCCTGCTTGCTCTCTCCCTTATCCCCTCTCCTTTTCCTTGCTTAGTCAAACCCACCTTTTTTGACATGCCCTAACCACAGGAGTTGACGGGACTTTTGAATTTCCAGTGGGCAAAGAGCAGCTCTTCGGTGGGCAGTTTGGGGAAGGCTCTGTCATGTCTCACCTCTGTTTCTGAAGCTCCTAAGAGCTGTGGAAATCCCAAATGACAGGGTAGCCCCTTGCTTGCTTCCCCAGCAGCAGCGGAGCTGCACTCAGGCTGTCTTGAGCACCCTAGAGTGAAAACCCTAAAGAGCCGTGGGAAGGAAAGGAGGAAGGAATCGGCAGTTGGCCTGACATGAAAAATCAACCCTGAACATCACTCTCTGGTGTTACTACCCAAGTTCCTGGAAACATCTGCTGCTGCCCTCATTAAGTATCTGATAAGGTGGACGCCCTTCTTTGCGGGGCCGCAAGCTCCACTCCAGCGTTAGGGACACTGGAAGAACCGCGGCAGAAGAGGAAGCGCCTGCCAGGCACAGGCTGCCGCCAGCCACGCTCCAGAGGCTCCAGAGGGAGACGGATGGCTCCTCTTCCACTGCAGCTTGCACTGGCCAGCAGCGGGGTGCCGACGGCTCGCGGGATGCTCCAGCAACGTCTCGTCTTAAATCACGGCTAGAAACAGCCAACGCTTCCAGTCACTTGTAGCTTCTCCTTTCCAAACGCGTGGTCCATGCTCTGCCTATGGTGGTCATTGCGTTGCACGTTGCTACCCAGTTTTTGGAGGGAGGGTGGCCAGGTCTGTTTTTCCCCTTGGTGACACATTTTCCAAGGTTCTTTTATACAGCCAAAGTGCCAAGACTATGAAAAAAAAAGCTTTCCTAAGACTCAAGGATTAAAGGGGAAATTGAGAAGTACTTGGATTGTCTGGTCTTTCCTAACAAATCATCTTCTCGCACAGCCAAGCGAATCCAGCTTCACAGCGGGCTGAGGCTCTTCTTCTAGACCGGAGGAGCCTTGCGGTCTCCTAGCCAACTTACCCTGGTGCTCCCTCTATAAACGAGCATTTTTCAACCCAAACTCAGCTGCACGCACTGTGCCACAAGACTGCATATTGCAAACTTTCCAACGACTGACCGCAGGGAAACAAATCACGGTTTAACCAGGTCACATCAACTTGCTTCCAGCCCCTGCATGTCTTGGTGGCTGCTCTTTATATATAGCCGGGGCAGAAAGTCCCACCAAACTTCCAGTTTCAGTAGCTAAGGCTTTATAATTTTGCATGGTTCAGAACATCTCCCTGGCTTGGTCAAAAACAAGGAAAAAAACAGTCAAGAGAGGAAACTAGGTGCTGATCATGTTGGGTTCTCCAGGAGCTCTATCTTCATGCCGATTCCCAGCAGGAAGATGTGCTCTCCAGCAAGTCAGGAAATATGCCTGCAAAGCCACACCACTCAACTGGTGCATTTGTAAGAGGTAGTGAAAAAAGCAAATTGCTAATTACGGCCCATGCAACGATAAGCAAACGAGCCATTCTGCAGTGGCGGTCAGGCAGAAGGGGAAGATCAGGGTTTCTTACCAATTCAACACCAAAAAAAACACCTTTCATGCTCACCTTGACATTCCTAATACCCAAAATACTGCATTGCCAGGGGAGCAAAACAAGGCGTAGCTTTGTGACACCCTGGCCAAGCTGGGACTGAACACAACTCATCCCTAATATCCTCAGCATCCAGAAGCCACCGTCGCCACTCACCTGAAAATGCAGAACACCCCGTGGCCCCCGCACTCACCCGGCACACGGACATCTGGTTGGTGGTGAGGGTGCCTGTCTTGTCGGAGCAGATGACGGAGGTGCAGCCCAGGGTCTCCACGGATGGCAGGCTCCTCACGATTGCGTTCTTCTTGGCCATGCGGCGCGTGCCCAGTGCCAGGCACGTCGTGATGACGGCGGGGAGGCCCTCTGGAATGGCAGCCACTGCCAGGGCCACTGAAATCTTGAAGTAGTAGATGGCACCCCGAAACCAGGAGCCGCCGTGGACGGGGTCGCTGAAGTGGCTGATGTTGATGACCCACACAGCTATGCAGACCAGGAAAATGACCTTGGAGAGCTGCTGGCTGAACTCATCCAGCTTCTGCTGCAAGGGGGTCTTCTCCGGCTCCGTTTCAACCATCTGGTTTCTGATCTTCCCAATTTCTGTGTATACCCCGGTGGCAATGACAATGCCAACAGCCTTCCCTGCTGCGATGTTGGTACCCTGGGAGGGAAGAAAGGAAGACAGGCGTGAAACCTCAGAGGTGGGAAACAGGTCACTTGTAAAAGGAGACCATAGGATCTTGATTAATAGTGAAAAATCAGCCATTGCAACTCCCAGGTTTGCCCTGACACCAGCCACAGACTAACTAGTCTGCTTCTCTCCAGGTTTGACCTCAGCTGATGAGAACCAGGATGACTCTTTTCCCTGCTGGAGCTTTCCCTTCCTAAACTCACACATAGTTCCCAGCCCCGAATCTCCTATGACTAGGAAAACCCACTTGGCCTATGTATTAGGCACATGAGACACAAGCAAATCCTTGAGATAAATTGCTCCATATGAGATCCCAGGCCCCTCATGCACACGCATGTGCTCCCAGTGGCTTACAAGGCTCAGCAACACTTACAAACTCCAGTTTTGGTTAGAGAGGAATGAACTTCGCTTCCAGACTCAAATTCCTACAGAATTAATGAGCCCTCACAATCAGGATGATTTATTTTTCGTGACATGATCCTTCCTAACATGAAGCAAAAGGCAAGGCACATATACACTGACTATTCACCGGGTGCAGATCCATGGTCACAGTCACCCGCTCCATGAGAAACCTGGAAAAAGCCACCTTAAAGTGCTGTGTCCATCACGGAGCAGTAATTCCCTTTTACCACCCACGAACCAGAGATGTCCCCTCCCTCCAGGCAATCAGATTTGCAAAAGCACATGAGAAGTGGTGACAGGTGTGAGGGACTTACGGAGAAGAGCATGTTCTTCTTGTCCTGGTTGACAGCCCGGGGGTCAGGGATGGGGTCAGTATGTTTAATCACCGACACAGACTCCCCTGCCAAGACAAGAGCAGGAAGATGAACCCTTCGCGTTTCCTCTCCAAATGCTGTAACTGGACTGGATCAGAAACTCCACAGCTTACAAAAACCTGTGCTTGGCCCAAAATCATCAAAATATTCATCATGGAGATGTCATAGCCAGTGACTTTGAAGGTAATTATTGCAGAAAAACAACTAGCTGAATTCCATGAAGATCATCAGAGCTAATGGCCCTTGAGCAGACAACATATCCGATGGGATCGGGCCAGATTCCCGAGCCTGGAAGGCAGCTAGCTGTTATCACGGGCTTGCAAGCTTAAGGCTCTGCCCTGGCAACTTTATAGCACCCTCTGTCTCTCACCACTTGAAGAAAAACCCTCTGTGGTCCTAGGCTTGAAACCACAAGATCCCTCTTCTCCATAAATAATCCCCCAAGATGCACACGCATGAGTTGCCATCCTATGCAAACATGGAATTTTTAGGATGCTCTAGCAGGAAAGGTAGCTAAAGCTCTTCTCCTGATGGTTTATGTTTTGTTCTTCACAGATCTGCTCTTTTGCTCCATCTGCTCTTGCCCTTGGAGAAGGAAGCAAAGGTAACACAAAGCCACGTTTCAAGGAGACTGGGCTCCTTTCCCCATGTTTTTAAGTTTTTCTTTTTCTGATTGTTTTTCCTTCCCTGCTGCCACCTTCTAACTTAATGAATTTTAAAAATCATGCAAAAATGCTGAGATTCTGGAAGTCCTTCACTGACCTTCTCAGTAGAGAAAAAGGGATCTGAGACGCCTCTCCCCAACAGCAGGAGGTGGCTCTTTGAAACATGACAGATTACCAGCTTCATATGCTTTTCCAGCGCAAAAAACTTTGGGTTTGTGGGAAGGAGGCAGTACCATCCACACTCATCCTGCCTGGGCTCTGAGCTTCAGGTTAGCTGCCAGGACCTCCCAAATCCTGAGCCTCGTTCTTCTGCCATGGCAAAACGCTCTGTCCGCTGCCAGCTCTGAAAGTTTGGTCAGAAACTCCGGCACGTCTGCCCACGCCACCCATACCTGTGAGGATGGACTGGTCAACCCGCAGCGTCGTGGACCTGATGTCGATGATTCGGATGTCGGCTGGCACCTTGTCGCCAACTACGAGGAAAAGAGCACTAAGTGCCCACGGGTTAAATCTGCAGCGCCCGCAGATGCACTGCACACTTGAAACGTCCCCTCCACATGCCAGGCCCAGCCAAAAGGGAGCAGTCTGGGGGCGAATAGGGAACCTACTCAGGTCACCAAGCATAACCCACCATAACGTGGTGGTTATGGAAAGAAGAGGCCAACTGTCCCTTTCTTGAGCAAGAGCTTCTTCCTCTCCTCTGCAGAAGAGACCTCGAGCTGCCCTCGCTTCAGCGCAGCGGGGCAGACTGATAGACGCACTGCAAGCCCTGCTGAGTCCACGGGTACTTTCTTGAAACCTCTCAAAAGCTGCTTTTCCTGCAGGGTTTCTCCCTCTCAGTGCTTGGACACGCACCTGCTCTTCCTTCTGCTCCCTTGCCCTTGTCACTCGGCTGTTGGGAAACATAGAGGCCCGCGGACCCTGTGTTCGTGGGCAGGATGCACCCGTCACACAGCGTCACAGCTTGGCCGCCAACGCTCACCCTGCATGCGATGCTTCGCAGTGCGCTCCCCACAGAGACCCCAAGCTGTGTGCCGGGACGGACTGGCACAACGGCACTGGGAAGGTGGTACTGCAGCTGCAAACACCACCCTGTGCTGATTCGGCCACCGGCAGCTGCTCCAGAGCCCCGGAGCAGCCTCGCCGGGGCAGCAAGGCCCCCTCCCGCATGGGAAAAGCAGGGGGAATTTGCAAAGCACACGCTGTTTCCAAGCCTGCAGGTTACACATGCGTTGACAGCATCTCAAGGGAGCGTATCCGAGCCGGGCGCCCTGGCGGTGGCAAGGCTCTCAAGGGCAGATAGCCCGATAGCAGCCAGAGAGCGCGGCGTCGCTCACGCCTGGCTCTCCGGCCTCCAAGTTCCCGAGTGAGGAGAGCAGTGGCTCAGCTCACATGTGCAGCCACTCCGCATCCCAGGTCCCTTCCCGATCCTGAGCAGCTGGTGCAAAGCCCGGGGCCAGGTCACCAGCTGGAGCTCATCCCTGGAGCAGCCACTGGAGCAGCGCCAGGTTCCCCAGCTGAGGACCTGGCCACGGAGCTGCTCCTGCGTCCCCTGCGTGTTATTTTTACATGCATCTTCCAGATGAAGAGCAACTGGAAGACATAAATAACGGCAAGCTGGCGCCACATGTCAGGAATTGCAGCTTGTTTCCACTAGCGGGGCCATGAGGAGGAAAAGCGCGGATTAGCACAAGGCATCTGGATGCAAAGGAAACCTGAGCACCCACTCACTGAAACACAGCACTTCTGTAACGTGCAGGTGGGAAAGGCCGTGGTGCCCGGAACACCGACCTGGCTCCCGAGGGAACCTGTTTCTCCAGTTAAGGCCTTTGCCAGCCCTCACTGTTCCTGTTGTGAGGGGATGGTACCAACTTGGCACCACCGCCCCGGGACACCTCTGTGCTGAGCTGCTCCTGCTCGCTCCCTCCACCCGTGTCTCGATAGTAGGAAGGGAACAAAGCAATGGCAGCCAAGGGGACAAAAGGCACAGAGCAGGAGCGGAGAGTCACAGTGGGGCACTCCAAGCCGTGGCTGATTGCAGGCCACGGCAGAGGAGGTGACTGCAAACCCAAGCAGGGCCGGCTGCTCTGCCTCTCCGGCCCCATGCGCTGCCGGCCGTGAATAACAAACCGGAGTTACCAAGACTCCCAGCCCACGCAGACGGAGCGAGCGCTGCTTCCCAAGGCGCCAGGAAGGGCCCCAGTCGCGCTGCAGACACACCCGCGCGCCGGCCCCGTGGGGCGCCCGGGACTGGCCTTCCAGCTCTGTTTCGCTTGGGTCATGTGTGTGGGAGAGCAATTTAGAGAGAGAAGTGGTTCTGGGGAAAATGAAGGGTTCTTCCAGCAGAGCGACTCTACGGGAAACGCTGCAGGAAATCTCCCCCCTCCTGGCAATCCTTCTGCAATAAAATAACCCGCACTAGAGATACCCTACGGTTTTGTGCCCTCTGATAAATATGGGCCCCAGACACGGGGCGAAGCCTCTGCAGGTCGACAAGCCCCTGCTTTAGCCAAAGCCACTTTGGTTCTATCTGTTCCCAGCTGTTCTGCCTCGACCCTCGAGCCAAGCAGAAAGGCCTCGAGCCCCTTGCTGCCACCGCCAGCCCCTCAGTCCCCAACGGGGATTTTACCACCCATTTTCGTGCTCCATTGCTGTACCTGCCACCTCCACGATGTCCCCGGGAACAATATCGCGGGCACGGATCCTCTGCACGCCGCTCCTGTTGGCACGGATCACCTTTCCCATCTCCGGCTCGTATTCTTTCAAGGCTTCGATAGCGCTCTCGGCATTTCTCTCCTGCAAGCACAGCGAGGAGCGGAGCTGCAGGCAGCCGAGTGGGCTACAAGGACAGGGGCTGAGCACAGGCCTGGGCTCTGCCATGTCCCCGTGTCTCTGGGCACCATGGCCGGGGAGAACGTTGCTGCAGTTTGGTGGGAACGGAAGGGATCAAAAGCTCCCCTCTGAACACGTCTGGCCGCTGCCAAGAGCAGCGTTGCACTGGCTGGCAAATAAGGGCAAGGTGCTAAACTCCAAGCTACAAAAGTTGCCAAAGACTGAAGGAACGAGAGAACAGAGGCTACGTAAGAATGATCTTCCCGTGGCAAGCACCGACGAGGCTTTTGGAGGAGCAACATGGAGATGGGGAACTCCACACAGGAGGTGCCACTTACCTGCCAGACGCCCACCACAGCGTTGGCTATCAGGATCATGATGATGACAACAGGCTCCACGAATGCCGTTGTGGTCTCCTCGCCTTCCTCGAACCATGCCAGGATCTGACACAGGCAGAAAGAGAAGAGCCACAGCACGGATGAAACTACAGGTGCCAGGAGTTAAGAATAGAGGCTGCAGCAAGAACCAGCCAACAGGACATGCTTGATGGAGACGCGGCTGCCCCAGATGGCGTCCAGCAGGCCCCAGGAAAGGCAGCACGCGGAAAACTGACGGCTGCTGAGCGCTTCCCAGGCAGAAGCTGGGACTCCAAGGACACAGAGAGACACTGCCAGAGCAGGAGCCCAAGTAGATCCAGCTTCCCTCCCTCATGGAAGGAGCGCACAACGAACAGGGACCGGGGCTTTTCTCGGGGCAAACCCTGGGGCTGCCTTGAGCTCCCCCAGCCCCTGTGCTTGGCCATTCCGCCGCACACGTGTGCCCCAAACGTGCTCACTTTGCCTGGGGTAAAGGGCATTTCTAGCCCCACACTTTGCTTCCATTTTGATTGCATTTTTACAACCCTGAGCCACCCCTCTGCACCCTGCAAACACCCGACACCATCCCACAAGCACAAAAGAATATATACAAATATTTCCCCTTCATTTAATGGCATGTAGGCTATGTCCTGTGTCAATACAGCACCACCCTTCTTCCTTGGTGGCAGAGGCAGCTAGTGCTGCAGCAGCAGCCCTTTGAGAGCACTGAGGGTGCTGGCGCTCCCAGGGACACTGCACTGTTGATCTCTAGGGCAGGAGGCAGCAGCAGTGCCGCCAGCACGGCTGGCCTTGCTGCACTGACACAGCAGCATGCAGAGAGGTCTTGGTTTTGTGGTGGTGGTTTTGAGCAGCAAGGTGAGGACTAAAACTCTCGTGTCTAGAAGATAATGCACTCAGTGCATGGATAATGTGTTGCCTTTTTGCCCCAAAGGGCTTTCCTCTCAACAACAGGGCGCAGTGAGGAGGATGACGAGGGTGTTCGGCTCCCACGGCCACTCCTTGCACAGACTACAGCAGAGCTGCAAGCCCCTGGCACGCGTGTCCTCCTCATCCTTTCAGGGATAGATTTAAGCTCATGAGGAAGCTGACCACTTCCTTCCTTCTCCACAAACCCACCTCACCTGTTCATCCTTCTCACAGAGGCTCCCTCACCCCACTCCCTCCAATCAGTGGGAAGTCAGATCCAGACACTAAAAGCTCCATGCAACATGTTGTGCCTGTGCCAGGCAGGAGCCAGAAGAAATAAGTATCATTGCGTGTTTAACACGCGATGCCTTGCGGTACCGGGCCACGCTGTTGCTGCTGCCGAGCCCAGCATCCCCACACTGGCTCCTGGAGAACAAATGGGCCAATATTTGTGTTGTTCCGTTCTGCACATGAAGGTGGCCTTGCTGAACACGGACTTGGAGCTGGCGGGTGCCGTGTGAGCTCGTGGCGCTGCCAAGCACGGCACAGGCTGCGTGCCGGTAACGCTCTGCCCTGCACAGGCTGCCTGCGGGTTTTGCCCGTGCTTCCCTACGAGGAGAGTCCGCTGTGCTCCAGGAGGAGCTGGGGATGAATCACGGCTCCTGCTCAGGAAAGGCAGGCACGACATGAAGCGTCTCCCTCTAAACTGAGGAGGGAAGAGCCATGCCGAAGCTCTGCCGCGTGAGAAGCTCCATCTGTCCCATGATCTCCCTTCATTCCCTCCTTCTCCAGTCACAGGATGCAGGTGCCCACACCATTTTTCCTGAGTGGATAATGAGTGCCACATGCTGAACATACCATGCTTTGAGGGACAACATTAAGTGCAGGAAAAGCTGGACCTTCCAGGGACAGCCCACATTGTAATGCAGCATCTTGGGAGCTCCCGGTGTCAAGGCAGCCTCAGCAAGGCTTCGTGACACGCTAAACACAAGGAAAATCCACCACCAAACAGCTCTCTCTGACACCACCCAAAGGCACCCTCATGTTTTCTGCAGGGCTATCCACCAAGAGGCATATTTTGTAAGCAAACATTTGTCTTGCATCGCCTGCATCGCACCAGCCATATCCCAAAATCCCTGAACATCCCCCGCGGGGAGAAGCTGGGCTCTGCCCAGCACCTCCGAGTGCTCCTGCAGCTCCCGTCCGTGTCCCCGTCGGCACTCGAACAGAACGGGCTCAGCAAACAGCAGACAGGAGGCACCTCCCACGCAGCAGGGCAAAACGCTGCGATTCCAGCTCAGCCAGAGGAAGAAAATTAAACAACATATTGGATTTCCACTTCTAATCTGAAATCTGACTGCCTCTGTGCAGCAATGAAAGGGCTTAGCAAAGCCCAGACTTCAACCCATCAAGACAGAGACTTTATTTCCAAGCAGGGAAACCACAAGGGTTTGGGAAACACTTCCAGCCTCCTCTTTTCCTCAGTAGGCAGAGATGTATGATTTAGCCCTGTGCCCATCCCTGCTGGTAGATCCAACCATAGAGGAAAACAGTACATGGAATTTTTGAGTTAGATTTATGTATAGGAGTCCCCCTCATCTCTCAGAGCCCCCAGTGTTTACCTGGAACTCAGGGCTTCCCCACTGCCCCAAGCACACTGGCTCTGGCTCAGAAACAAGCCTGCAGCTCGTTTTGTGCTCTGCCTCTCAACAGCAGCATTTTGTCTACTGAGCTACACAGAGGTGCAGAGAGAGATACTGAATACAGATCTTTGGAATTTCTCATGCTGCAACTTATTTCTTTCCAAAATTGCCAAAGGAAAAACATGGAGGGGCTAATTTTCCCTTTCTGTTTTATCCATCCACACAAGTTGATGCACAAGACACATTTTACCTGATGAAAGATGGCACAGAAAATAAATTAGAATTCAAACTGGAGGAAAGGCTTTTTCACAGGCTGTTTAGATTCTAAATCAGTGGCTGCTCTGAAGTCAGCTCCAAAGACACATCCCCTGCAGCTCTGCCCCATCCACCCCAGCACTCTTTCTCTTCACACATGAGGTTTCTGCAGGGGACCCCCTGCCACACTGCACACATGTACCTTGCCCAGCTTGTTCTGTTCCACGCCCTTTGCAGAACATGGGCGCAAATTCCTGCTCAAACAAACACTTGTACTGATTCGCCTCTCCACCAGCTCTGCGTAACCACGCAGGTTCCTGGAACTAGTGAGATAAAGAGGTCAGACTTCCGAGTAGCGGAGTGGAGAATATACAGTATTTGGAGGCAAGCACCACTTGCTCTCTTCTATGCTCCTCTTTCACATTGTATTTTCCCAATCTTACAAGATTTCTATTGGTTACAGGCTTTCTCTGCTGCCCCACAGATGAGAATTCCTGCATTTTGCACATTTAAGATGAATGCTTGGGAGCAGGGACTTCTTTTTCCTTCTTTAGGAGTGCTCAGAGGCTGATGCTGGGAGGTCCAGGACCTACAACCAGGGTGCTCAATCCACGATGTTCCACATCCCCTACAAGGGATGAAGGGGAAGCAGGACAAATTCCAACTCAAGACAAGGCACAAGCTCAGCTGTGAAAGCAGCTACGTTCGGCAACAACTTTGCAAAGACTGCAGCGGGTTCGTATCTCGGTCTATTTTTACAGACTAGATGTTTTCCGAAACATATGTTCTAAGCTCACCCACTACGATGGGGCTGCAAGAAAAAAAAAAATGATTCGGGGAAACCCTAATACTGATATATGTAGGAAGCTACACGAGATGATCAAAATGGTTCCTTCTATCCCTACACATATGAATCTGATGCCTGATGAAAACCTGTGCAATGCATCATAGGACAGGCCATTGGCAGAGCACCATGCAGAGCCCACAGGCTGGACCAGCTGCTCGCCTTTTGCTCATGCACCTCTCCTTCTATAAGAGCTACCAGAAACAAAACCAATACGAGACCAGTACAACTCCTGATAGTAGTTTTCAAGACATAAAGGTATGCTGGAAAGTGGAAACAAATAATCTCATTTTTTGTGCCTGTGTCCAATCAGACTAACAGACACAGGCTTGAACATGCAACAAGGAAAAGTCAGGCAAAAATTATGTAAATGCTGTGAACTGTGAGGTTAGTGAAGGATCAGAACCATCTGGAGACTGTCACTGTAGACCTTTAACAACAGCTAAGAAAGATGTTAAGCCAGAAACAATGTGGGTAGAGCAGATCCTTCTTTGGCACTGGAAGACATCTCCAGATCTTTCCCAGTCCATTTCTTCTGTGTCATTAGGGCTCAGAGCAGAGCAGGACCATACAAGCTGAACAAGTGGATGGACACAGGAACCCAAGACCGAGAATGTGACAGAACTATCCAGCTGTGACTTTCTCAACAGCTTGACATGAATTTTTTAGCTAGGCTTATTTGAATCAAAGGATTTGCGTCTGCCAAACCATCATTAAATTGCAGTGAAAGAAGCCCACAATGGCAAAGTTTCAAGGTATGCAGATGATTGCTGCTTTTCTAATTAAATTCATTTTACTGGAATTAGCTTTGAATATCTTTCCAGGGCTGATCTGACACTGCCCTTGAGCCTTTTCCTGTCCTTCTCCAGTACAGTCTTGGGAAAACAGAAAGAAGCCCAGGAAGGGCTGGGATATCACCTTCAGATGGATCAGCATTACTGAACACTTCTCAGCCTAACATCAAAAGCATGATACCATGATACTGTACAATATCCTGCCCAACCAGGTCAGTGTTGGTATACCTCCCTCATCCAACACTTAGATGCCTTGGATTCTTTTTGGTTTAGCAACAAATAAATCACAGAAATTAAGGTCTAATTTCCCGGTGCTGCTAAAAATCCCTTGCTTCATTTGGACACAACATCTTCTAGGCCTCAGTCTCATCCAGCTCCTGGCTGGGTGCTGTGGGACCCGAGCCTGCTCCTCTCTCCTTGCCTCACCACATTTCCCTGCCAGCATCCAAGTTTGCCACTGGGAGAAAGAGAAGAAATGATCCCACAGCCCATCCCTCCTTTGGCTGGCATGGGTGCCATGAGCCTACTCGCTTGGCGCAGCATCAGCTCCCATGTCACATGGATTGGAAAGCGCCCCAAAAGGTGCCCGTCTCCCTGCATGAGCCCTCCTGTGCAGGCTGGTGGTTTTTGCAGCAGCGCCGCAGGGCGCCTGCGTACTCACAAACGAGAGGAAAGCTGCCACCAGAAGGATGCGGACGAGGAGATCTTCAAACTGCTCCAGCACCAGCTCCCACAGGGACTTTCCTGTCGAGAAAACACAAAAAGCCCAGCACGTGAGAGCTCAGGAAATGCAAAGCAGGCAACTTAGACCCCTTGGGCCACCAGCAGGACCCCCATCCTGCACCTGCAGTAGAGCAGGCCACAGACAAGAACGAGGAGATCCAGGATTGTGGGCCAGCATTAAAGCACATGAACACAAGTGCTCATGTCCTGAATCAGCTCTCATCGCTGCCAGCTCAGCTCAAAGCAATGAGGGATTTTTCCTTCAAATATTAAACCTCTTTTCCTTTCTGACGTTGGTCTGTTTTTACTAAATCTGTTTCTACCAGAGAGACCAAGTCCTCCATGTTCCTACTCGCACCCAGTACCACCTGGCCCTCTTCCTTCACAGGAACACACTGCTCTAGGCCTGCGATCTCCGCAGAACAGAGATTAAGGCAAAAACACCCAGCAAATGCTCCACCTCCCGCCAGCAATGTTGTCCTCTGCATCGGCCACCAGTGTCCTCCAAGGAGGGAGCTGGCCAACTGCACGGACTTACCTTCCTCTGCAGGGAGCTCTGGGAGGAGGTTTCAGACATGTCCAAAGAGCAGAAAGGGGAAGAAAAAAAAAAAAAAAAAAAAGGTAATAAATTAGTGCTTTGGAAGAAGACCAGTAAATGCACCCAGCCCCAGAAAGTGAACTCGCTTGAGCAGTTGGGTTTGGAAGCGGTGCAAGCGCATGGGAGCGCGCGGTTTTCGCATCATGGTGTGTCCCGTGGCTCTGCGTAAGGGAGGAAATGCATTGAGCAGCCAAGTTCAACATTTCCCCCGGCGACTAAAGGGGAGACTTATGGGCCAGCATCCAAATTAACCCCTTTTTGGGGTTGTCGGGCAGCTCAGAGCTTAACAGAGATCCTGCTCCAGGCCCAAGCTCCAAGATATTGCCATAAGACACAAGCTGTAATAATAATAATAATAATAATAATTAAGCCACTTTTGTAATTGTAAACAGGGCCACCTCCTACAATGGGTAAGGAAGCAATAACCTAGCAGGTAAGGGAGCAACGCTGCTGCCTGCGGCACAGCTGAGAATGGAAGCTCTTGATGCACAGAGCGAGCAGAGCCCCGACCCCGTGGCCAACCTGGGCACTGAGGAGCAGCCGCGCAACCCCCCCCCGGCTGCACTCTGCTTTCTTGGAGCCGCCTCTTTGTGCTGTAAACAAGACGCCTTCCCCTCCATTCCTGCTTCCGAAGGGAGGGGAAACACACTGCTAAAACAAAGGCCTCTGCCGCCTCCAGGAAGGGAAAAAAAAAGGTGCAAAAAAGCAGTGAGAAGAGCAAGAAGAAACCCAAAACATCTCTGGTGGGGACAGCAGCACCCCTGGCATGACATGGAGCAGAAATCTGGAGAGATCCTGCTGCTCTGGGATCCTTCTCCCAGGCCATCAGGATAAACTGCACAGAATAAACTGTTATTTTAGGCAGCGTTTCCCACTGCCGGGTGTTAGGCAGGAAGAAACCCATCCCAGGGAGCAGCCCGTGTGCTCCAAGCTTCAGTGGCGGCCACAACTCGCCAGGGCTTCGGAGGGTCCCACCTGAGCAGGTCGGGACCTGTGGGGGTCCCGGACTGGCACAGAGCAAGCTTGGTCCCTCGCCACATTCCTAAAAGGTAGATTTATCCAAACACCTCGCTGTGTATTTATTAATGCAGCCCCTTGGCAGAGATGCTTCCCAGGTGACATCTCACAGCAAAACGCTCCAGCTGCCTCTCTGGAGCACGCCCAAGAGCGCGGGCAGCTTGCAGTATGGCACTGCACTCGCTTGCCGGTGCGGGTGGCAGCGCTCCCTGCAGCAACACAGCTCCCGCAGCCCCCAGCACATCCTGGGACAGGGAAATCCGTGGGAAAGAGATGGTGGATGGAGAGGGCTCCAAGCGTTGGTCATTAGCAAAAGCCATATGAAAACCTGAACATGAGCGTGTGCCCTGATTTCATGCTGCTCTTCTAAAAACGCCTGTATTTAACTCGCTCCATCACCCTGAGGGTGCAGGCGGCACTGGCCACTGCTTGCAAGGAAGGGGAAAGTTGCCCGGCTCGCAAGCTCCCTTCTGCATAACATAACCTAATCTCAACCGGCTCAGGGAGCGGAAACCAAGTTTATCCCCAATAGGCTGCTGGATGCCAGGGAAGCACCATGCAAATCCGGGTCCGTCCTTATCGCCTGCCCTTGAGAAAAAAAAAGAAAAATCCAAGTTACCTCGTGCCAAAGGACAAACTGCCACCACCTCCAGTCGAACAGCACAGGGAACACAGCATCTCACCGCGAGCGAGGACATCGCGTCTGGTTTCAGTAACAGGACATGGAGTCAGGGAGGGCAGAGGCCCCAGGCCGGGGCCACCTTTATTCTGCGCAGCAAGGCCTGAAAGCGCCCGCCTGACCCTGTCCCCACCATAAAATTCCTTCATTAGGTTAGCAGCCTCCCAGCCCCAAACTACAGCACAGTGTCTGCTGCAGCCTCTGCACGGGGCAGCTCCAGCACAGGAACAGGAGCACGGTGGGAAAAGCAGGGTGAGTTCAGCCATGGGGCTCAGTGTGGCTGCCACGAGCCACCCCCCAGGCTCCAAACTGTTTTCCCGGCACTAATCTGCCTGCAATTTATTTTTATCATTACATTAACGCTGCAAAAGGGCAGAAGATCCTGCCCAGGGCCAGCTGTGAGTCAGGCTCACAGGTTCAGAAACATAAAGCCCTTCCAACATCACACAGGGGAACTGGGGGAAAACCAGGGAGAAACAACCCTCCCTGGCTGGGAGCGCTCCTCCGCACCAGGACTGTGCATCAGGAGAGAGCTCTGGCCTTCTTGGCTGGCAGCATCGCCTGGGTCCCACTGGGCTTCGCTGTCCTGACAGTCTCTCCCTCCCTTTGTGGCAGCTGCAGGGAATCCCCGGCAATTCCCGGCGGCTGCGGCTGGGCTCCCTCCCCACCGCTGGCGCCAGCTCCCATGCTCCCTCCTTGGGAGACCGGCAGTGGCGCGAGAGCCGCTCCTGTGGCCAGTGAGTTTCCGCATCTTATTTTGGGAGCAGGAGGACGAGCATGCGGGCGAGGAGAAGCCCCGGCGCCTGTCGTGCACACAACCTCAAAGACGGGTTTTGTTCTGCCCCGAACCGACGCAGTGGAAAGAATTTCCCGCTGAATCTCCTGGGTGGAAAAGCTAAAAAACGGCATTTAAATAGTAACAGGTTTTGGAAAACAAGTAAAACCCACAGGAGCTTGAATAAAATAAGCTTACGCGAGTGTTTTTTTTTAATTTTAAGCTTGGTTTTTAAAGAAACACCCTCTCTCTCGGTTGCCATGGGGAGACCCCAAGCAGGGCACCTCTGCACATCAGCCCAAAACTCCCTTTTCATTTCAAGAAACCTGATGTTCTGCACATTGCACTCGAAACCCGTTTCCCCTCGCACCTGCAGAAAGCCCCGATGAGATGGACGGACGCAGTGCAAGGAGGTCTCCCCCAGCAAATCCATTTTCCTGGCAGCACCGTGGGGCAGTTTAGGAAACAAAACAAGCTGCAGGCGTGGAGGGGCCTTGAAAAGTCCAGTGCCACTGGGGCCGCTCACCTGCCCATCGGCCGTGCTGGGGTGGATAAACATATATATGTACATGTATATACACACAGGTATACATACATATACACACAGGCCCCATCGCCAACAGCCACAGCTCCAACACTGAATCAACCAAGCTCTCCTGGATGATTCCCAATGTCCCAGTACCACATCTAGGGGAAAAAATCATCCTCCCATGGGCTTGGTATCTTCAGCTAACGCAAGCAAGCAGAGTGCGTTAATGCAAGCGCTTTGCTTTTCCCCCTTTTGCTTTGGCTTTTGCCCTTGCCAACAGCCAAGAAATCGAGTTGTCCATGACATCTCGGCAATCCGTCTCACGTGCGGTTACTTCTCTGTGCAGAACTCGCTCCTCTGGGCCCCCAGGGTCACCCACTGCAAGCTCAGCGCTGTGCACGTGTTTGCAAGGTGATCTGCCCCCTCAAAAAAACAGTAGGAGCAAGGTGGGGGAAGCACCTAAAAATGCAGTTTTAAATCCAAGCCACACTTTTCCCCTTGTCTGTCCAGGTGAAAACACACACCCACCCCTGGATGCTGCGAGCTGCTTTGGAGCTCTGGATATATGGATACAGGGACAGAGGGTTATCACCAAGCAGCAGAGCCTGGAGCCACGGAGCACTCAAAACTGAGGACCTCCCTCTGCTTTAGCGATCGCACTTTCAGAGCTGCCCTCGTTGAGAGGAAGGTGGGAACTCTGGGTGAAAAAGTGAAAAAAGGAAGGAGGGTTTGACTGAAAAAAACAGGAGGCCCAGAGTAACACAGGAGCCGGCCCTTTCTTTAAACCCTGAAGTCAAAATGGGCCTAAGTTGCCCACATTGCCCTGGTGATGAGGTTCACATTGAGCTGCAGGAGGGAAGAAGTTCCCAGAGCTCCCAAGCACTCCAGAGCAGCCAAGGAAACCTTCCACCTGCGGGGAGAAACTGTGGAATTCCTGCAGGAAGGAGGATGGTGGGTCCATGTGCTGCCCTACAGGAAAACCCCAAAGCCTCCTCACCACGTCTTCAAACCACCTGCACAGGCCTTTCTGCAGCCAAATTCTAAAGTCAGAGAGGCCATCACGAATTGGCCAAAGTTTGGGTGTTTGGGGTGTTTTTTTCCTCCCTCTGCACCACATTTTCCTTCTTTTAGACCCTCTGCTGACTTGGAGGTTGCACAAGGGAGCAAAATGAAAAGCGAGGCACGCAAAGCCTATCGGTTTAGAGGGCACACGCTGCAGAGGGACCACAACTGCTGCCACCCCTGGGGACCCAAAAACCTCACAGCAAGTTCAGTTCCTCCTCGAGCGTCTGCTTTCATCGCCTGGAGCAAAGGAAGTAGAAGAGAGAGTCTCCCCCGCCTACGCACCCCTCCCAGCAAGACAACTGATTTTTATCAGCAACAAACACCAGAAAAACTGTTTCCACCCCAGAAAAAAAAGAAAAAAGAAAAAAGGAAAGAAAAACATCCAAACATGCAGAGCTGCTCAGGGGGCAGAGGGTAGGCTGAGGCTGACGACACGGCCGAAGGGCTTTTCCCCATGCAAAGCCCCCAGCTGTGCCACCCAAACCACGGGGTTGGCCACGGGGAGCTGGAGAGCCCCCAGATTGTTCCTAGAAATTAGATAAATAAATAAAATGAAAGAGGAGGGGAGACCCCACCACCATGATGATGCATGAGGCTGGAAGGGGCAATAACATGCTGGAGGATGAAGAGGTGGTCCAAGGGCTTCTGCATTAACAGGATCTGCTCTGGTTGCTACAGTGTTTTCATAAACACCAGACAAAACCACACTTGCCTTTCCAGTCAGCTCTATTCCGTTCTGCATTAACTCTTTTCAACAGCCCTTCCCTGGCTTCCCCCTTAGCGTTGCATTAAAGTATATATTTTTATATATAGCCACTAAATACCAGGAAACATCAGACGCAAAAACACCCGCGACAGGAACACAGGGAGGGTTTCCTGCCTGTGGCATCATGCCGCTGGCCTCGAGTGCACCGCAAAGCTGCAGAGAGCCCGGGGATGCTCCTGTGGCCACCGAATTCCCGGGAATCAGCCTAGATCTGCCAGCTCCTGCTCAGCCAGAGGCGTCTTTTATATCCTCGTTTATTTACCTATCGGCTCCTCCTTCACAAAGAGACCTTGTACTGGAAGGAGCTTGAAAATGTTGGCACGAGAGGGTGAAAAATGCCAGAGATCTGTTACGGGAGTGCCCCAAAACACGGGAAAATGCGGGACTTCGGCCTTTAATGGGTTAAAGCTAGAGGGTTAAATGGCCTCGCAGGAGTCTCTCTCACATACGCTCACGTCATGGAAATACTCGAGCAACCACCGTTTTCTCTATTGCTTCTGCACCCTGGCCCCGGCTCTGCTACCTGCTTCATCACATGAGCAGCAGTGCAGCGGTGAGCTGCAGAGCGTGGGGTTTGTTTTTCCCAAAGTAATTTGCTGTTACACCTTCTCCCTGCTGCACTAGCAATGTGGAGATATAAAAACAGACCCTGAGTGACAACATGGACGAAAAAACCCAAGCCAAGATCACACAAACAATAATAAGTTTTGGTGGGAGGGCAGCAGTTTGGGGCTTTGCTGGGTATTTTTCAGTGTTGCACCAGGTCCCTCCAGAACCATCTGCATCTCCGAAAACAGTGGTCCCCCAGGTTCAATTCAGGAATAAGGGTTAAAAACCTGCATTTTCTTCCCCAGGTTTGAAAGAAACCGTGTTTGGTCTTTGCACAAATTCGAAGGTGCTCACTATATTTTAACCACATCAGCATTTCTCCTAAGGGAAGGAATTTTGAAGAGGAGAAGGAAAAATAAAAAGGAAAGACAGAATAAAAAAGAAAACCGTAGAATGTTTATGAATCAGACTGTTAAGCGTGTGTTTCGGGGGTGGAAAAGGTGGGCGATGCACAGAGGAACAGAGAGCAGAGTTAGATGAGTCAGAAAATGCTGCTTTTCCTCTCCTTACCGGCATCTCAATCATTTCAGCACGAAATAGAGTTTATTTTTATTTCATTTCTCGGCCGGGGAGTGTGAGCATCGCCTCAGCTGGTGAGCCAGGCACTCGGCATGGCCTCGCTGCTCTAGTACGCATGCTGCAGAGTACACACGCGCACGCTCACCTGTAGCTACGTACGCACACAGCTATAAGCTGACCAGGAAATAATAATAAAAAAAGTTTTTTTGCCATTTCATCTAGCAAAACATGTGGTGGGACAAGTGCTAACACTGCAGACGGGTAATGGGCTTTGCACAGCGCTGCTCTCCTTGGTCTTGCAAGGAAGCACACGAGGCTTTAACGGGCACTCGCAGAGAAGGAGCTGCCAAGTGAAGATTCCCAAAAGGAAGGACCTTTGCAAAGCAGAAATTGCTGGAGAGCTTTTGCTGCAGCCTCACAGAGCAAATGCAAAGCCAGATAACTGCCCCTATGCTGCGAGTACCCGCGCGCTTGACTCAGCTGACATTCACAGTCCATTTAGGTTGGCGACGAGGCAAATAAAATTATGCATATGCATCAGCACTGGCAATCTCACGCCCGGAACGCATGCTCATTTACACATGGAAACCCATTTAGATTAGAGAAATTAGTGCTGTATTTAAAGCAGAAAAATCATTTCACTGGCCACTGGGTAATTCCTGTTCTTTATCTGACTCCTCTGCAAAAATGAAGTAACTGAAGGGTCAGCTGGGCCCTTGTTTTTAGACAGAGGTAGAAATGTTTGCACCCTGGTATTCTCCAGTTTAGTCTGAAATAAAACAGTAGCACTTTATCACAAATGTGCATTCTTACAATTAATTATTACTATTTTTAGAGCTGTGATTTAAAAGCAACCTGTGCATGTCCATGCTGGTGGATGAGAGGAGGGGGACAACGGGAGCACCCAAGCTGGGCACAGGAGCATCCCCAAGCACTGATGAGTTTAAATCCACTTGAGGACTCCTGAGCCATTAGTTAAAACTAATGACTTTGAAGGTTCACGATGGCCACAGGCTAAACCGTCCTGCCGGTTCTCAAGTTTCTTGGCAGAGGAAGTCACCACGCTGCTGGTGACAGATCTGAAGCTAGAACCAGATCTCTGCGAGCAGGGAAATATTTTCTTTCTTCGTCCAATAATCTCTGTCTTGCCACTCGGCTGCCAAGACCCTAATTGGGGATGTTAAGCAGCCAGTATTACTACTTCCTCCTGCAAATTTAACTGCGAGCATTGCAAGTGAGGAAGCAAATATACCTCCCCCCCAAAACTCTGTCACCTCTGCATGTAAAACATGCCAAGAGCCGTCGCGTTTTGCTTAACGTTGGGGCTCGCTGCAGCTTGTGTTTTTGAAATGTGTTCACCTTATGGGGAGGAAAAAGGAGATAGAAAAAAACAAATCAAGCTTGCAGTTCCGCCTTGCACGTCAGGAAACGTTTTTTGAGAAGGATTATATATTTTAGACCGTGATTCATGACACAACTGGCAGTTTGATTTTGGGTTCAGAAGGAAATGAATGAATGCGCAGCGGGAGGGTGAGAAACCGAAAGCAGCTCGAGCTGCAGCAGGGCCCCAGGAGCGTCCCCAGATTTAGCTTCTCTTCCCCTTCTACAAGCTCACGCCAAGCGCTGAGCTGCTCTGTACCTCCTCTGCATCCCGCTGGGATGGGAAGGGGCTGATTTCTTAGCAGTGATGCTTGGCAATTAAAAATTGCCACCAAAAGCTGCACAAGGTCCCGCTCGGCACCACTGCAAACCACACTAACCCAACGCGATGCCAGAGAGGCAGCAGGGGGCCGCAGGGGGACCCGTCCCGCCAGCAGCTCCTCCATATGTGCGGTCCTGGGAAGCATGGAGCCCCCTTGAGAAGGCCAAAGGATGCCTCGAAGCCAGTGCCGCCGGCACAGAAGGAAACAGGGACAGGGCGGGCAGCAATGGCACTGTGGGCGCTCCCGAGCTCGGCTCCTTGCAGGGTGCACATTGAGGTCTTGTCACCCAAAAGCATCGACACCTCGGTGTCCCCCGGCCTAGGGCCACCGCCTGCATCAAAGGCGCAAGTTACCACAGCGCATCCGGCCACCCCCCCAAGCTCACCGGCCGCCTCATTCAGTGCTTTGAGAGAAAAAAACAATAACAGCAAAATCAAGTTAGGTTTCTTGAAAAGGGAGAGGAAAACACACAGGGGGTCAGGCTGGTCCACACGCCTCCCGTTCCAAGGGGTTTGGGGTCCGCAGCGCTCGCCAGCCCAGGGGACCCGAGCGGATGGCTGGGACACTGCCAGCTTGCCAGATGCCCCAAAATAACGAGACCCTCACCTGGAGGGATGCTAAGGCCACCGCCCCAATGGCCCCAACGGGGAAGCCGGGCGCTCCTGGGGGCACTCGACGGCCCCGTCGACGGGGGAAGACAGGGGAGATCCCGGTGCAGCTCAGCCCCGACGGAGCGCCCCAGCCCGGCTCAGCCCCGGGGGCTGCTCCGGCCCCGAGCGGGAGGTCCCGGCGCACTCACCGTTGAGGCCGTACTTGTCCCGGCTGCGGCGGACCTGCTCGGCGCTCAGCCCGCAGCTCTCGGCCACGCCGAAGCGGCGCAGCACGTCGAGCACCGGCACGCTGTGCGCCGCCTCCATGACCGCTGCCGAGCGGGGAAGCGCGCCCGGGCGGGGGGGCAGCCGGCCCGCGCAAGGCGCACGGACAGGAC
>VZSV01000189.1:687963-748696 GCA_013398735.1 Nothocercus julius
AACAGGCACGGAGGTGTCCGCAGGGAGCTCGGCTCCCTTCCCGGCGCCGCTGCCCAGCCCTGGCGCGCGGCTGGCCGGGGCGGCGGGCGCCGCACACTCCCCTTGCGCCCACGGCGCTGCCGGCGGCCACCCCACCGGGGACCTTGATTTTCCCAGCAGTGAAACCGCTGCAGGCACCAACGCGGCACGAGCGTTTTCCTTGTTGACCGGGACAATCAAGAGCCTTCTCTGGGCCCGCAATGGGGACGTCCCCAGTCACCCCCTTCCATCCACACTAAATGGCCAAGCGCATTCCTGGTGTGCGCGATGCTGCAGCGACGGCTTGGCCCCGACCGCTGCCGTTATGTTCCCAGCGCTAATTACCTGAATCCATCACTTGCTGCCAAACTCCATCCTCTCCAACGGAGGAAAAATAATTGCAGCTATTCACACACCCTGAATGACCATAAATGAACTGGAGAGGGGAAAACGCACTCTCCCTGTCTGCGCCCCATTCAATCTACACTTCTACACCAAAGTGTGCGGTTAGGAAATAATTTTCTTTTGAAATGGCACTTCTGCCATGATCTATGAGTCCTACCTGCAGCTCTCCTTTATTGATGATTTGGAAATTCTTCAGTAAATCACAAGCCCGCTCAAGAGCAGCATATGTTGCGGGTGTTTTCCATCACGGCAGGAGGAAGCGCTGCAGATGGCTGCGCTGCCGAGGAAGAAGCAGCACGATTGCCTGACGGGCCCCGAGGGCCGAGGAAGCCGTTGCTAAAGCATTTATTAACCCTTCAGGAATTATTATTATTAAGCAATCTTGTGATACAACTGGACAAATGAGGACTGGAGATGGCATCAACGTGGAAAGCCCCCGAAATGTCCACGTTCCCAGGGAAAACTCTGGGAAAAAGACATTCGACTTTGGCTGTAAATGTTATATTCCTGCAAAAAACCTGTTTTCTTTGTGGTTTTCGAAGTGTGGTAACACAGTGCAATGTTAAAAAAAAAAATTTCAAAGCAAGAGTAACTTTCAAATGAAAAATGTAAATATTTGCTCTGTCAGAGAGAAAAGGGCTGCTCCAACACCGTCAAGATCCTCCCTCACTCTCATTCCGCCCCCCCGCCAGCATGTTTTCTTTAGTTTTTATGAAAAATCAACAGTTTTAGAAAGCTTTTGGATTTTCCAATGGAAAAGTGCACAGGGGAAGCTTTTCCAAGCAGTTCCGCCAATTAACTCCTGGCTCGGACGCCCTGCGGCTGTTGCGAATTTTCCATGGCTGGAAATCTTAACTATCAAACCTGGATGTTTTTCACCCAAGACACATCCTACTCCAAGGCGAGTTGGCGGCTGATGTTCCCCAGCACCGGGATCGGCCCGACGGATCCCAACGGTCCCTTTGGCCTCTTTAGTTTAGGAAACCATTAAGAGGAGCAGGAGCCCAGCGGCACGGCCCGAGCGCCAGCCCCGTCGCTCAAGGACTATTTTTTTAGGTATTTCTTTCTTTCCGCAGTGGCAACGCACCCTTCATACACACAGTAAATCCTACTCATCAGAATTTCAGGCTCATTAAATATTCAGGAGCGGCTCCAAAGCAGCTGGACGATAGATTGGAGGAATATCCGTGTGGGATGGAGAGGCAGGTTGGGCTGCGGAGTTTGTAGCCTGCTGATGTATTTTTGGCAAATGGGGAGCCAAAGCCGGGAATCCCAAGGCCTGCAGGACTGTTTGGCCTCCGGAGAGAAGCTGCTTGCGCTTCCTCATGGGATCCTGCTCCTCTGGAGCAGCGAGGAGGATAAACCCCTGGGTGAACCCAGCCAGAGACGGACAGATGGCTGAGGCCACCCGGGAGCTGCCGGCGGTGCCCGGGCAGCGGCAGCGCTGCGAGTTTGGGGACGGAACCTCCAGAGGAAAAACAAACTGGAAAAACAAACTGAGGCGCGGCGGGCCGGGGCGTCATGGCGACGGAGCGGCCTGCGGGTGCCCGGGCCTGCCCAGGCCTTCCTCCGCCAGCCCGTTTCCCCCATCTTCTTCACAGCTTGTCACTCGATCTGGGCTGAAATACAGCAGAATGGGGTGTTGCGGCTCTCCAGCAGCTTTAGAGGCAGAAAAAGCCCTGAGAGGGAAACAGACAAAATGGTGGCGCTGAGGACCAGGGGAAGAGACAAGATGGCGGCGCTGGCTGAGGGCAAGGGGGAGAGCCAAGGCGGCGCTTCCCGGGAAGGCCCTCGCTTTTCCCCCTGTCCACATGGGAAGCTGCTTCCACCGGGCTGCGGCTCGCGGGCACCGCCAGCAGCTGCGTGGGCGGCCAGCCGTGCTGGGCCGTATGGCGCCTTCGCTGCCGTCGGAGAAGAGGCGCCGGCAGCTGCTGCGGCAGGACACCCTGTTCCCGCTGCCTGGAGGGGGACGCTGGAGGAAGGGGGCTGGGAAGCGCTGGGCACAGGCCAACCCACCCCAAAGGGCGGCCACTGTCACCCACCAGGACCCCTTTTGTCCCCCATCCACCCACGAAGGAGCTTCAGGGGCAGAAGAACAAAAGGGGGCCAAAATGCATCGTTTTGGAGGAAGCCGAGATATCCCCAGCAACAAATCAAGTGCCAGAGACCAAACCTGGCATAGTCAGAGGCTGCGGAACCAAGGGAGGAAGGGGCAGATCCGCAGAGGAGCGCGAGGACGCGCAGAGGGGCTGAGCGGCGGCGCCGGCCCTGAGCGCCGGTGGCGGAACACGCTTCGCTCCTCCTTACACATCGACACTCGTATCGCGAAGAAGCAAAAACATATTAAAAAACAATAGAACGGTGTGAGCATGCGGGAGAAAAAGAGCTGAGCCGGCTACTTGGAGGAACATAAAAACCATGGCGGGGGGATTTCTGTGAAGCCCTTGACATTCTTGATTAACGAATTTGCAGTGGGTGGCTTATGTAAAGGAGAAGGGTAAGAAAGGCAGACGTGACTTACGCTTAAGCGGGTGGATGAGACTAAAGGTCCCCTGACTCAACACTTCTCCTGACTCAAGAATTTAGCGTTTCTTTTGCAGGTTTTGCTGGATGCGGGAGCAAGCCATGCCATTTGTGTACTTAATAGCAAGTGTGCTCTGTTTAGGCTCCAAGGCAACACCACCAGTTTAAAGTCTGTTTTTAAACACTTAAGCACGCACTTAACTATTCATGCTTAAGATTGCTCCCTAATTACATGTTTAATTTCGTCTAAACTAAGCCCAGTCAGGGCTGAGGCCCTGGTAAAATGTCTCTGTTCATATGTATTTTGAAGCCCTCCTATCACAGGGGTCACCAGTCTTGACTGAAATATTTACGTGTGGTCAGATAGTAAAATGGGGAACGGAAGCAAGAAATCAGATCAAAAAAAATACATTAAAGTTGGCAAGAAAAGCATTAGCAGGAGAAACCTCCCAACAAACTACAAACTACCCTGTCTGCAAGACAGTCCCTGAACCCAGAAAAGAGTTGCTTAAATTAACACAACTGCTGAAAGCTGCACTCCCGGACTCCTGTGCCAAGGCCAAACAAGGCAGAGCTGCAGGACACGGCCGCTCCGGTACCAGCGATGGCAAGAAAGGGCCTTCCCACCTCGAGGGCTCTCCCAGCGCTTCCTGGGGAATCCCACATCCTGGCCAACTGCACAACCTGCCCATTTGCTACTTCGTTTAATCTGTTCCCTAAATCCAAAACGGACTCAGCTGTAACTGCTGAGGACTATTATAAAACTCGGGAGATTTCCATTTATTCATCAGGAATGCATGTTGACGTTTCTGGTTGGAAGGATTGAGGTTTCGGGTTTGTTTTGTTCCTCCTTAGCTTGCATACCCCCATAGAGGACTGCCACTGCAATACTGCAGCCTGGCTTTGAGTTCAGGAGCGGCTTTTTATTAGCTAGGCTTCCTTAGGTCAAAATCAGGAAAGATTATTGCAAAATAGACCTGATTAAATTGACCTGACTGCCATGGAAAGAATGAGCATTAATCTCATTTCCTTCGCCTCTTACTTAATTCCTTCCTTATTCAGAGTGGATTTCTCCAATTTGCTTGAATTAGAAATTGCTTCTATGCTTTAAAATCAGAGGCAGGTCGAATTTCTGTTTCTAACTACCAAGCTAAGCACAGTTCCTGTTTGGTCCTGGCCTCCCAGTAGCTTCCTCGGTAGGTGTGTGGCACCGCTCTCCTCTGAGCAGGCAAGAAACACAATATTCATCATTAGGAAGGGGAAAGAAAATGCAGAATTGGAGTATTGGGCTTCATTTTATTCCAACATACCTGACTTTATACCGGGAGAATGCTGCACATTAGTGGACAGTAACTCCAGATTTTTAATAGGTGCAGAAAGATGGATGATACCCCATCATTTGCAAAGAACTGTACAAAAAATCATGACGCCCATTGGAAACGTCACATCCGAAAGATCAAACTACCCTACTACGCTTACCCTAGCCAAGCTGGACATCGTACTCCTGTGGCCAATGTCACTCTTTGAAAGGATTCAGTCTCTTAAAAGTGAGTTCTCTTAAATGTAGATGAGCAAATCTAGGCCCTGAAGAGCAAGTCAGGGCTTTAAAAGAAGCCTCCAATGGCATCCTGCACAGGGTGACACAACACCAGACATAAACCACCTGAGAACAAGCAGCTTTAGTGAGAAACCTTCATTTGTTCATGACTGCAAGAAAACTCTTAAATCTCACTGCAAACTCGAGCATTTAACGTTCAGTGAGGAGAAGGAAAAAAAAAACAAACAAGAACAGACACTTTGTTGTACTTTTTTCTTTATAGAATTTTTACAATATATTTCTCTTCATTTGCATATTTTACCCACATCTTTATCTTTCTTTTTACATGTTGAACTGAACTGGAATAAATTGAAAGGTTTGATATATTTTAAACAACTGATAAAAACTGCAAAGTAGTAAACCCGTAAGAAAAGAAATTATAAAACTTTTTTTTTTTTTCTTTTAAGTGTTTAATGAAAGCATGTCAAATGTATCATTAGGAACAATATCGTTTGTCTTAAACACATCATAGGTGATTCAGGCAGGAAATAACTATTTTTATATTAGGCACATTTTTTTTCAGCATACCTGTTTTCCAGACATATTATACTATTTAACAGTATCATCTGCATCCACTTGGAACTGCTGCAGGATATTCAAAATCTGATTGATCGTGAATATTCATTATTGTTATTCTCTTCCCCTTTCTTTAAAATAATCAGAAAAAAATACCAAATCAGCATTTCTTGTCTGTTAAAAGCCCCTAATGATTGATTGAGTTGTAAGGCAGCAAGAGATGCAGTGTCAGCTCAGGTCACAGTCCCTCAGTTCCATCTAGTGGGTAGAAATAATTCATAGTGGACGAAGTCCCTAAAGGGCCCCTTGAGGGCAGGACGACTGTGGCACCGGGTCGGCCACGCTGGTACAGCTGGTAGGGGCTATGCATGGTAAGGACCACTGGCCACTGTGTCATCCTTGCAGCCTCATATTTCTTCGTATGAAGAAGCAATTTAAGCAGAGGGACAGTCCAACAGAAAAGCAGAATGTGAGTATGACAGAGCCACGGTGAGTTCTGTGAATGGTTTATTTACAGTTTTCATCCCTGATGTGAAAAAAAGAAAAAACGTTGGAGAAGCACAATTTCCAAGCGTTCACCTGGCTCATCCATCCAGCTCCCCGAAGGGACCTTAATGCATGTCGTTTGGTGCCGCAGCTCCCCGTTCTCAGCAGCTGTCGCGCTGGTGGAACGCGCCAAGGAGCTGGTTTCTCAGGGATCTCAGCCACCCTCGCAGCGACACTGCCAACCCAAATACATTACTCAGAGGTGGGAACAAAGTGATCCGTGGGTTAAAAGACGTGCCACAACTCTGACAATTCCTTCCCCATCATAATCTTATTCCAGAAAGGAGGAGGGCTTTAACCTTCACTTGCAGTGGGTTTTCAGAGCAGTGTTTCTCTGCCTCCTCTCAGTCTTAGATAAATAGCACATTTTTCCTGAATTCTGGCATTCTCGTTTGCTAAGAGGCTTACTCGTTTGCTGAAGGCAGTGGTTTCAGCATAGTTCTGCCTGGTCTTCAGTTTTAAGTTTTTCAATCATATTCTCATTTAACTGCATCCCCTGGAGAAGAAGCGTCACTTCACACTCATCTGGAGAAAAGAAAAGTCCCAGCTTCACAGACTACAGCCCTAGGGAGCATGCAGAGCAAGGCAATGCAAACTGCACTAATGCCCACTGCGTGCTTCCCTCTCACAGGGAGACTGCATCACCCTTCCAACATTCCCAGCCCCAGATGATGGAAAGACCGTCACTTCAGAGGTCATCCCTGCAAGCAGCTCTCCTGCTTGCACAAGGTTATTTAGGCACCACTCGCCTTTGGGACTAGAAAGGCCAATAAATGTATTCCCTTCCAACACAGCCACTGCCTTTACATCATTTGCATTCAGTTATCAAGACTCCGCTAGTTTTTGGTTGCATTTTCAGTCTTATGTAGAGGCAACGAAAAGGAAAAAGAAAATAATTAAGCATAGAAGTATTCTCCGAATTCATACATGACATGACCAGTTGTACATACTGTGTAAGAGTATACAAAACACCCCCACTCCCCGCACCAAATCCTTCTATGTTCTTCTTTGTTCCTTAGAAAGGGAATAAACAGCATAGCTGGACAGGAAGAAAGCCAATTTATTTCAACATAGAAGGTCTGCAATTCATTCCATGTTCATTGAGAATAATGCAGTTATTGCTCTGTAAGATAGACTGGATTAATCATTAACCTGCACCCTAACTGCTGGGAGTCAGTGTTTCCAATATTCCCACTGGTACCAAAGAATAAAAAAAAAAAAAAAAAAAGAATAATTTCTTGTGAAAATGTGATCTTTGAGAAACATGTATGTTTCTCAGTTCTTTATATCACCACTGCTTTGTGAAGCTAGCCATTGCCCTTTCTGTAGAGAATAATGTACTATTTAGAATAATACACTGAAGATCGATTAAGGTAAAAGCAGGCAATCAAATCAAAGAATAGGAGAAACATTAACCTCTTGTATGAGGATGCTCTGAAACTGGAATACTTTAACTGTGAATCACCTGGAATTTGTTTTACAACCTGTAGTTTAGTAATAATTAGTTTAAGTTCTTTTCCATGGCTTCTCCATGCCTTCAAAGCAAAAGGAAACATGACAGGATTCAAGTATGGACCATTTCTGCATCAGCCTACCAGACTCTGGTTTGCCTATTTCACTTCCAATGACATATGGATTCTGCCGATGGCATCACCCCAAGTTCAGCAAACTTTCAAAGCTCTCATGTTCCATCAATCAAGTTTCCTTAGAAGCAGATGATACCAACATGGGGCCTTCCATTCTTATACTTCAGATACCTTCTTTCATTTACTTCCTTTGAATAAAAAAAATATTGTTCTGTTTACTCTAACATGCTACAATATGTGCATACATAACTGTAGGCGACGCGTGAGTTACTTCAAGATGTGCTTTTTCTTTGAAGTGCGCTTTTACTTTTACAAATTCTACATCAAGGTGGAAGGAAGGAAGGCTGCAGAGTGCTCATACACTGAAGCTGAAGGAACTTTTCCTGAACGGAGTTAAGATGTTTGTTCCAAGATTCCTATGGACAAACTACTCTATCCCATGCACTCTGGCCTAAGCCAGTATTAAACATTCCAGAAACTTGTTGATTTGTTTGGATAGTTAATGGCAAGGCTGATAGCAGCAATGTTTTTCAGGGCCTAGAAGAGAGAAAGAGAAAAAGTCATGTCAAAGTCTCTCCCCATTGTGAACTCATAAAGAAATCACCACATGAATTTAAACAGAAAGAGATAAATACCCAGCCTGTTCTACCTGGTATCTTCTGACAGGGCTGTAACTATGATACATCCAGGCAGCTTCACAAGGCAACTGGGTTTTCAGTTGCTGAGCAGCCTTCCCCCTACCCCAACACCATGTTCCAGCAATTGAGAGGTAAAAAAGAGTTAAAATAGATCCACTTAGATAAACCTACTGTATTAGAATGATTTGGTATCACTTCCCAACAGCCCGTTAGGGGCACATCATCTCACTATTAAGTCATTTGTGCATAGTTGAGTCACAGAAAAATTTCAGAAGCCCGTCATGGTATCATACAGCCTAAATATATTCACATCTATCTTGTAAAAGTCCACTGGGCAATCAGAAGTCACTGGTCATTTCTGTTTGCCAGAAAAGTACTGCAGAACACACACCTCTGGGGGTTGTGTGTTTGTTATTACCTGTGCTGTGCAGCGATGAAGATGGTCTTCAGTATTTAAGGCAAGCAAATACTCCTGTAGAGATCCAAGCTCCTGCAGCCAGAAAGTATTGAATGAAAAACAGAGTTTCTACCAAAGGTACCACCCTATGAGTTAACATTAAAATGCTGATCACTCTAGCAGTCCATAAGAATCAAAGGTACGAGAACGGTAACTAGATTCCTAGACTACAGCATAATTCGGGACCACATGTGTCAGTTCAGTACAGTTTCAGATGTAACATTCAAAATCAGTTCAAAGAGAAGCACATGTTAATAGTTTTCAGTTAATTATTAAATCCACATTCCTTTCAGAATAAAGGCTGGCTGTAGGGCCTATTGTCTTAGATAAATGAGGAAGAGTCATGATTACTTAAAGCCCCACAAGGAATATAGAAACCATATGTCCCTCTACTAGAATCTGCTACTGCTCTCCACAAGAGAAAGCTGTTAATTGGGCCAAGATAAAGACAAAATGCAGTCTGACCCTGAACTACGGAACATTCCCAACACTGGGGAAAGGAGGGATACAAATGCAGTAATTGCTTACAGTAACTCTGTTTTCCGTAACAAAGAAGAGTTCTGCAAGTGCACGATGAAGAGGAAGGAGGATACCAGGCTTGGTCGCATCATGACACAAGTTGTTTTCCATATGGGTGAAAAGCTGCCAAAGTGGTTTCAACAAGGTGAGGTCACAGTCCCTGAAAAAGGGTCATTTCAATGAAAACAGTGAGCAACCACATTCTTACACCTGTTTGGCGGATTAAACAGCAAACCAAAACAACTGAGTGCAAACACATAATGCTGACACTTAGATGTACACATGAAATAAGAAACAAAAGAAACTTTTTAACATTTAAATTCAGCCAAGTATTTTGGCATGTAATTAATGTAATTCTTAATCAGCGAAGCTCACAGAGATTAGGACTTTGGGCAAAAGCCTGCATCTATGAGCTCGTCTGAACTACTTTTCTAAACTGAACGGCCTGTTGAATTGGAGGAGTTTAAAATAACTACATACATCACTTGGCTAAATGCTCCGGCTCCACTGCTTGAAATTTTAGAGTATTCAACTATAACTATATACTATAGTTCCACTCTATACTATATATACTATATAACTATATACTATAGTTCAACTATAACTATATAGTATGCTATATAACTATATACTATACTATTCAACTATAGCTATATAGGGTGGCTGATGCCCTTGAGTAGGGTGGACAGACAAAAATTGGTATATAGCTTTGCAAATAATTCAAAGTCTGCCTCCTTTCTAGTCCTGAGGAAAAGCAAGCTAATCCAAACATCACTTATCATACACGGAGGATGACAAATAGAGCTAAGCAAGCACCATCAAAAAGGGGAACTCGATTTCAGAAACTCTTATAAGATAAACATAAGAAAAATATGAAATATTGGAGGCACAATGGAGACTTCATCTTTTAGCAATTAAATTTGTTGTCCATAGGATAAAGCAAGTGTTTTATGATGAAGAAATGAAGGGAAGTTGGAAATACCATATATTGATATATATATCCGTGGTTAAAGGAAAATCAATTTCAAACCTGTTTGACACACACCTGCTTTGGGATGATTTTTTTTTTTCTTTATAATAATTGTTTGAGTTTGTAGAATCTTTTCAAAAGAAGAGAAATTTTTTTTTGAGGGAAAAACATAAGAAAAACTTTATAACAAATTCCTGCTATCAAGACATTATGAATAAAATCTGAAAGGCAAATTAAGGACACCTACTTTAACTCTGCTTTCAGCATATTATTATTAAATTAGTATCTGTCTTTTCTTGCCATGTGCCTTTGAAGGTACAACGTAGAACATTTACCTCTGGGCGCTGCATTGCACTATCTTCAAGAGCAAGTGGATTGCCTTCAAACGCTGGTGTCCGGTCTGGCGGCATGCGACCCCCACCTGCCATTCCCAAATTTTGGCAAGTGGGAGGTGAGGAACTACCCTTTCCTCCGACAGCATCTGCTTGAGAATTTCAAACCCTGGAAATGAATTCAGTCAGCTGTTACTTTTGTAGGGAACTGTTCTGCTCATACACCATAGACCTACTCTATATATTGAGCATTGCCCAAATGCTTTTCTTTTATAATTTACCCAAATAAGGAGAACCAAAAGCAGGCTCTCATTATTAAGTGATATGCAGTAAGCTTTCACTGATTGCAAATCATCCACTAGCCCCAATTTCGTTAAAACTACGTAAACTTTAAAATAAATTAATAAATCAATTCATTTTGTATCCAGAAAGAGGCTATTTTAGTGAATAGCCACTTTTTAAAACACAATTAAAATTAATTCCGTTTCCAGTTATCACAATCTTAGAGTGCTTGCTAAATCAGATGTATAATTATTGTCATATAGTGAGTATTTGAATGCAAATAACCTTACTATAATAGTTATCTCCAAAGCTCTATAAAGGTTTAGTATTAGCATAAAGTCACAGCAAATAAGAGATATCAGTCAAAACCCAGTTTGAATGAAGATGAATCACATCTTTCCAAAATACCAAGGAAAGTATCTTCTCAGGTAAAAATTAAAAGTGACATTCATAAGTCTGTCAAAACTCCAGCAAAATAACCTCAAAAAGCCCTTTCAGCTACATTATGAACTGTGCTTACCAGTCTGAAACCTTCCAAGATGACCTGCTGTCACGGTAAACTTATAACCCCATTCAGTGTTACTCATATCAGAAGTAAATCGGTAATAGAGTGTATCACCTGTGTACAAGAGCAGAAAGAAAGTCCATGTTAATACCTTCTGTTTCTTTTTTCTTTTTTTTTTCTTTCCCCTGACAGAAATAGAATTAAAATTAAATGCCTGTTATTAAAATAAATTACAGCTACATTTCCTCATTCAGGAGAGGCCTTCCTTTATTTTTTTTGGCAATTACAAAATGCACAGAACATTATGACAAATGAGGAGCTGATGCAAAATGCAGATTGTCTTCCACTATATAAATTATTTTGTGGAGAACAATGCCTCTTATGTTTTGAGTCAGTTATATAAAACAAAGTGGAGTTTAAAAAAAAAAAAAAAAAAACTCTATACTGTTTGCCATTCAATTTTACAGTTGTATTATGGATCAATTATAATTTATGAGCAAAGAACCTCTACAGAGGCAGCAAAATTTATACTCCATTAAAAAGGTAAGGCACTGTTCTTATATGTTGGAAAGTTAGTATAGAGATTTCTACTCTAGGGAACAAAGTTATTTAAGTTAGTCATCAAAGCTGGAAGAACTATCAAAGATTTTGACCATTTTACAATAAGACAGTGGAAGGCTCAAGAAGTTCTTGTAACTGAAGTCATGGTAGTTAGTTGTAATGCTAAAGAAAAAAAAAATCTATTGTGCTCTGTAATATTAGAACCATAAGAAATTAGGATTTCCTTCTGTTCCAGGAAAAATCCCATCATGGTGGGAAAAAGCATACTGGCTTTCAATGTCAAGCAGCATTTTCAAAGTTTCAAGTGGCAGGAAATTTCTGAGCACGTTTGCTTACGATAAAGAAAACTACAAATCTGCCCAATGCAAGAACTGAAACCACAGCTTTCCCTCTTCTCCAGCAGTAAGGACAATCTGCGAAAAGGCCTGCGATCGAACGAAGAGCTCAGAAGCCTCTAAATGCCTAGTTTCAGCTAAGGTCTACATCAGTGAAATCAAGGACCTCAATCCAGAGCTTTGGTTGAACTGCAGGTCTTTTGCTGGACCTGAAAGCTCATTTTTTTTGGTAAAACTCAGCAATTATTTAGGAGGAATGTGAGAAAAGCAAGATTTTCTTAAAAAGAAAAAAAAAAAACACTATAAAACAGTTTGATTTCTAACTAGCACTTTCTAACCCAAGCTGCTTTGCTTAAAGACATTCCCAAGCCTATTTATGGCCATTGGCAGTAGGCAAAGTCAAAGTTTTTCTTGAAATATCATGATGTAGTGTGGGTTAAAACAACTTTGTATGAGATACATGAGCACTGATGCGCTTTCTCCACAAAGTCCTTCAAATCACTGGCATTTGTTACTGCATTATCAAAAATGTGCTTAAAGTGTAGAATTATCAGTGGATTAACCCTATTTTTTTCAGTTGTGCTCAGTGGCAACAGCTGGAGGCAAAGCACTGGCACCCTCTTTATTTGCTCTGAGTGCTGGTGAAGTACAGAGACAAGATATAAGCCTATCTTTTTAAACAAATGTGCTTCCTGTGGAAAGTAAGACAAGACACAAACAATGAAAGCGAATATCCTGCAGAGCTAAAACTGTTGGAAGAAAATCAAGATCAAAATTTGTTTCCAGTAGCAAAGTGGCTGCTTTGACTGAGGTGGGGAAGAAAAGGTCAGAAGTAAAGCAATATGAGATATGTCAAGTACGAGAAGAGCAGATAAGTCCCCTTTCAAGCAACAAACAGCAGAGCAGTCTGTCAAAGCAAACAGATTAGGACAAGAAAAGAGAGTTTTCCACACATCTCAGACATGACCATTTAACATCTTTCAGCAGCTTCTCTCAGGAGTCCCAGATACAGCAATTCCCTGTATCTTTGTGCTTTAAAACATCGTATATTCACCTGGAAGCTCAAAATCGGTCCATTTCTGCGGAGACCCGCTGAAGCTGTGCCGATCCTGCTGGAAGTCGCTGCTGCTGGACATGAGTAACTCATCACAGCCTTCTTCCGTATTACACTGAGAGTCAAACTTGATGGAGAGGTAGATAGCACCAGGAATGTGCACTTTATCCTGAGAAGTAAACAGATGTGTGTATGCTGTCGTACTGTATTAACCAAAAGCTACTTAACTTTCACGCTACAAATAAGTGAGGTATAACGAGTATTACAGCATCTCCCCGCAGAAAAAGCTCATTAGTCTTACTGCAAACTGATCTAACGAAGGTGAAGTATGGCCCGTAGTATGTATTAGAGATTAACAGTGCAAAAGAATAATTATTAACAGTACTTTACTTTTTTGGAAAACTGTAATAATTCCCAATATTGATCTCAAGGACAGACCTTAAAGCTTCACAAGCACATCAGAATAAAAATGTGGAAGAGTCAAAGATGGAGAAAAGTTTAAAATCCCAAAAACAGCATAAAATCTGGAGACCAGGAGACATAGAGCCATTCTTTTTGGTCCCACTCGTGAGTCCATTCTGAGATCTTTAGTCTCTGCCTACCAATGGACATGGGAGAGATAGCACCATTCCAGAATACCCCGAATTTACACCTAGAAGCAGCAACTGTTTTCCACAGTTGATTTGCATGTGCATACATTGCTTTCAACTAATATCAAGGAAAAAAAAATAAAAAAGTTTGTTTTGGGAGAAGTTAGTTTCAAATGAGAAATACACAAACAGAACTCGCTCACTATGAGAAAGTAAGAGGCCAACTGAAACACATTCCTGGAGGAAAGAGTGGACATTTTTGCTCATTGAGGCCTGGAAACCATTTAAGTTTATGGACAGCTTTAGGTATGTGCATAATAAACCCTTTTACGATGCAGACTTCTCACATGATTGAATGGGGAGTGCACTGAAGTGCCCTTCTGAGTCTCTCCCTACAGGGCAAGACCTCAGTCACCTGGCATCACCCTTCCCAAAAGCAAGACAGAATGGGATATTTGACAGGTGCTTCTAGCACCAAAGTCCCAGAGATGAGACAGGAATAACTGTGAGACTTTTAAAATAGTGTTCACTACCTTCTTCCTCTATTTTCCACTGCACTGATACATGCATAACTCACCTCAAAATTAGTGTTGTTATTATAAGGATGTTTAGATTCACGCATCTGGACGGCCATTCCAGGTTCCTCCATAAACTGGCAAGCTGTCAGTGCCATGGTTCCTAGCATGCTCTCGCTGCATCCATGCAGCACTTTCTGCAGAATCTGCGGAGAGGACACATCAAAAACATAATCTTCTGCCAAAACAGCATTTGCAAACTTATATGTTGATGGCTAAAAGCCACTTTCAGCCACAAATCATTTCAGAAGGCAGAAATCAGGTTGCTATGAAGCAACAAGACAAATTCATAAATGCTGTTTGCAAGTGTTATCTCCCAGAGGATTTTATTCAGTCCTCTGCTTCAGACCTTTCAGTCTTTAAGTGATTAAAAAAATAAACGTGAGAGTTATTAGCTACATCTTTTCCCACAGATGCTAGACTAAAGGCTAATCCATAAAGTAATTCACAGGAAATTGAAGCTGTAAACAAGGAATATAATTTTAATCAGAAGAACTTTGCTAGCATATTAGAGACACCTTCTGTATCTGTGGGTTTTGACTTGGTGAGAACGTGTGATATGTTTCAGCCTTCAAATTGCACAAGTTCATGTATAAAAAAGAGTGATCACATATCCGTTAAATGGCTGCAGCATTTAAAAGAGCTCGATACAAGTGTCATTACAAATCTGTATAAATACAAATAAATGCCATTCAGTCTACTAAGACACACTAAATAAGAATTTCACAACAATATTAGCTCTGTTGGCAGACAAAAGCCTTTTCCTTGTTTTGCAGGAGGGCACAAAAGCCCTTAATCTAGAGTCGTGTTGCTCAAGGCCCTTTACAGGTAGTTATAGCAACCTATTGCATCATTTCACCTCCAATTTTCTAACACCTTCTACAAACCGTAAGACCAGCCATACTAGCTCAAACCACAGGCTCCATCAGCCTAATACCCTATCTCTAAAACAGCCAGAAGGGGATTTCTTGGGCGAAAGGAACATTAAAAAACCAAAGCAGTAGCACAGTTCCCTGAATTCTCTCTTTGCCTGCAGACACTTGCAAAATCACCTAAGTCAAAGGCTTAATACACTGTTGTATTTAATATGTCTTAACAGATTTGTGTTTCATCAGTTCATCCTGCGACTTTTTGAACCTATATAAACACCCTGAGGCAACAATTTTAATGATGCAGTGTAGCAAGAAACAGATGGTTTTGGTTTGCTTTGGACCCACCACTTATTACCTTAATTTGACATTCCCTTGTTTTCTTACAGGGAGGGCCAGCAACTAACGTTGCTGTCTGCTGCCTTGTCCTTGCTGTTCATGGTCTTAAAATTACAGAGAAGGAGCGTCAGACTTCCTTATTATTCCCACCCTCCCATCTAGGGTAAAGATCCAGGATCGTGAAAACCGGTCGGTTCCTCATACGGAAGTTATTCCACAGACATAATAATCACTGTCACTCTTCTGCAGACCCCTTCCAGCTGCACTCTATCTATTTTATGAGAAGAGGGACTCAGGCTGCACTCCAGATGAACGCACACTACGGGTTTATACCGCAGCATATTTCTGCTTTCTGCTTTATTTTTAATTCGTTCCTTGAAGATTCCCAGGACTTGATTTGCTTTGACTGTCATGAAACACTGAGCTGACATTTTCGTAAAAGTCTTTTATAATTCCAGTTCACTTCCACCATTGTAACAGTCAGCTCAGATCTCATCAATTAAGTGGCAGGTATTTACAATGTACACACTGAGATCTAACAAAAAGCAGCTTTCAAATGCACTGCCAATTCTATTGGCTTCTCTACAAGTTCTATTCCCCCCTGCCAAAGTATAAAGCTTTCATAATTCTTAGTTGTCTTTAAGGAACTATTTTTTTTCATTTTTGGTTAACAAAACCAGCATACTAAGACACTGACAAATTCTAACTGCGTCTTCCAAACTGATTTAAATTTTTGTAACTTCAATCGAGCTTAAAAAAGAACTTCAAGTATTTTTGTAAGCCAGAGGCTTGCGGCACATAGGCACAGAATTTGTTCACACATGAGTGCCATCCACTTACTTTTTCCCATAACTGCTTCTCCTCTAGCTGCATAAGCATGTCGAGTATGTATGTCATATGGGCTGGGCCACTGAGATCGAGGATTTCCTCATTTATTGCCACGTCATCCGGCCACTCAGCTAACAACGATGCCAGCACATGCCTGGCATAAAGAACAGCAGTTGCTTCATTCACACGATACAGGTAGTCCCTGACAGCCTTTTTACTTCTGGAATCCAGCTCCTTGTGCAAGAGGATCGAACTCTTAGTGCGACGTTGCTTGGCGTAACTAAGCTGCAGATCACTCTCTGTGTTGGTTATTAGTTTTTGAGCAACTGGATTTGTTTCTTCTGTTGCTTTATCACACAGCACAGGCTTTGACTGGAGGAAAAAAAAAGAAAAAGAGAGATGCATGTGTGAGAACAGTCTTTCAACAACTTACTTTCCTATGTTTAGACATCTGACTGACTGATCCATCAGATTGCAAGCTGGATTTACAAGTTAACTTGTCCTCTGCATACCGATAATCGGATGTATCAAAAAACACATGCTGTGATCTTTCATGCACATACAGGGACTGAACTTCTCAGAGAAGACTGAATGTATTAGCGTTTAGTTAAGTCTGCTGGTCTAAACACTGATTCCACATATATAAACAGAAAGAGTATTTAGAACTGATTCTAACCTCGTGTATTACTTCAAGTAAACGACAGAGGTAAAGCAACGTGGTGCCATGCTGTTTGTGACCCTAAAACAGAATCACTAAATGAGGTAGTCTGACATGGTCCTTCGGAGATTATTTGGCCCAAATCCCCACTCAGAGTTCAATGCAATTTAAAAACAACATTAGGTTCCTCAAGGCTTGGTCCAGTCAAGTTTGGAGTATTTCCAAACTCAATAATCTCCACGGAGCTGTTGTAACATGTGAATTTTTGTTCCGTAACTACATTTAATTACATTAGGAAGCCCTTGGTCCAGCTTTCTGTGCAAATGAAACAACTGAGCTGCTGACAACCCATGGCTAGGAATAAACACTTGAAATAAAGGCAAAAAGCCGTGCAGCTGTGCCATTGATTGCAAAACCTCAACTTCAGTTTCTCTTCTTTTACTCTAACCATTTCTACTTTGCAAAACAAATTCATGGCTTCCTTGTTTTTCTGAAATTATTGTAAATGTAACAGCAGAATAGTAAAACAGCTGAACTTAGCACATAAATTTACTGTAATTAGATAGAATTGCTTTTGTATAAATAGAGGAAATTATAGCATGCAATCACACTTTGCTATCCTGATCTAAGCATTAAGTTCTGCTATTTTGTTAAGAAAGAAATTACAAGGAAGGCTACTTGCTTCTTGTTGTGACGGTTCATTTATTTTGACATAAAGTTACAAATTATTTCAAATGTTAAAAAGCCTCAGATTTGAAGATACTAAACAAAAGTTAAACTAATCTAATGATTAAATGCATTATTTCAAAATTACTTCTCTTTTTGGAGATCTACGCACCAAACATGGTAAGATGATCATATCTGTATCTACTGCTTTTGAACTCTGCTCCTCCAACCTCAAACGCTTGCTGGGTTGCCATTTCTGAGCCAATGTTCGGATCCTCTCATCTGTTGTAATTACATCTCCATCAAACCTTTAACAGAAAAAAAAAAATAAAAGAAAGAGATATCCCCCCATAAAAATGTGTTTTGAAATTAAGGCAAACTAAATTTGCATTGAAAAGCTTTCCCACCTTGTGTTTTAGAAAGATTCATTAAACACTACCTTTTTATTGTCATACTTCACACTTTAACAAACCAGTTTTACACATTACAGAATTGCTCAATCCCTGTATGAACATAGTGACTCCAAGATATACTTTGATTCCCACAAGTCACAGGTAAGCTGTTCATTCATCCTCAGGATGTTTAGAAACAGAGTAGATTGACGTTTGTGAGTTACTGTATTCAAAAGAACATGCAACCTATTTCAAAAGATGGTGACTTGTTTCCATAACTACAACTAAAACTCAGCAAGAATTCACTTCCTTGCTTTTTCACATGTGCAAAACAAGTCATCTTTGGAACAACTTCTATTTGACACCTATTAGATTTAAAGTTACCACCTGGACCTAACTTTGCCTTTGTGCTGGACTCAGCCTTTCACCTACCTCTTTTGAACTTCCAGGAAAAAAGAATCTGTTCTTTTCATTTGCAGCTCATACATGGCTCGAAGAATATGGAGAGGTGCATTAAGTGCATCATGTGTCATCTGAGCAGGAGGGGAAAAAAATATAAATATATAAAAATGTCATTGAAAGAGGAGAGCAAGTTTCTTTAAAGTAGGTATTATTTCCTCTGTTTATCATATGAACATAGAGTTAATGAATTTCATGGTGTATGGTTAGTATGAATAAAATGTAATTTAGCAAAAAGCTTAATAATCATTTTGCAGTGCTCATTACTGTCATCCTGGTATGAAGTTCATTTCCTTTAAATAACAATACACTGAAATTGTAGCCTCATATTCTGTAAGTTTAGAAGAAAAGCAGCCTTATAAACTCCCAAATATTTTATGCAACTAGTAAGTTTACCAGTAAATTCAAACTTCCAAGGAGGAAAAATAAGCTTAAGTACCAAGAAGCATATTTTGGTGGCTTCATCCAAACCTTCCAGAGGGTCAAGTTTGTTCTGCTCTACATCTGTGGGACCAACAGTGGGTTGCTCCACATCTTGCTCTTGTTCCCTTTCTTCCAGCTCAGTATCCTCACGCTCAGCCAGAGAACTGATCTCTTTCTTTGATGAATACAGCATTATTGACAAAATCTACACAGAAAAAAAGGTAGCAAAGGTTATAGTAGCTGTAGAGATTAGTATATCTACGATCAGCATCTTAGAGGAACATTTGCACTTATCTCCTTTGAAAATACACCTTTAGATTCAGTCTGGGCAACAACACTGAAAACAATAATGTTACACACTTCCAATTTGCAACTGTCTCAATGCTGAGGATTAATACAGACATTTATGGTGAGACATTTTAGTGCTTGGGGCAGAACATCAATTTGATATGATGCTGCACAAAGGGGAGCGAGCCGTGACACGTTCCTGGGTCAGGACTAGTTCTTTGGCTTTAAGGCAGAAGACAGCAAGATACCATGTTCCAGATCTCATCTTGCAATATTTCCATGTACAGTCATTTTCAGTACTGCTTTTAAGAGGTATTCCATTTTTTTTCCCTTTTCCCTCACCTTTGCTACAGTCCTAAGTACAGATTAATACCACAACTCTTGCCTATCAAAAACACAACAACTGAACCTCATTTTATCTTCCAGCAATCAACAAGCATTCAGAGAGGATGTACTCAAAAGTACATTGGACTTCCCATACTACCCCGCAGTAGCAACTTGTATGTGCCAGTAACTGCAAAATACAACTAATATTTTTGAGATCAATCAGTATGTGTTTTAAATTTCAACAGCATTTTCTAGAACAATCTAGATGAAATTCATAAACAAAACTGAGTAGGCAATTCATGTCTTATCTTGTAGACTCCTTTCAAATACAAGCAGAATAAATAAAAATCAACTCCTGCCTTAATGGACTATTATTCACATAATTATGATGGACAGAGAAAGGCAGTAAATGAACACTTTTATAAAGACTAATTGGAAATATTTTTGAGGCTCTCTTCACAAAATAAAATCTCAATGCCCTAACCATTCATGCCAGTGAAAGGCTATGGAGCTTGACTTTCTATAAAATATTGCTTATTCCCTTACCTCCAGGTCCCTGAGAAGCCAAGTCTTGCTGAAGCCAGTTCCTTTGCTGCATTTCTTCACCAGAAGCTTGAGTAAACCAGACTGAAGAAAAGCAGCTTGGATTTCTTTAAATCCATGAGTCTATCAAAGACACACACACACACACAAAATAAGAAAAGTGTATCATAAATCTTGCAAAAGCCTTACTCACATGGCCTCAAATGAAATTCAAGCCTGTACTATAGTACATTTTTTTCTTTTATTTCCCTAAAAAAAATACAGATTACCTCTTTATATACTTTAAGAGCATCACAGAATCACAAAAGCATTTACTCCAATTCCTTGCTCAAACAGGGTCACTCTATCAATAACAACATGCTAGTTCCCCAATGGGCTTGGTCAATGTCCATGGCCCTCTTGTGCTAGGTAATATAAATGGCAGAACTTCATATACTACACGTCATGGAAAAGATACCTTAAGTGTTCTATAAAGTCCCTTTAGAGCAAGTGACAAGACCCAGGTTGCTTCCACTGCCTCTGCGTAACTACTGTCCATGCTGGTTTGCAGAAGGTGACTGGAGATAAGCACAAAGTGCTGCAGGTACTGCCTGAGCTGGGTCTGGGAATCGCTGCTTTCTTGGCCACATTTCTGAATCAGCTGATAGTCTTTCACTACAAGAGAGAAAAGACATGGTTCTCTGTTCATCTAAAAATGCTGGGAGATCATCTCTTACCAGTAAATATGATTAGGTTAGGATAAGAACATGATAAGTATGTGAAAATACATTCTAATAACTGTGTCAAAAGAGAACCACCTACTGGAGGACATGAATGTTTGCTCTGGCAAAATTCTGTCCTTGTACTCAAATTAGGTCTGTTTCATGAAATAGTTAAGAAAACATTTTATCCTTTCCTGCAAATTAAAAAAGTAACAACCAGGTAACAGCTCCTGGCAGCAGCTGATTGACTGTGCCTATTTGCATACAAACAGTTTAGTGTACAAAGAAGAACATGTTATATTTTTAAATCAGGTGAAGTGCAGGAAATAAATAAATAAAATCCTCTGCTACAATGACCAGAAGCAGCATCTGGTTGTTTTCTGTTTGTTTCTTTTTCTTTTCTTTTTTTTTTTAAATAGCCTTCAGCCAAATACATTCTTCTGGTGTACCCTGATGTATCCAGACACTTTCCCAGGAGAATATATTATTTCATACTGTATAATATTTTTTACATTTATCTCCTTCAGCCATATCCAAATTGCTTTGAAATGTTCATCCGCACAGGAGGAAAGCAGTGAAGATGCTCCTGACACTTTATTAAATACGTGATTAAAGTTAGCCCTGTTCTCTTGGCATGCTTTTCTACAGGATCAGAAAAGAAAAACAAACATAGCGCCATTTCATAAGCAATCAGTCACTTACGGGCATGTGTGCGTGTTTGTTTTTGCCTTCATTTGCTAGTGGTTTAGCACATCCTGCCCACACTGGGAACAAATACTTTGTTAACAAAGAGTATTTTTGGAGCAAAAGAAGGGACTACCCCAAAGGTGTTCAGGCCCTGAGTGCCAGTCCTTTAAACGGTGGCACTTGACTACACAGGAGCAGCACGTGCATTTTTCAAATTTTCAATTATTTCCAAACATCAAGCACATGTATATGGCAGCCAAATCTCAAAACAGCAAGCAAATCTCAAAACAACTGCTTAAACAAAGCCCTACTTCTCAGACTCCTCAAATAATAAAATGGTCAATGCCATTTTGTAAATCTTCCGAATAAAATTCCAAAGTTAAATCAAATAAAGAGGTATCCATAATAGTTACTGCAGAAACTTAACAATTTGATTTAACTTACAGACAGAAAATCAGGTGACTTCCAAATAAAGGAACACAATCTCTGCACACCTGTATCAAGTGGTCTGTTTAAAACATCTAGTTTTGGCTACCCATAAGAAACTGTAAGGAAATATTCTGCAATTCTTTGATAAAATAATAATGTCACAGAACCTGTTTTCCTCTTTCGGGTTTTGATGTCTACCACAACTGCTCTGTTTTTCTCAGTGAAGTGCTTCAGGATGATCACATTATGAGGCTCATTAGCATTATCCATGTACACAGAACGAGTCCCCATACACAGCACCTGAAAATGCAGAAGTAGTTTCAGTTATGATTTAGAACATTTATTTAAAAACACAACATCACCTTTTATATTGCTTACATTTTGGTTACACTCAGTACTATATTTGTTAGCAGTGCAATCTGCTTGCTGCAAGACATTTACTGGTCTTTAGAGACAAACTGTGGTTTTTATAATGAAATACCTACTACAAACTTAATGCTAAGTGTATCAGAGTTATGACTACCACTAGTTTCTTTCACTTGTATTTAAAAAAAAACACACACACCCTTTTTGATATTCAGATGTACTAAGCTGGTTTTCTTATTACTGTTATGAGTAATACTGAAGAAAATGCAAAGCAAAACCAGCTATAGTTTTATTCATTAGATAAAAACTGTGTGCAAGTGGAAAGATGTGAACTCTGACATACACCGGGTTTTGATGGTTAACAACGGGTTCTCCCCAACTGATGAAATCTGTAGTATTTAAAAATAGAAACCTAAAAGCTTTAATCAATTTATTTTCCTTTCCTATCAACAGGCCACTTACCTCAGGAAACCCAACCAGCACCAATAAAGTGAAGATATTGGTGTGCTTTAGCTGGAAGGGTAGTTGCTTAATGCAATGGTCAGTGAAAGCAGCGATCACATTATGCCACTGCGCAGAAGAGTTCAAAGCTCGAAGAATATCTGCCATGGAGCTTGCCCAGTCCAGACCTACACGACTGGAAAGCAAGAGCAGTTTGTATTAGGAGGGCTGACTACAGACTTCCCTGAAACTACTTCGAGTCACGGTGCTACTATTACACTACTTTTTATCTGTTAGAGCTATAGGTCTCATGCTATTATTATACAACTGTTTCTTCAAAATATTGGAAGTTTTGATGTCTGCTACACATAAAATCTCTTTTGATTCACATCATTAGAGCATAGATATTATTCAAACTATCTTCTTAAATGGTTTAAAGTCCCAAGTCAAAGTTTCCCTGAATGCTGTCAACTTGAATTTGTAAGTTTAGAGTTTAGAATTTTTTCCTTATACAACAGCAAGAGGTCTTCTTCCCATATGCATATGACTACCTGCTCTCTTACTATTAACTACATAGGGAATCTAGAGATACTGGCCTCCTTGTTCTAAAGTTAGTCCTTGAAAATCTCCTTCCCCTCAGCTAATCCTCTGGGTTTTCTATATTAATATTTTGCATGCTTTTCTATTTGTTTATGAACATGCATTACAGAATATAGTTGCAATAAAAAAAATACTGTCATATCTAACAGGCATGATATTAATCTTAGAATGCTGCACAGCTTTCTCAAGATCCTGAAAACTGAACATCTTCCTTGCTCCTCCTCACTAACTCCAAGGCAATTTTACTACAGGAAGTTTGGATCTTTAACCCTCTTTCATACATGGGGCTGATCAAGAAGTCAGCATCAATGTGAGCTGCCACATGATGCACTCTCTTCCCAACTTACGCAGGGGAAATGTAGCTCAAAAGGAGAAAATGAATTTCATAAAAAAAATGTAAGACTGTATTTTTTTTCTCCATTAAAGTCCTAGGACATTAGGTCTTCTACCATAACATGCTATAAAGTGCAGGAAATTCAGTTATTCTTCACCAGACAGCCTTCTTTGGAAGGAATCTTAAGAGATGCTGACTGCAAGTAGGGCTGAGGCTGCCAAATCCTTCCCAGGACCAAAAGGTGGGTTCAATTAACTTCCTATTAAAAATTTCTCCATGCGCAAGACACACTTAAAACAAAATTAGTATTAGTCCCATCAAAGAACAAATAAGAAGTTTTAATTAAAAAGCACCTGTCTAAACACACAGCTCCCAGACTGAATAGAAGATGAGTCGTCTTCCACCCTTCTGGCACTGTAGACCCATCTCCTGCAGCAAACAAACTATGTTTGGCTGAAAGGGCTTTAGCCACTGCAGCATCCACTTCTGCAGGCCTAAGTCGCAGGATTAGCTGGCCCAAAAGTCCCAGTGTTAAATGGTAGGTTTCATTTAGATGGCCAGCATTTGAGATGACAACCTGAAACATCAGTGGCAGTATTTGTTCCAGGTTAATTAAAGACATTGTGGAGCCCTATGGAAAAAGGAAAAAAATAAAAGCAGTAAGGTAGAGAATTAAAAAAAAGATCGTAGTCTAAATCATGGCAAATACAACAGGAAATGAAAGACTAGGCTTTTGTAACTTCTGTTAAGCAGACAGAAGGCTGCAAATCATACATCTTAACACACTTCTAATTACATTAGAATTACCCATATGAAATGCTTTTCATAAAACTGAAACAGGAAGCCTTGGTCAAGGCTGTATTCAGTAGTACAGCCTGAAATGTAAGTCTAAGGTGACTGTTTCATTTTCCTGGTGATGAATAGTTACAATGGATTGCCCCAAGAATAAATCAATCCGCTCCCCACACCCAGGAATGAAGCCTAGTGTGTCCTTACTAACATAAAATGGTTTAAAATAGTCTGATTCTGACACTAGCATTTTGTGACATTTAAGCAAGAAGAATCCTTCTCCCACATCATTTATTTTACTATGGATGCTGCTTGTGTTATTTGTGACACTTAGGCAACTGTATATTGAAAGTACAAAGAACTAACTGATTTAAAAGGTGGTAACATAGCTGCCAGCAATCCTAGAATCCTCTTCTGAGAGCATTCAGCAAAAACTTGTTCCTGGCTAGGTATTAAAACCTTCTCTGTTTGCTTCTGTGTTGAATCTTCTGAGAGGTGATCATCTGCTTAAATTTAGAAAAAAAAAAAAAAAAAAAAAACATTAAAAAAATAAATAAACGACAATTTAATGCTTATAGTTATACTACAAGAATAAAGCATATTTTTTAGCTTTATTAAAAATTTGATAGGCCAATCTTTATATAAAAGATAGCAGGCAGAGAGATACATCTACTCCATTTCTCCAAAAATGTTTCCAGAACAACACTACGGACAGGTTCTTTTTACCATCACAATACTAACAACACTAGCTTTCAGTGGAATGAAACACAACCTCTGGTGCCCCTTAACCTCTGGTAAGAATACTCATTTAAAGGTTCTCTGTAAATTAATGGGACCATTAGAAACAATACAAGAAGAGGGTTTGAAGTGTCTAGCACAAATTTCTTAAGTGTTGTGTTACATCAGGAAGTTCTATAATCTGTATGCATGGATGTATCTCCTTGAATTCTACTCTAGTTTCTGGAATCTTTTAAACAGATTGCAACACAGTGGTTATTCAAAGCAATATGGTTGACAGGTTTTTATGAAACAGTTCACTTGCATTAAGGATATTTGCAAATCCAGAAAAAGAAAGATAAGAATAAAAGAATTCAGCAGATTTCTTTGTATACGGTGGATATTTCCATGTTAAGAAAATAAGAAAAATAATCTCTTACTTGATGGAGAAACATTATCATTTGCAGACAAGTCTGACTCTTGTCTTAAAACTGCCTTTTTTGCAAGGGGGGCATTAAGATTGCTTTCAGTTCCTTGTTTTACTACTCTATCTTCTGTAGAGGAATGGATTTCATTGTGACCATCTCCTTTCCCCTACAAATAAAACAAATGCAATAAAATAGTTTAAAACACAGTTTAATATCTACAGAAGCAGCGATGGAAGGAAAAAGTCAGTGATTAGCATTTGGCAAAAAATCAATTTCCTAGACTATCAAAACCTTTCATTAAATAAGAACTGAAGATTTTTTTTCTTTTTTTTTGCTTGTATCATCCATGTGTAAGACTATTAGACTAAAACACAAGCAAACCAAGAAACCAGGAAATTCACAAAAATGTTGAAGGGAGGGGGCAAGGCTGCCTGTAAGAACATAAGGTGATGCTTTAATCTTTGATAAGATGAATCTAGCTAAAAAAACAAACAAATTGACAACCCTTCCCTTGCTCCTACAATTTTAACCTACCAATGAAATCCCTGCTTTTCATCATTTCCATTACCTGTCCCAGAGTAGCATGTTCAGGCTCTGAAGATCACACAACTAATGGGTACCCGGGGTTCTATTAATAATAGGTACTCACATTGCAAAGCATAAAGGAGCCCGTGCTTGGCTTCTCATCTCTTCCCTTCGCTGCTTTATCATCAATATGTTTTTTTGCAGCACCATCTGTGGGAGGACTGACTGGAATGGTATCATTCTCGGAGAAGGATTCACCTTCTGGTAGCATACAGAGGAGAGCTAAATTTTTTAGACCTGAAAGCAAAAAAAGTTACAAAAGCTATTTAGAGCCTGAGTGGCAAGACAAGCAAAAAGGAGAAGCGAAATATACTGAAACAGAACTACACATTTCCCTACATACACTTCTTTAGAATTTTACTGAGTTCAACCACACCAAAACGATGTTCCCCACCATGTTCACTTGATTACGTAGTTTCATTAAATGACTTTGTGAAGAACAGGTGGTGACATTTTCTGCTTCACAAAGATGCCATCGGAGTAGAAATCATACTTAATAATAATAATAAATAACTTCAAAAAACGTCATCAGGGTTACCTCCAAGGACTCTGAGTTATGAAATTTAAATATTTGTCATAATTTTTAATCTTCTGACCACTTACATATTTATGTAATAAAACTGCATGTTAAAAACAAATAGAGGAAACAGTAGAGCATAAATAAGTGATTTCTGGCGGCAGCAGTCTTATTTCAGCAGTATCAAGGCTGCTAAAACACGTAAATACACTCTCATGAAATTAAGTCCAAAATTTTTAATACACTCACAACAGGATTCCGTTATATCACCCTATTTTGTATAAATAGGTCTTCGTTCAGAGGAAATCCTCATTTCCAGGCAAACGGACATTTTCCTCAGCAACTCCTTTCATACCACAAAGAAGGTTAAAAAAAAAAGTCTAGCCATTTGAGGCAGCACAAGGAATATTTTCCATCGAGTTATTTGCTGTCCTTCAAGTCCTTCAATTTACAATAACAGGACAGTAACAGGACGTAAAACCGCACCAATCACTTTACAACATCCAAGGAGGAAAAAAAAACCCAAACTACCAAGCAGTTGCTGTGTTGTCTTCAATGTTTCTTAAGCAGTAAATTAATTTTCTCAAGCACCCCATTCTCCCAACACATGTTCCAGTGACCCTCAATGACACTTGCTGTACATTTGCTTCCTATATAAACAATTATAGTCAGTGAAGTACACAGTAATTTCCCCTTTCCTTTGGAAACTTCAAAGTGAATAATCACCGACTTTTCTGAAAGTCTCCTGGAAACTATTATTTCAGAGAGGAGGAGCTGAATCACCTTTCCCGTGCTGGGCTTTCATCAGGCAGTCTCCAATGAGCTGGATGCACTGGTGTTGCAGAACTCTGGCATGACTGAGGACCTGCGAATCTAGTTGTTCTCCTTCTATTTCTTCCCCATTTGCCAGATCTGCACTGTAGAGAGTCAAAGCTGCAAATAACAGCCAGGAGTAGTTGTGGACATAGGGCTGGATGAGTCTCTGTCGATCGCTGATTCGAATGGTCACCATTGGGTACACTGTGATGCTGTGAGTGGGCAAGTGACTGAAAGAAGAAGGTATGGACAATTTTCAAACACAACTGCCTTCTTGGTCGGAAATGTTCTTAACAGTGCGTGATACATTTTTAGGAAACTATGAAAAATAGAACATATATTTCCAGAATTTCAAGCTTTGGACCTTCAAATGGTGTAAACTGTCAGAGCCTCACTGACATCAGTAGTGCTCACTTAGAAGATTCGAACTACCAAGAGAAAACTTGCTCAAAGAATACAGCTCCTTGTGATGTCTAACCACAGCTTTGTGTTCCCTTATTCTATCATGTCTTTCAGGGAAGGAAAATCTCCTGCTGCAGCTTTCACATCCATAGCTAGGAAACACTTAGAACCAAGTAACTTCAGAACCTGGGGCAGGAGTCCAGGCTACAGAAATATTTGCTGAACCAGTCCCATATTTGTTGTTTTCTCTAAGGACACCAATATGTTCTGATGTCAAGCAGGACCTTGAAGAACTGACATGAGAATGACTGTACTTAGTTGCTAATTAACACTTTTATAGCAAGCACAGGCACAAAATGCCATATTCAATACCTGTCAGAGTACTTCTTTGCAGAATAGCATCCATAGCAAAGGTCAAAGTCGTCGCACACATTGCAGTTCATTCGCCGACCTATGATAACTCCTTGACAGTGATCACAGGCGTACTCCATGTTAACCATTTCATGGTCATCCTCATGACCTTCAGGTTTAACTCCACCTGTAAAGAAATGACTTTTTCAATTCCAACGATCATCCTTTTTGGTAAAGGATCTTTATTAATTTCACAGTCAAGTTAGGAGAAGACAAAAAGCTGAACAATTCCAAAATGTGCAAAAGAAAAGTACTCTCCTTTGCTTTACGTACAATTTAGGAGAGACTTGCCTTTACATGTAGAGTTTTCAGTTTTTTTTTCCTTAAATCTTACCAAGGAAACACGTTTTACACAGATCCATGTCATTACACTGTAGGCAGCGGTAGCGGTGCCATGGTGCAATTTCATCACAGCCATCGCAGGATATGTCCACATTTAACAGGTCACAGTAACGAGCAACGAACATGTGCATCTGGAACAGTAAGTGGACAAACTTAGTTCTGGCTTGAAGAAAGCTCTTTCTAAACAGAGAACAGAACATTCCCCCCATAACAAAATCATTTTAAAAATCATTTTACACTTTTGAAGACATATATGGAGCCAGGGATCCAACTCATGAAAAAAATCATGAAGCCAGATGCTTTTCCCTCCCTTCCGATTTTAAAAACTTCCTATTTACCCCTTCTGCAGATAAATAAGCAATTCACCTTTCTCTGCTTCTCTGGGTCAGCTTGAGCTATCTTTTCATACCAGGTCTCAAACATTACATCCTGACATTCATCCATCCACTCACAGTTTTGCTTGTAGTCTGCAATTTCATCTTCTTCGTTCCATTGACTAAAAGAAAAACAAGCTCAAAATGAAGTCTGAATGCAATAAGTCTTCCCACTAACATAACTTGGAATGGTTTTTTAAAAACTATTATTATTTGAACAAGGTGCTATAACATAAAAACAGACCGCAAGAATTGTAGTCACTTGGTTAATAAATGACTATAGAGCAACCTCCTTTTTGCCTGTATGACAATTTGTAAGAATATATGAGGAGCATAATGCAATGTATGTATATGCACACACAGACACACACACAGACACATGTTAGTCCCATGTGAAAGCTGCATTCTTTCTGACTCACCAGATCACACTGTCATGAATACTTATGTTTTCTTGCGATGTGGTCATAAGAAAATACGGCAATTGAATCTCAACAAAGAAGGAAAGATCACTTGGTTCCCAGCTCATATCCAAAAGATGAAGGAGAGTTGTTTGCACGCAAGATAAGGCAGGAAGCAATGATCTAAATAATAACAAAAAAAAAAAAAGTCAACAAAATATGACAGCTCTAATCTAAAGTCGGAATTACATATTTAGCAAAAAGCATAGCCAACATAGTCTGAACCAAAGATGGCATCTTTCAAAGGTTTTGCAGAGAGAAAAAGCTTATGCAATAGCCTGAGTACAGCAAGGGGAACTGCCTCTTCTCCACAATAAACTGTTTCTTCTTGATATTCACAGGAACTTTCTCTCTTTGAAAATTCACTATCTTCAGTTGAAACTGGCCTAAAGACTTGTAAGTTATTAGCAGGTAGTCAGACATCACACTCACAAAAGTCTCAATTTTCTAAGACATCTAGCTAGAAATCGTAACAATCAAATCATCATCAAAAGACGAGCCTTTAATGTTACAGCACGATGGCAGAACTGTGGTATTACAGTTTTACTACATTTGCCAAAACATTTTACAATAAATTTGCTATTCACAGTGTATCAGTGTTAGGCTTTGGAAACACAATGTAGAACTACAACTACTACAGGACATTAAGTCAAAGCTTTAACATCAAAGAATTTATTGAGCTTTCCTGCATAGCAGCAATAAAAGCTAACCCGGTGTTTTAGATCACAAACAACATCGAAATACCTTATTTAACTCTATAAACAGTACTGAGTATACTTCTTGCTCTTAATTGAGACATCAAACAATAAATAACAAATGAGAGGGGAAAAGGTGACAAAGAACAGAGATAAAAATACCTCAGTAGTTAGGTAAGAAGGGTACTGTACCTGTCATTAATGGCACTAAATCCCTTCACAGAATTTACCAGGAACAAAACCAGCTGATAGTAGGACTCTCGAATCTCTTTGTGCAGCTCAGCGCCGCAGCCTTCCAGGTTTCCAAAGTAGCTAGAAAGTAAAGAGTCAGTTTAGCAGTCTGCAATTCACTGCTTCATTTTAGGTGGCATGCTTCGTTCAAGAATTATGAATGGACAGCATTTTAAATACTTTCTGACAGAAAATCTGACAGAGCTTCCAAATTATTTTTTCCTTGCTCAGAGTAACAATTGCACATGCATGTAACTCATGATTTCCCCCACACACTTTTGGATTAGTGCCCTGCAAGTGGTACATAGCTGATATGAGTACAGACTGACTAGCTTGCACGCCTGTCCCTTTAGCCTCTGGACACATTAACTAATGAAATGTATGACCACACAAATAAAAGCCATCCTGAACAGGTACCGCATCCAAAATTATCAACATTTATGAACAAGCCAACAGCTGGCTAAATATATGTCACACACCATTCTTGGAAGCTAGTTCTATTGGCATATAGGTAAATATCTTAATTTACAGAGTTCACAGTTCATAGTAGTGGTAAAGATGCAATGCTACAGATAAAGAAGGAAATGTGTGTTATACAGTAGTTAGATTACTATAGTTTTCATCAGTGAGAAACACAAGAGCTCAAAGTGAAACAATAACTGAAGACCCTCCAATCCTTCTGAGCTTGCTGTGATCCTGCTAAGAACTGCAAAGGCTTTTCTTTGCATCTACATTGCTATTCAAGTGTGTGACACCTACTGGAATAAACAGCTGCACAACCAAATCTCACTTAAAAGGATATATATTTTAAATATCACAAGCAAGACATGCATAGTAGTTTAAATACTCATCTTCACATGATTTTATTCTGTATATAGATAAAAAAGCATTACTTTTTACTATTTTGAGTTTACATGATTGGGACAACACAAGGGCCCAGACATACAATATCATGTGTCTGAGACTTGTCTTGATAACTACTTACTTTGTAAAATCTTTTTGGCAGGCCAGAAGCTCCAAGAGAAAAAGTACACAGGGTGGATTGAAACAGTGTGGTTGTCCAAGTGAGTCTAGGCACTGACGGATTGTCTTGAGCACTTCCATGATACTCTGTCCTTGGGACTTTCTCAAAGCAAGGACCTTTAAAACACTAAGAAAAGCAAAAAACATCTCTGAGGACTTCAAAACATTGTGCTTAAAATAACTCAAGCAAACTACAATAAGTCCTTGACTATTTAAACAGCAGATATCTACATTTCAAATGTATTTTCAACAGCCTTATCCTACTGTAGTGATTTATTACAAAAATATTCATTTTAAAAACAACTATAGAGACTGATAAAGCCCACATTGGATTTGAGGCCTTCCTGCACCAGTTCAAATTATACAGATTAAAAAAGACACCTGAGAACTGGAAGTACCTCTTTCAGTTTACATTCTCAGAATATCATGTAATTTAATGATAGAGATGTAACTATTTCGAGATACTATGTCTTACCTGTTTGCAGACAGGAAGCAAATAGTACTGTAACAGATTTCAGAAAGGAAGACAAGAAACACGCTTAAGTTCCACCTGATTTAAGTGATTCAAATGAAGTAATACTCTCCACAAGCCTGAACATGGTCGTGAAATACTGAAGTTTGATACTTAAATCCAACACCTACTTAGGTACAAATTGTTTTTTTTTTCAATGCTATCTTGCAGCTATAATATGTTTTATTCCAACTGAAGAGGTCTGAATACAATTTTATAATTGCCATTTTCAATTTGCTTACCTTTCATATGTAAGTGATTGATCCTTAATGAAGTCTAAGATGCTTTTCAATATGGGATATTTCTCTTTCACAGTAGGCACAGCTTTTGGCTCTTCCATTGATCTAAAAGACAGCAGCCTTAGTCTTCCACGGCTGAACTGAGACTTGCGTGTAGGAGTGGAAGGAGGTGACGATACATCTTCTTGCTGTGGCACTGTGTTTTCAGCAGTCTTACAGTGAAATGCAGATGCTTCTTCTGTTTGGAGGGGGTCTGGAACTTGTTTAGTCTTTGTATCAGATTCTGTCATTTGGTGCCCATCCTTTGGAAGAGGATGAGCTACTCCATTGGAAGACTGAGAGCCTGCTGCCTGGAAGTCTGTTTCCACAATGGAACCTGTCCTTTGGCATTTATTGCTTACATACTGCTGGACATCATCAGTATCTCGGGCTTCCAAGTTGTCTGAAGCAAAACCTTTCGTCTTTGCTCTTACAGGCAAGAAATCCAGCAACAAAAGACTCTTCTGCATACAGAGTTTTGCTGTAGCATAAAAAGCAAGAGTTAGAACCAGGACTGCTTCAGAACAAACAATTTCTTCTGTGCAAAGAAAGCTAGAAAACACTGGGTTTTATTATTATTATTATTATTATTATTATTATTACTATGTATAATGAGCACCATGCTTCCAATTATTTAATTCTCAACCTTCAAACACTAAATCTGAATAAAGGCTCTGAACCACATAAAGGACACATGTCAATGAGAATGCATTTTATTTCAATAACAGTTCACTATTCTAACAGTTAATTGTAGCAACTAGCATCTACAAGTATACATAAGCATAAGTTGGGAACCAGGTGACTCAAGTGTTAAGTCACTCCCCCAGTGGGAACTTTTTCACACAGTTCTCTGCAAAGAATAGCAAGAAACAGTCTCAGAATCTATCTTTTAAGAAGTAAAAAATACCCTAATTCATAAGTTAAAACAACGCCAAAATTTACAAGGTGATACTTCACTAACCTGAAACATTTCTGTGTTTGAAAAGAAAACACTTACCAAGAGTTTCTGGGTTCACCTCACTTGCTTCTACGTTCTGCTTCTCCTCAGTATCATTCCCCCTACCCATCAGGGATTTCTGCTTCATTTCTAACTGTAGACAGGATGTTAAAATAGTTAAAATATGATTTTCACTGTAAATCCAGACAGCAAGGCAATATGAAGACAACTTCACAGTAAAGGAATCTCAGGAACAAATGACCATATTTACTACTTTCTAGCACAGAGCAAAACACCTAGTAGTACAAAAGAGCAGTACCTAAGCACTGTCAGAGCAGATCACACAGTCTTGTACTGAAATGCTCGAGGTTTGTAGGCTGAGCCCCTTCCCTGTCACACAACAGGAGGTGCATCAGCCCTATAAAAGACATCATAAGAAAAAAAAAAAAAAAAAAAAAAAAAAAAAAAAAAAAAAAAAAAAAAAGGCGGCTTCCCCTCTACCTCTCTGCCAAAGGGGGAAGATACAAAAGTAGTCTTGGGATAAGATTCTCCAAAAGTATCACATAACCTAACTGGAAATTATGGTCAGGTACTATCCTCACTGGAGACATGTTATCGTATAACCACAAGGCAACTCAGTTGTTCTAGAAGGCCACAGCTGCTAACACTTAGAGCCTCCTGCAGTCTAGCAACATTGAAAGGGACTTTGCCTCTCCTCTACTGCAGAGGATCACACAGACACCTCTCACCAGGTCGTGAGCTCATGACACTGACTCTTGACACAAACCTTATGTTTCACAGAAATTCATATGCAAAGAATATATCCTGAACTACAGCTAATTTCTCCATTGGAAAAAAAAAAAAAAGTGTCTTTTCTGTTAGAGCTGCAGAACTGTGAATGATGTTTAGGACATGTTTCTTCCTATGTGATGCCTTAAAAGAACTCTGACTCTTGAACACCAGTCTCCCTAATTTACAATACCCCGATGAAAAACAGCACAATTTTGATTTATAGTCAAATTCTGTCCTAAATACTCATAATCACACATTTGAGGTGGTGGAAGGCTGTAAGAATAGCATAAGAATGTGCTTAACGTTTAAGTGCAAAGTTTAGCATTGAATACACCTTTTTTTTAAATGAAAATATTTGACCTGGAATCACTGAAGGAAAACAAGTTTTCCCACTACTCCTTAATACTGCACATAAAATATTAAGATAGATGACGTAAACAGATATCCTCCTGAATTATCTTACCATCCATATTCTAATTGAATCAGCCAGGGAATATACTTGTGCAAACTCATCATTCAAAGGCACCTTGCCTCCACTGTTGACTGAAAACAAAAGAAAAAAGAGACCTGTTTATTTACTGCACCATTTTAGCACAACTTGACTACCTAACTAAAATTATGCTAGAGCCTTTCTTTCATCTCTTACTCAATACTTGGAATTATGCCTGCTAGAAGAATAGGAAACAAAAACTGCCAAGTTCTGCACACCTTAAATACATCAACTGTAGCTTGACAGAGCTATTTGCAAAGTTAAATTATGAATATCTTTCTCATCTCTTCCCCAAATTGATGTATGCAGTCAAGGAAAAGAAACATGTCCCCTTTACATCCAAATATTCCTAATGCAAGCTGTTATCAGACCAAATCAACAAATGCTCAGTATTAACATAAAGCTGTATTAAGTTATAAAGATTTTTTCCTTGTATTTTACACTAGGAGCTTCTAGAGCAGTTTTACAAAAAAAAAAAAATAACAAAAATTAAAGACATGACAAAACAGTTCTTATCAAAAGTAGCCTGAAAATGACTATCAAGAAAAAGACGCTTCTGTTCAGAGTCTTCTCCTTTTATTTTTTCACTTTACAGCACCACTTGCACATATTTAGGATGGCACAGGTCAGTAAGTATCCTGAAATTATAGTCTGCCTGAGGAAGACTAAGACAGATGAAGCTATTAACATAATAGTAGGATGTATATCTTATCCAGTCATTAATATGTTCCTGAGCTACAGCAGTTTTCAATCTTGCTAAGCAAATTATATCAACTGTCAGACAGTGAAAAATAACTAAAGGCAATAAGCAATAACCACTTTAGTCATCAAGTCAGTCTTTATGTCAGTCATTTTTACTTATAGCTTTGTAGCTCAAAATGTAAGATCCTTAGCTTCAAAATTGTGCCATAAATTGAAGGCTCTTAACTTTCCCTTCAGGGAAACTATTTAAAAGTAAATGCATTTTATTATTCAATACTCAGAACACGTCAATAAGCTTAATGGAAGGTTTGTGCAAATTGAAAGAGTTATTCATTTTACTTACTGAAAAGATACAAATTGCAATACAAATAACACTGTACAAGTTAAAAGCTTAATATTACCTTTTATTAAAATAAATATACACATACACATATACACACACATATATATATATGCGTGCGAGGGTGTTATTCTATGAAAACTGATCTTAGAATAACACTTTTGGAGGTAATTCAGACCTCCTCCCCAAGAAATTTTAAAAAGCTACACAGGCTTATCCTGTTTTTTTAGAAAACACCTAATGAGAGCAAAAATTAATTTAAAAACAGCAAGTTACCAGGAGCCACATTCTTCTGAATTAAAACTGCAGAAGAAAAAAAAAAAATCATAACTTCTTTGGCTCATCTTTAGAATAAAGGCTTAGATTGTGTTGACTGCTAATGTTTGGAAAGATCTCTGAAGATAAATGCACCTAATAATAAACAGAAAGTATTTCCATCACACTCCAGTAATAAGGTCTACTTAGTGCTCCTAAACTATGACTACAGTTTACCCATATGTTCTTCATATAAATTGAAATATCTTATTAAAAACATTTTCACACTAAACTGATTTTTCAGCATTTGCAACCAAGCTATGATAAAGTCTCTTATAATCTTTAAGCCTTCGTTATTAAGATAATCACTAATATTAGAGTTACCATATTTTTGAAGCTTCTCATATAAATCTGGAGTGAGATACACCAAAGCAGCAAACGTTGAGTTCACAGCTTGATCAACAGTAGAACCAGCAATTATATCTGTCTTTGGGGTCTGTTTTTTACATGCCTGTATAAGTCCTTTGAAAAGTTCAGATTTTTGCCCACAGAAATCCTGGGCAGGATCTGACTTTGCGAAGTCAATGAGGAAGTTACGGCAGTCATCTGGGTGCGAGTTCCTAGTCTGAAAAGAATGTTAGAACACATTTATTTTAATATTAATTGAAAAACTTGCTTCCATAATTAAGTTAACTTTCAGTACATCTTCTGCAGTTAAAATGAAAACTAGTAAAAGGGCAAAAACCCCACAATTTTTCATTTCCTTGGGCAAAAGATGGCAACTGCAGTTCAACAGCATACCTTTAATTAGTTTAACAACTAATTAAGTCCGAATCAAACTGTGTTATACATAGTGATTTCTGTGGGGAGGAGGGGGAGGAAACAGTGGCCTAAATACCTCTTTTTTATCTTGACTGATTTTACTTGCTCCCATGATTGCCTCAGGACACATCTGATGCCTGAAGACAGGTTTCCACAAAGGAGAATTAAGAACTGATGTTACTTTCAGAGGAGGCAAATCTGTTTCGCTACCTAGTTCTGTGAGAAATTGAGAATAGATATTTCAATTACAAAATGCTTTTGTTCGCTTTTAAGAGTAATGAAAATAAAACAGCAGGTTAAAAATCCAGTTAAAAAAGTAAAGCAAATAGAGCAGAAGTATTTAAAAGACCCCCTCCATTTCAACAGACACAATAGATGTATCTTTCCTTTAATGACAGCATGAATATCTTACACTATAATGGCAAGAGTACATTATAGAAGGGCTATGCTCATCATGATAGAAGTTTCCAAAACAACTTACAAAACAGTTAAAAAGCTTTTCTTCTCCAACTAAGCACCTAATAATTTGCCACATGTAAGGATGTATGTCTTAATAAAGGAGTAAGATGAGCTATGATAGGAACTCAGTTTTCCATGACTAGTACTGACTACCTGATACTATCATTAAAGTCTTTAACAACGTTTAATTTCTCCAAAACACTGAAAAAATGTAGATTTTAGAAGCTACTGAAAACTGTTCTGGTATAAAATTCTACCTCTCTGTATTTTTATGGCACCCATCTCAACTAACATTTTGCATTTTTCCTGTCTTGGAGCCCAAAATGTGTTTAACTTCGGGAATCAGTCCAACTAAACCTGTGAATTCACTAGACAGGTCTAAGGTTAATGATGTGCCTAAGGGTTTTGAACGATGAGTTTTGTGTCAGGAGGGGAGGCAACCCACACATACTGAACATGCTTACCACATCGCAGGAGCCACCAGAGTACAAGAACATAACAGAATGGCCAGTTCAGCAAAACCGGACAAATACAAATCAGCATCAAATGCCCACATGAAACGTTTTAAATCTCCACAATTTGTGGTCTAAGCTTGGCATATTTTTTCCCAATTTGCTGGCTACAGTTTCATACCACCAATACGTGGCATATCAGGGCATTAGTGATAAAGTTCAAAAGGAAAAAGAGCAGAAGTTTGTGCAGAATCACATATTACTTCAAAAACGTAATTCAGCTTAATACAACTGTTGCCTATCCTCTGTCTCTTTCTAGTATTGGCCTCTCAATATTAGAAAAGTCACCACGATTCCTGTGACAAGCCCATAGTCTAATAGAACGGGCAGCTTGTGGCACACAGGGCACAAGCAACGGGTACAGCCCAAAGATCAAAATTTATTCCTTAACTAGCCACCTAGCAAGTCTTCCATCTTCAGACAAGCAAGGCCTACAAATGGAGCTTTATTCCCACAGCGGATCCAAAACATAAGGCTTTTGTGCCCCACAACTGCTGGAGCAGTTCAGTGCACTCACCTCGGAGAGATTTGAGTGCCATACTCCGGGAAGCCAAGCGCCCCATCAGCCGCGATACGAGAAGTTGTAAATCCAGGCCCCAAGACACGGCAACATCTGGCAGGCCGTAAGCAGTGACGGAAAACTTGTAGCCCCACTCATTATTACTGCTGTCAGAGTGAAAGAGAAACTGCAGCCGTGGGCCAGCCTTAAAGGTCACTTTCTACAGAGCAACAAAACAGTCATTTTGCCAAATGTACACGACAAGAAAACGTTTCAGGGTAACGAATTTCCTTCAGCAACTGTGGTTTCTCAACACTATGTTTTCTCCATAATGGGCCTAACTTCCCCACCGGGTGAACAAGAAACCCCTAATTACAAGCAGCTCAGATTTCAATTCAAAGGCTTAACAAGGAATTTTATAGACACTTGTGCCTTTGAAGATGGAGCCATAAAACAGCAGGTAAATCTCCCACATGAGCAAGTGTCATGGAAAAGCTGGAGTGGTCACGGGACGCACTAAACCTGTTGTCTCAAGATGTAAGAAACCAGGGGGGCAGAGACATTTGACCCCTGTAACTACTGGCACCTAAACACGATTATTGCTTTTCCTGTGAAAACTGTTCCTTTGAAAACAGGAACAGAGAGGGAGGTTTGTTTTTTTTTTGTTATCCACTGCAAACTTTTCTCCACTCCTCCCCGCTCCCAACTTTAGAGGGGTTTAAAAAACACACACAGAAGGAAATAAACATTTTCAGATGATACGTTTTCCAGAAGTACCATAAGTTTTTCCTAATATTAGATATAACATCACTTGGTTCAGAATTTAAGAGGTGCTCACCTTAGGCCACTTCTCAGTGCCAACCTTTGTATCGTAACGAGTTTTTGCACCTCTGGCATCAGTAAACTCCAAGTAATCATACCTGTGAAAATGCAATTCATTACTTCCAAAATTATTTTTTGAACACTGGGGGAAAACTCCTGATTTCCACAGGTGCTGCATTTCAGACTCCTAGTACCCCACAGCTACAGAACCATAGCTACATTATTCTAAGAAATTTATTTCATACTTCAGTGCAACAGTCCCAGCAAGCACTTTCCTGCAGAATTTCTCCAAACCTTTAGAGTTGGTGATGGGTGTTAAATTTAACATCCAGCATACAACTTAAGGAAACAGTAGCCTGATTTGTTACCAGGAGAGACCAAACCAGCAGCTTTGCCTAAAGAGACTGTGACTGTCACAACAACATTACAAAACAATCAAGGACAAAGTGAGCAAAATTCATACAAAGACTATGTCTGTGCATTTGGCAAGAGAGGTGGCCTTCTGCATGAAACATTGAAGAAAATTACTCAAAATAGCACATTTATGGTTAGCAGGATAATGAAGAATATGAAATGGTACACTTGGAGAGGAGGAAGTATTCCTCACACCGTGAAACATAACTTGCTACTCTGCAAATAGATACTACAATCTTATATGGCAAAAGGTTAAGTTACCTCCGTTCGGTTTCACATTTTTCATCAAATTCCACCTCAAAGTAAGTTGCCCCATGACAGAGGAAGACCGAGACCTCATGGCAATTGTTTTCATAGTTGTGAGGAGATTCCATTGTCCATGTTCGCAGCACTACAGGTTGCTCTTGCTGCCAGCTTTCCATTTCCATCTGTATAATGGAAATGCACTCAGACACAAATCTAACATTCAGAGAACACTGTAACACCAGACTTCTGTGTCTATAAGTAAGTGAACTCACTTAAGTGGCCACATGTATGCACAGGGTGGCACAGCTTTGATTTGCACCTAAGCTAGGCATAAGGACACCCCTTTCCAGCCAGAAAAGAAAGCAGTATGTCTAAAACACAGTTTGGCTGGTCTGCTGGGGAGAAGACAGTCTCATCCCCAGAGGTGGCTACAGCTCTCTGAGGATTACAAAAGGGAGTCTGAATGGTTAGTGCAGATGTAAACTACACTGCAGACATCTGAAATGAGATATGGCAAACACTGCCCCTCTATTTGCATCACCTCCAGAAACGAAGCACAAGCTATTTTAAATTTACTATTTTCCTCCATCATTCTCTGAATCCTTCCTCCTTCTACATGTCTCCTAGACATCTCATTACAGTTGCACTTTTTAATCACCTCACTCATCTCTTTCAGTATGAGAACAAATATTTCCAGTTCTTCACTTAGTTTTTCATTACACATCCCATACTCAGTTTTCCAACTCCTTTCAGATGCTCAACAATCATCTGAGTTTCCGACATCTCTGCTGCAATTTCCCTTTTGCTTCACTGTACTTAATTTTTATTATGTTTCATAAAGTACTGCATAATTTTTCAGTGCAGTTAATACTTTTATTAAGTATTAATACACATACTTTTTAATATGCATATAAAATCCATTTTTAGACTGCCTGAAAGAAAGCAAAAAGCTCAAAAATATTAAAATTTTAAACAGGAAAAAATAGCAGGATGATCAGAGAGTGAAAGACAATTCAGAAATTCATAGGAAATCTCACATTGGAACTGTCCGCGCATATCTTTAGTTACCTTATGAGGTTCACTACAAAGTTTTTTCAGTGGTTCTATCAAAGTGCTGAATCCCTGCAACAGGGTACAGTATGGAATGTCTAAAGTGCAAAAATCCAACAAGAAGATCACCTAGGAGAAAACACACAGAGTTTTCATCAAAACACATTTAAATGCAACCATGCTTCCAGGGAATAGTACAAAATCCCAACGTTCACTTACCAGCTGACGAGTTGCCATAGCAAAGACAGAGTTACTTATTTTTTCTACGATTGTTTTGCCACTATATTGAGATAAAAGTGACTGCAAAATCGCTCTGACATTTGACAGGAACTGGCCCACATCTAAAGACAAAAAAAAACCTTAATAGCCACCTTAAGAATTTACTACCACAACCTGTTTTATCAAAAACTATTAAGTGCATGGTGATGTGCACAACAGGAAAGACACCTGCTTCCCCAAGGAAGTAATACTCAGTTCAAAAAAGTTTTCTGTCATACTTCCATTGTCAGAAACTAGGCACTGTCATTACCAAAATTTTTAAAACACAAAACAAACATTCAAACAAAAGAACTCAACATTTAACCAATTTAACCAAGCACTCTAAGAAATGTTTCAACAATCTCAGTGACGTATAACCAGCTGCCTCCCTCCATAACTAGGAAATGCAGCTTACATAACAAGGAAGCCTAGCAGTTTTTAGCTATATGCTTAGACTATTTCTAAATGCCGTATAGTATCACAAAGCAAGTATTAAGTAATTTAAGTAATTTTGCATAAATTCCCTGAGATCACATCTCCATTAATATTTGGCCCAATTCACCATTTAATCCTTTCGGAAAAATGTTGCTTTAGTAAAACACATCTTAGAAGTGTCCAGCTTAAGTATATTTCCTTCCTCTTGCTGTCACAGACATTTAGGAAAAATAAATGCCATCCACACAGAGTTGAATCAAAATAATGGGTGTTTTAAAAAAAACCAAGCTGCTCAGATCAGTTACATAAGACTGTAACTCCATTTTACTCAGGATTTGCACAGCATAACTTACTGAAATGTTTTTCAAAGATTGCCCCAGCACAGAATTTCAGCCATACCAATATTTTTAAGTTGCTTGTTATGCCTATAAATTCCTTCTGAGAGACAAATGTTACGAATTATAAGTGTGCCTCCCACATCTGCTTGTAAACCCTTACTATATTGCTATATGTAAAATCATACTTTAAAGCCCATTTATAATATATTTAGTTTTGTATTCAGTCTCCGCACTTACAGTTTTTAAGAATTTCTACAGCAAGATCCTTAGCTGAATTATCGCTACCCTTAAGTTGCAGGTAGCACCATGAAAGGAGGCTACCCTGAACAGCCCAGAATAAGGAAGACAAGACTGTGCCACTCTCTTGCTGTGCCACATCCAGCATCATCATTTCACACTGAAAAATAAAATAGAACAAAAGGATAATCTTTTCAGATGCAGCTTGACACATTTTAAGCAGTAAGTAAAGTAGGACAGTCATTAACATTCTCCTCCAAAATTAACCGCAACTGTAACATAGAATATTAACTGCAACTGTAACATATTGTATTATGAAGTAATGTGCTTCAATAAATCCAGTATCACAAAGTAACATGCTTCAATAAATTCTGATTTTAAATAGCTATGCTACATTTGAGTCACTGGTGTTCTCAGCACATTTTTTCTCTTTATGATAAATGACCCTCCTCCTCCATTTACAATTCCCTTAGCAGTCCAAGTGACCAATTCTAACCTCCCAATATGGGATGAATGCTTCTGTTTTCCTAGAGTTTATAGGTTGCCATGGATTCTCTTTAATGCTATGGAAAAAAACCTCTCCATCTCATACGTTACTTACCTTACCATTAGGAAATAGGAATTCTTAAAGAAAAATATTTATACTGGTAGGAAAACCTTACACCACAGACATGAATAACTTTACCCAGGACAGGAACACTGGTTTGTTTAGTATGTATCTTCAGCAGCTTGTGCTCAAATACACACAAAAAATGAGAGCAGTGGGAAGAGGAAGAGCACATAGACACCTACCTCTCTTGCTGCCACTAGCAGAAGGGTGTCCATAACGGACAGGACTTCACTTATGTCAAAATCTGCAGAAACTCCTTTCTCTGGCAATAGCAAAAGTCCACTTGGATCTTGATCACTACAAAACAAAGATCTTCGTAACTAACAAAGTCCAAAATACAAGCTTAGTTATCCTAGTGACCAAACCCATAGAGGTCCTATTCTGTCATTACCCTTAATCAAAGGTGTTAGGTCCCAATGAATCCAAATGGCTAAAACTGATGCCAACCACCATCATGGACAATTATTTAAAAAAAAAAATTAAAAGACAGACTAGCAAAAGTCCGAAGCAGTATGCAGTGGTTTTCAGAACAACTGTTACCCTTGGCAAATACTTTATTTGCATAGCTTTCAGCTCATAAATAACTTTAGTAGTAGCATTCTCCTACCTAAAACAGTCAGATGACTATTGTGTACAATTATTTTCCAAAGAAATGACTTTTATAAAAAGGATTAAATATGAACTTATTAATAAATGTGGGGTACTAGATACAATTATTTTCAGTAGGAGGATCCCTTACCTGAAGTGGGTGCATAATGATCTGAAGGCAAGATGTACAGATTGTTTATGCTCTTGCTCTGTGATGTTTTTCTATAAAATAAGAATGATTCATGAGATGTTCTATTTCATCTTTGAGAAAGAATCATAAATTCTGTATAACACTAATGAGGGCAGGGAGAAGAAAGAATAACAAAAGTTTTGTTGATTACAGAAGGACCAGCATTTGTACAAATCAAGAAATGATTTCAAACTGCCTTTTTCATTAAAACATTAATTTCTTAAAACTCCATGAATGTAGAAGTTTGACTCTACTAAAACTGAGCAATCCTGCAGCAATGACTAAATCATTTTATGTCTTGCCAAAAAGAGGAATTTTAACGGAATTTTTCAGTTAAACGATTTATCAGTGGTACAATGATGAGCAACTCAGTAGTGATGCAACAGCTCAGATTTTAGTCTGAAATCAATATATCAATGGAAGAAAAGTGTTTGGTAAGACCACAAAGAGATCCACATACAAAAGCAGTTAAAATGGAACGTGGAACTAATTAATTTTCAATATTTCTATAGGATTAGAAGAAAGACAAAAAGCAGAAAGAAGTTTTTATTTTAATGGAACTAAGTATACAGTGTTTGATAATGAGAACTCAGATTTGGCCTCTTTTTTTTTTTGCATAAAGAAATGTAATTGAACTCACAAAAGTGAGCACCAAACAACCATTTTCTCATTTCATCGTTTACCATCATGGTGAAGAGCTGGTGACGCCTGGTTTGTCTATCTGGGAAAAAGATTGCTGCTCCACTGAGTAAAGTGTTCTTAACTTCCTGTTTTAGCATTTTCATTGGCATGAAGTCACTGTCCCCCATGTCCACCACTGCTCATAGAAAAAGGAAACAAATGATAAGTTGAAATTAATGTTCTGACTAATTTAGTTAGTGGCACAGTTAAATGTGTTATTTTACACATCTTTGCAACCCTGTTATATGCATAGAAAATGAGGGGAACTATTTTGACTTCTAGCAGAAAAGATCTTTCTAGGGATGTATTTGTTCAAATGAGTAGATTAGTTTCAGGAACATTAAGACTTGTCAAGTACTTAAAGATGTTCAAGCTTTCAAAAAGCAACAGATCTTGTATAAACCTACTTATCTCTAGCTTGCTCTTCAGAAGACTTAGCTAATAATAAAAAAAAACTGTACTTGAGCAAAGAGGGTGAAATCCTACTTCCAATTAAATCTAAGGTGCAATTCTTATTCTCCTCACTGGCTCCAAATTTTTCCCTGCACTTCTGTAAAATCTCACAGGCTCCTCATAAGATCATTTATATTTATATAAATATCATATGATCAGTAAATCTCAGTAAAATTACAGTTGTAACATCACATTCCCTACTGCCTCAGGAAGGTAACGGATTCAAAAGAAGTTTTCTATTGCAGCTACTTCTAGGCCACATATTATCAGAAAAGTCTATAAAATCATTTCATAGGGCCAAAGAAAGCTTCATTGCAGTAGACTATTTAATACACATTGACCTGAAGAAGCAAAAATAAGAGTAGCTGTTCTGCTCATCAGGAATAAAGATATTTTCCCAAATTCTAGCTATTGTAAAACACTTGTAAGTCAGAACAGACAGAACAGTTAATACATTCAATATAAATTACCTTCACACAAGTGTCTGTAAAGCTCTTCTGCAGCTTCTGTATGACCAGGTGTTTTGCTTTGAGAAGTTTCTTGAGGCTTACCAGTTTTACTATCTCCAGTAAGTACAGAGAAGCAGCTCTGGAGAAGCTGCAACAGCACAGTTTGAGCAAAGATGCATTCTTCCCTTGGGCTATAAGAAAACATAAAACAGAAGTAAAAGCTAGAAAAGGAGAAGATGGAGTTGCTATCTCAGATGAATAAAAGACATTCGAAGTAGAGAACACACGGCCAAAAATGTTTAACTACCAGCTAATCTGCAACTCAAGGTTCTACATAATATTATAATTAAAAACCCATATGGCATAAATGTTACTTATGTAAATGATGCTGTTTAGGAAGAAATTGCTGCAACGAAACCAAGCACACTTTATATACATATACACAGATTTGTGCTTTACCACATAGCAAAGATGTGACTTACTTTTGGTGAAGTTTATTGTAAAAATTCCAGAATAGCTGTAAATCAAGACCCGTGAAATCTAAAAATGACTTGTATTTTAATCCACTGTCTTTCTGTTGAACCTTAAAGAGACAAAGAAAATAAAGGACTGAAAAGACTAACTTCAAACACAACATATATACAAAGAGTAGATCCCTGAGTACTGGGCTTAAGGCAGACTATTTTCCTGTAAATCTGCAGTTAGCATAAGTTCTTTCACCTGCTTATATTTCTGATGTCTAAACGTTACATTTATGCTGAAATCTTCCCCTTTACAAAGCACTCTCCTCTTTTCAAATGCCTTGTTCTGTTCCCCTCCCCCAGAAAGAGATTTTACGACCTCTGCTCTTTGTGTAATATGGTTGGAGTAAATAGGTTTAAAACTTACACTGCAGATACAACAGACAGAACGAGATGCACACTGTTCAGAACCCAAAGCTGAAAGGCACTGAAGCATGAGCTATACAAACAATACATTTCAAAGAACAGAGAACATGTTTTAATCTATGCAGCTTTCCTAGATACCTTCCTATGCATCTTTATCACGTTTGCTTCAGAAATAGCTACACTAAATGGAGCATTCTTCTGTTGCACTGAGTTCACCCAACATTGGAATCTAATGCTAAGAGATGGTCCTTCACTGTCTTCATGACATAAGTGAACATATTCCTAGCCAACTTTAGCAAAAACTCATAGAACCCCATCTTCCAGAAACATTTTTCCCCTCGCAGAATGATACTATTAATTATTACTATTACTTACTAGTAACTCTTTGATTCATCTGTTCACAAGGCTATTGACTTCCTGGTAGTATAATCTTATTGTTTTGTAGCACAGCAAATACATACTTAAAAAAAGCTAAAAAGTAAAAAATACCAAGTCCTGTGCAAGCTGCTGAATGAAGTGAAGTGTCTTCAGGAGAAGAGTTGTGCCACAAACTGTATCATCATCCACCTTCTTGCACTGCAAGCAGTTCATGCTCCTATTGGGCTCCTCTTGCATAGGCCGAAGATACCCAAGAACATTCAGGCCTTGAACACCCAATCGCTCTGCAGTCTCTTGCCTTGTGCACAAGAACTTTATCATTAAGTACTGGAAGGATAAAAAACACAGGACAAGATTTGTTTTAAAAGTCAGTATAAACTAGGCATTCATAAGATGCGCGTGCACAGATCAGCGGAGCAGGTGGGGTTGAGCAGGGCTTGTTGCCTGTCAGTTACCCCCAGGCCTTTAAGACACTAAGTTTAAGATTCAGGCTAAGCTTGGTGTCCTCACTTACATACTCTCTATCTCCCAAAATGTCATACTGATGGTTCTGTGAACTCTACACACATCTGCAATGTTATTTAATTCATTATCAGTTTCATTCATTCTCTATGCTCTATTTCTTGTCTCTATAGCTACAGGGTTTTTGCAGGTGAAAAAAATACCAGCTGCATTTAAAAGCAAGCAGAAGGTCAGCAAGAAATAAATACAGCATATTTTTATGCAACCTGTCCACAGTAAGATACAAAACTTGTAGCTGATGGGAACAGCAAGTTCCAAGCATACTTAATAATTTTGTACACTCAGAAGGGTAAGTGACTGTTACATGGTCAACATGTTACATGGTTTGGGGAACTACTGATGCCAGAAACAAAGTGCATTGCATGAGAACCAAAATTCCCTACAAAACAAAGTCCATGTTCTGTCAGTCTTGAAAGGGAGAAGTCCCACACTCCTTGGGGAATTCAGTCTAGCTCATTGAACTACTGAGTAACTGTTTTGCACTTAAAATAAAGGTTGCAAAATTTGGAAAAATCTTTTCTAAAAGAGTAAATGCTGTAACAATGCAGTTGTTAATTGTTTTCAATATTAAAATGCAGTAACAATCATGTCATCCTTTTTAGAAATATTTCTTCATCATAAAACCACTAATGCACATATTAGCATCTGCATTAATTTCTATCCCGAAGCACCACTTAAAAAGTGCATGCACACAGAAAAAGAAGGAAATTCAGAGGACACAAGTCAAATCCCTCTTTTAACTGAGCACCTTTGACTTTTACCTCTGCCCACACTAGTCATATCTGCATGAATAGAAATTATGCTTATTTCAACTGGTATTACAACAAAGCAGAGAAATGACTCTTTGCTCGTTGTGATGAGGCTAATGAATTTGCATGGTTTCTTACTTGGGAAACTCGGCATTGCTGCATTTTGACATCAACCTCATCCCATTCTTCTTCTACCTCAAACCAGCCGATAGGATCATCATCTTCTCCCAGATCATCACCCGAACAACTGCTCCTGTGTATAAAATAATTTAACAAAGTTTTTAAAGAAAAATTTTGAAGAAACTGCCAAGCTGCTCTTATGCTACTGAAGTATTTTCAGCATGTTATGGCTGAAAAGGATTAGAGAGATGAAACACACTTTCATATGCAAGTTCTTGAATATACAAACTAAGAATATTTTTAAATAATTTATTTTAAGAAAATATCTTTTTAACTATGGAGCCTAACCTCCCATCATTCTTAATGTCATTTAATTGAGGCTGAGGCTAATAGTGATTACTGCTATCCGTTATCATAGATCTGCACATGAAATAGAGACTTTGTTTTATTATATACTTCTTAAAAATGGTCCTTAAATTGAGAGGTTGAAAACAATAGCTATATGTTTTTTCTCCTCACAAACATCTAGTTAACATTCAAAATCAGACAAGTAGTTATTAAATGATGTATTACTTTTTAAGTCACTCAGAGCAAATCTCAATAGTTCAAATAGCTTTGCAGAAAGGTGTGGTATAACATTTACTTTCAACGTTTTCATGACAAAAAGTCCACCTATACCTGGTTTTTAAAAATTGTTTATATTCTGGTAACTTCCATTTATCATATCTTTCAAATCTTCTGAAATGTTCCTCTGCATGGAATTTTTCTGAAGAGCTGTTATAGGCAAACACCAGCCCACACTGGGCCCCAATGGCACCTCTTCGAACCTAAAAGAGCAAATCCAGAGCCATGTATATAAAAGCTGAAAACAAAAGCTGCTGCTTTCACAGAAGAGTGTTATGGAAAGCAACAATGCACTGACAAAACTGATCTCTTGAATCACACTATGATTTTTACATAAAGAAAAATAAAACAGTTTAGGGAAGTGTTATGAAAGCTTCTGTAATCCATCCAAAAAAAAAAAAAAATGTATGTACAGTTAATATTCACTATGTTATGACTCTGCTAGTGCAGAGCTATAGTTCCACATATGGATTCTTATTGTATAAACAGACATGCTTTAAAAAAAAATTTCCTCTGATTTACATAAAATCAAAACCCAAACATAACACTATTTAATCAACAAATTAAAATTTCATTACAAGATTTTTTTTTTAATTCAACATTATTGTTAGGGAAGAAAAAAGCCTCCGACTTGCAAAGCATAGGGAAAATACATACCTTTATCCTAATTTGCGTCACCTGAAATGAAGATTCAGTTCCAGTAGAAAGAATGATACTTGCTCTGGTCTTCCCAGTTTCGGTAAGGAAACCTAAAGACGCAGCAGGAACAGAATGAAATTGGAGGGATTCCTAATGTAAAAACCTTGGTCCAAAACAGCCATAGTTTATTTGAACTAGAGAAATGACATAGTTGATTTGAAAATGTTTCCAAATAAAAGGATAAAAGACACATAGATGGTATCATGCTAGTATAGGCTCCTGCAGAGCATACAGACATCGGAATTGCTGTAGATATTGCAGGGTTTCCCCTCTACAGTTTAGTAACAACTCCCAAATATTATTTTGGCTTGTAGCTCTGTTCGTGGATATCTCACTCTTCCTCAAACTACGACCCACATAAGAAGGCAATCCACAAAACAATCTGAAAATCTGAAATCACACGCATAAGCAAGCAAGCAAAATAAGCATTTACAATGTGCCTGATTTTCTGCCACAATAGTTTTCATTTAAAAGTAGTACGGCGTAAAATAGTACACAGGTTTTTCCAGAAAGATTAGGAAGAACTTCAGTTAAACAGGAGGTCAAGAAACACAAACTGCCTTCCTACAGTTACATCCTGTGCGTATTTTAGAATATATTTTACTAACAGAGGTAATTTTTAAAGAATTAATAGTTATGCACAGTGACTGAAACTTCAGTGGTTTCTACCATAGGTCTCCATCAATTTTGGGGAAATGAACTGTGAGCGATTCCTGACTTCTCTCCACAAAATGTGCTCAAGTATAATCTTCTCTGTGCCAGTTTACTGCTCAGATCCACACAGAGGGTCAGTAATTTAAGCCTTTGCTCTTACCATCCCCTGTCCAGGGCTCCACAAGCAGGTTTTCAGGTCCTGATTTATCTTCTTTCCCCTTTACATCACATGCTTGCAAGATTAGTCGCAATGGTTTTCCTGAATAAGCACATCAACAGGTTTGTCAACTTTATAAAACATGAATCCTCCTTCCAGTTTCAGGTTCTTCACACAGAAAACAATGGAACTAAAAGAATCACAAAACTATGATTTTTTTACCATTGTCGGACAAAGAGGAGCTGGAGTGTAAAAAACATGCTAGTCTAACGTCATAGCCAAAGTTTTAGATACGGACAGATGGACAGAAACGAATGTTCCTTCAAACGCTTGCGCACTTCAGAATTCACAGTACACGAAATACGACTCTCTTGTTGCAAAAAGTAAGTTATTTGGAGAAAACAGAGCAATTTTCAAATTTTTTGAAAGGAAATCTATTATAATTACAAAAGTATTTAATGCAATATTTGGCATAAGCCAAGCAGCAGTGACAAAACATAATACATAGCAGTGCGTATATGCGTTAATGCCATTATTTTTAAAATTTAAAACCATTGCATGTGTAAATGTGTGCAAGAGAGATTACCTATTGACACTAAACAGGAAAAAGTAGTAGTTGGAGATAAGATATGCAGATAGCACCAAATAATCCAACACAATATAAACACTATCACCGTCTTGACTTCAGGGCCACTGCCTATGATGTTCATGCTTCTTCCCCTCAAAATAACATCATCTGTTTTGATTCTTGGGACACAGAAAGCTTACCTACTACCAATTTCTATGGCATATCTTCTTCATGATAATCATTCATTATATGTCTTGTATGACTTTAAGCCTCAACAGAACAAGTAAAACCACTTAGAAAGCTGTATGTTGTATTAAGTAAAGGATCCAACAACTACTCATTTACCATATTTATACAGCAGGTTCTGCCTAACTGTGGCCATAGAAGTGATAAGTGATGAAGCCTTGTATGGAGTGTCCAGATGATCACTGATTGTACAAAGGGAACTTAGCACTTTAGCAACACTCCCTCTGGCTAAGGCGAAGGCCAAGAGTGTAAGTTCAACTTCGGGAGTGGTGCAACAACTGGGGAGAAAAAAAAATAAAAAAAGTAAAAAACTTCAGAAAAGAAACTTCAGAAAAGAAACGTGAGTTAGAGAAATCAAGTACATTGAGTACAACTTTAATGTGTTATACCTCTTTCTCATGTGTTAGCCTATCTGGAGAACTCTTTAAGCCATAAAATTATAATACCTAATAGCTGTGTGGCTTGCCACACTTACTGGTATAAATACTTCATATCTCATTTTAGAGAGAAATCTGCAGAGGAATAAAATGTCCTATTCCATGCAGGCCGAGTCGCCTGAAGATTCAGGTACTAACTGAACCTCCAGATTCAGGTATGAACTGAATCTGGCCCTTTGGATGCTCAGCTTTTTCCTGGATGAGATGAGGACCAGAGAACACAGCCTAACCTCCCTGCCCAAATGGACACTGGTTTCTTGGGTGGATGGTGTTGCAGCAGGCTCCATGAAAACATGGTTTCTTCAAGCAGCAATCACAGCTGCAAAACTCATGTACCCCTTAGTACTAGCAGCTAAGCCCATGTCAGGCTGTGACGGTCACATCAACTAGAGTAGTTTTTGCCAATAGCTATTCCAGTTTTTCATTTTTTTTTCCTAGCATCAGTAGTCCCAGCTTGGTCTGGTCTGCAGCCAGAGGTGCAGTCACAGTATAGGCTCACGTAAACAAAACCAGCCTTTGACCTTTGAAATTATTTGCAGTTGCAATTTATTCTTCCTCATCAAACTTCTTTAAAGCCATTGTGCATCACCTTAATGCTGAATTACATTACCATACAGCATTTCAAATCAGAGGTAGGCTCTTTGCTTTTACATAAAAGCAAATAAAGCTTCAATTAAAAACCTACAGTGCCAATTCTTAATTTTCCAAGGTACTAAAAAAGAGCAGATAAATACAAATAAGAAAAATATATTTGCCATAAAAAAATCTTCTGAATCATCTTCCACTGCATTAAAACACATGAACACAATCTCACCTTGTTATTCTTATAAGGAAGCTATCTACTTCTTCCAAAACATTTGGGGATAAGAAACTTGAAAAATCTGTAGAGCCTGGTGTTAGGGACAGAGGTGGCATGTGTTGCAGTGCTTTCCTAGTTTAAAAAAAAAAAGAAAAAAAGATGGATACAACATCAGAAGTCCATTCAGAATCAAAGAAAGTCTTTAAAAATGAATGAGAAGTACGAATCTTTACTCTTCCATGATTAGGTGCCTATATGCATCATCTATTTATAATATTTTCAAAAGGAAAAGACAGCACTGCATTCTAGCTGGAGAAAATTCAACAATACTTCAGTAATCTTGAATCTCTCAAACTTACATTGAATGACACACAAGTAAATCAATGGTTTTGAAACAAACCTCCAACCAGCAGCAAATGTGTCTAAATACTACCTTAAAAAGTTACAAAATTTAGCAAGGGGATCCTTCCTGTTAATGCTTTCATCAAAAATAGAAAGATTGTCTTTAAATTTTTTAAAAATAATTATGAGAACTAAGAAGTCTTTTAGCTGAGGTCAGAATTTTTGTTTGATTTCCTAAAGTAACATAATAACCACTGAAAACAAGAGTCCTTGAAAAAAATACGTTGCTACTGTCTTGCTTGTAAATGTAGTTGAGTAATTAACAGTTAGATCACTTGCCTTTTGGGTGAAAGTTTCTTCTGCAGATACAATGCATAACAGTAAATATTCCAATTCTATTCTTCCTCTCTCAATATTGCATCTTGCTAAATTAGCAAAATTTTAACTCACTTTGAATTTTGCAAAATCTAATAAATAGAATTACATTGTACAGAAAACAAATACGCTATTAGAAACCTTGAAATACTCAAATGTTTAGTGATAAAAAGTCTTTTAAGCTTCTGATTCAAACTATTAAGTCATACATGGTAATATTTTAGTAAAAACAGCAATTAGGTAAGCAATCAATAGGGGATTACGATGAGCCAAAGTATATACTAAGAAGCAGACAAGAAGCAGCAGCAAAATAATGCCCGGTCAAAGATTAAAAGAACATATCTGAATTACCATTGAAATCATTTGCAACTGTGTAATGCCCAGGTGTCCAGTGTGGCTATTGAGGATGGACAGTTGCATCACAGTAATTCTAATTCTGAAGTTTGGTTTTCACGGAATTCATTACTCTTGAATGCAGGTTTTCAGTCAAGATTTCCTCTTTTTAAAGGCCTTAGGAGGCCAAGATTCATATTATACTTCTATCAAATATCTAAACTGTAGTGTAAATGAAGGCTGTCACCTTAGCAAAGCTGTGCAGCTCTGAACCTTCCTCAGGCAGGCATAAGCACGCATAAAGTTATCTAAACTTTAAAGAGGTTTCACAGACGAGACAAATTGCAGATAGGCTTAATGGACTTTAGCCTGCAGAACTCATTAACCTAATGACAGTGGTGCTCTTAAGTCTGGTGGCATCACGCTAACTAAGCTCTATAAGAGTTGGCGTGGGTGTGTTGCGATTTCATTAGGATTCCAATCCTTGAAGTCACCGAGCAGAAGGGTTTGGCAGTTGGTGAAGGAAACGCTACGCAGCAGAGCCAACGGCCACAAGACAAACATCTGTGCAGAGATACTGCATATACCCTGCCCTGTCCCCATGTAATGCACTGCAAGGCGTTACACAAGCAAAAACTGTTGAAATGAGCTAACTGGAACTCCATTAAAAAGTGATCAATATTCATGAGCTATAAAGTTAACAACAGAAAAAAAAAAAAAAAAAAAAAAACAGTTACTTTAAGGCTTCCTGATAATATTACAAGACAAAGGATAGCTATTTTTTTTTTCCAGTGGTCATTCAGTTATGAATGAACTACTAAGTTACTCACAAAGCATAGGAGAACCATATTTGTTCTGGTATGTGCAAAAGGATAAAGGAGAAATACTAAAATGTAAACAATCTGATAGTTAGATGATGTTTAAATACCTTAATTGAGGGAGTGAAAAACAGTTACACGAAGTAGATTAGTTGACAAAGGCTGGAAGTAGTTGCAAAGACAAGGAGGTTTGGTACTTACTGAGTATTTTGTAAGATAGTGTGAACAAATGCTGGATTTGTTTCCATGGAAGCTGTTACCAGAGAGGTCAGCAGAGACCAGTACCAGATAGCCGAAGCATCGCATACTGAGACGCCCACCTTCTTAACTCTTTGATAACCAACTGCCCTGAGTCCATGGATTCTAGTATCACACCCATCACTAAGGCAACGCTTGATATTTATCTGTACATCTATCAAAAAAAACACAAAATAGATTTTTTTTCTCCCATTTCTTCTGTTAGACCAGATGTAGAAGAACCCAAATATTCAAAAGAGAATTACTGCGAAAGCTCTTGAACTCCACACATGCATTTCTTAAACATGCAACTGATGTGTTGGAAAAAAAATTAGCTGCTGAATGGCCTACTCTGATCCATTGCGTTGTATTATGGCCCTGTACTGCTAGAAACTAAGAAAAAAGGAAGTAAGACCCTCAAAGGGGAAGTCAAATCAATACCAACACTAATCAAACCTAAAAAGGAAGTTTCTCACAGAACTTCTTGACCATTTTGCAGAGATAACATTCTCTTAGCTATGTTTGAAGTATAACATGCCTGATGCCTGTTTCTGTAGCTGTGAGAGTTTATCATAGTGGAAAGCATCAGACTGAGCTGAAGAGACATCTGTGAAGCTTCTTTGGAAGGAACAGTTTTGCTGTGATTGATTCCAATATAGCACCCACAGATCTACCAGGCTTAAAAATAACACTACTTAGAAAACCTTAGCATAAAACCTGCTTCATGAAAGTCATCTGACTGCTCTTCAGAGTTTTTCTAGAAAAAAAAAAAAATTCTCAGAAACAGATCTTTTGCTAGATAATAGTATCTAATATATGGTTACATTCTGCAAGCAAAAATAGCTTCACATTGCCCAATGCCTTCAAATTGAGAGGCTGAAACTGCATCTTTAATCATTCCACCTATTCTACCCTTAAACTGAGGTACAGATGCCATGAGAAGGACTCTTTAATGGGCTTATCATTAAACTACAGCCATATTTTGACTGTAGTTTCTCTAACCCAAGGGCTAAGTAAAAAGTTTCTGCTGTAACAACTGACATTTCAACACTCCATTTTGTGACATATCCTATATTTCACCTTCAGGAAAGAGCAACAAAACAATATGCCAATGGTATATTTATTAACTCACACATCTGACTAATGTTAGCGTTTTCCAACAACGTTACGTAGCCAGTGATATTGCTTGGAATGTGAACATCTCGGACCTCCTGGAGACTGCTGGCATTCCTTCCCACTGCCACCGTGACTTGCTGTGGCATGTAACTCTGGTCATTAGCTGCCACTGCTATGGACAGGTGTCTCAAAACAACATCTGGTTTCATCTTTAAACTGCAAAGCAAAGAAGAAAAAGATAGTTCTTGCAAAGAGAAGACAAATGTTATAGTTTTAGCTAAAACCTCATCCTGTTTTCACTTTTGCAAGTATAGATAAACTTGTTGGAAATTATCTAATAATTCAGAAGTTTCAAATACCAATCACTGCATCTATAATACAGGTTGGAAAGCTTAGCTACAAAACAAGGACGGGTGTCAACATGGAAGAGGCATATATCTTACAGATGAATAATTTTTCTCGATGGTTAGGCTTTAAAATTTAAGCAAAGATATCATGACTTATGTTTTCAGATCATTTCACCTGTCATTCACAGTTTTTTTTCAGTTACATCCCAGTGGCTGCAAGACCTAAGGACTAGCAAGCCTGTGTATTACAGTGTCACTCACCGTATCCAGTGTGAGCGAGCACTCCCATCTGACTGCCAAAAGGATGTTGTTTCTCCATTTGTCATCTTGTCAATATCAGCAGAGTTGGATGAGGTTTCTATGTGAGTATAGCACTTTGTGACAGATTTCAGTTTGTCCGACTCTTGACTACCATTTAAGTCACTAGGGTATTCTGTAAAGGTAAAGAAAAGGGATCACTCATAACATTCTTTTCCATTTGCTGGCTTGTAAGAATTGCTATACTGTCCTAATAATTAAATATGTCTCAGAAATAAGGTTATTTGCACAGAACACAACTTCCGCAAAATTTCTTGAAGTATTTCCTATATAAAAAAGAAAACAGAAAAGTTTCATTTCAGATGGAGTCACCTTACTCTCAACCTACTACCTGCAGTATGAAAATAGGTATTTGAAAATATCATAGACTCAAGCTGTGAATGCAAGGAGCACTCTCTTAAAGGTGTCAAGAGTAATTGCTACCAATTTCAGGAAATGGTCACCTTCACATGGAAGGTATGTTTCTAGTAACTGGTAAAAATATTTGATGGAAAAGAGAATATCACAAATTAGTTATCATCATTCTGAAACAAGTCTGGAGAAAGCAAAAAAGGTTCAAGACTCCTATTTAGGATGCTAGACAGTGAGGAAATCAGTTTATTTGACTCCATAAGAAAAAGTCAGAAGCAGACAGATCAACCTCATGAAAAGCCAAGTTTGCTAAAGAGGACTTTTTTTTTGTTTTCTTTTGTTTTTTTTTTCTCTTATAGCTTTATTTTATCTGTAATGTCTTCTTCAAACTATGGTTACACTATCCACCCTGCAAAACAAGTGAACAAACAAAAATCCCAAAGCACAACAATTCCACATACCTCTCTCTTTTAGGAGAAGTCGATCTAAAGAATCCTTCAGTACAGAAGACCGCATCGTACAGATATTGTTGAAGTACTCCAGCACTGGATATGGGATAGCAGTACTAGAAATGCGATTCCGGTGCAAGAATCTCAGTATCATCGAAGCATGAAGACCAAGGCGCTCTTTTGATTCAGAAAATATGTCAATGAAACCTAGAAACAGACAATATTTCTATCTTTGTTGCAACATCGGACAGAACCTTGAACACTCATTTTTCCTCACTACATTTTATTACTAGGTAAATTCAAACTAAGTATGGGAGCCTACACTGGAGCCTACATTCCAGACAAAGCAGCTCGTTTACCACATTTAGAGCAGGATGTGAAAGGTGCAAGAAATCAAATGTTATCAGTCACTTGAAACGTCTGAAAAGGTTCAAAACAATGACTAAAAATCTTAGTTCTTATTTTGCTGTCTCAAAAGCCCCAAACTCTAATGTTTTATATTTTAATATCTAGATGAAATAGGCACTACTAGGTCGTAGAGCTGATGTACTCACGTCATTCAGCTTGAGCTACCCTGGCATTTTGGATTATTCCCAAAGAGGTACCTAAGTTTTCCACTGATTACATAAAAACTTTAGCTACTGACAATGGGACTCTGAAGCACAGTGAAACCAGATGAGCAGAGTACCCTGTGAGTTCTCTTCTCTAACTTTTCTTAGCCAGTTCTAAAACTTCTTGTCCTCCCTGGCAAATCCATCTTAGCCACTTATCCTTAAACGCTTAGGAGGAATGCCAGTAACAAATACCTAACCCAGGACCGAAATTCAAGAAACTTGAAGTTTGATTTAGAAGTTACATGCCACGAGCTGTGAGGGTAAGAAGTTCTATGCTATAAACTGTTTAGAAGTTATATGCTATGAACTGTGAAATATATTTTAAGCAGGATTCAAAAAGCTAAACAATATAATATTAAGTGCACAACTCATCACCTGAAACAGACTCCGTGGAGGACATTTCCAGTTACATATAAGACTGCTACTGTATTAGTTAAGTCAGTCACCAAAATTTTGCAAGCTCCTCATTCACAGAGGAAAAAAAAAAAAAAAAGTTATTTATGAAAGTAAGTCAGCTGACTTGTAACTATGGGAAATACTTGCAGACACTCTACTTGCCTGACACTAGGGAAGTGAGAATGGACTAGTGTTGTGAGATTAGAGAAAACAAAAGTTTTGTTTTGCTTTGTCACTCTGTTTTCATACCTGGAACTAGGGAACAAGCCTGCAGCTGCCTAATTACATGACTAAGCTCCCCTTGAAGATTTGCTCCACTGGAATTCTTGAGAGCCTCCAGCATATTCTCCACATCTACAGTGCCATCTCCTTCAGCATCAAATTGTGCAAAAGCCTAAAGAGGAATAAAAACAGCAATTCAAGTTAGTTTAGATAAAACTGAACAGTAAGCATTGCAAGCTTATTAAAGCTTTAATCAAAAGAATTGATTTTCTGCAGTATTGAATTCATGGCAACCAAAAGCATATCCTAGTTGAAAATCTGCAGTTCTTAGCAAGTTTGATGGCACTTGCACTGCCTTCCTATAAAAGTCAACTGTAGTTATGCTTAGATGGAGACAGCACATCATCTGTACCAGTGAATCAGCAGTATCCACCCAACATCTGTGACTACCAGAAAAGCGCTCACAAAAGAACATACAAAAATCTATTCCATTACAGGGCAAGTTACTTCAAAAAGACATTTAACTCATCACTCGTTATAGCCACCTCGTACTGCAGGCATTCAAATTCTTAGGGATTTAACAAATACGTAATCCAGCAAGTTTGGCTTCTGAGGAGCAATCACCTCCCAGGTATCTGACAGAGTCAAGAAATTGCAGCTATTCAGAAGGAAGCTTACGTTTGAATCTCTTATTTTACTACTGTAGTATCAAACCTGATGTACCATTAAGGGCACTATCCTAGAGAGAAATAATCTGAAATTATTAGGTCAAAATTATCTGCCAATTAACCATGACATAATTACACTACCTAAATGAGAGCAAAGTCCTCAGAAGATAAGAGCTTAAATACCATATTTTACAGCTTTCTAAAGCTCCAAGGGACATTCTGCAAAACAGAGCTGAATATCAGCTCTGTTTCATGAACTCTTGTTAAACATCTGGCTGAGCCTGTGCTAATAATCACCTCCTTTAAAAAATATATTATTATGCATAGAGAGAACTGCTGCTGGGCATCAAATGGATACCAAAGCACAAACGAAGAGCTTTGTTTGCATAAAACAATATAAAGGGAATTAATTGTAACAAAGATAGCTCAGGCTGCTGAAAAAGTTCAAAGTACAGTTTGGTATCAACCTACTGTTGCTTTTACAGGTCTTTTCCTCATACTTGAAGTCGAGCTGAATACTTAACTAAAATAAGGGGTGAACAAGTGAGCAAGTTCTGAGATTTTAGTAGCAAAAACAAACTACACGTAAGAACACAGGCAAAGGTTGGATCTGCCAATAGCTGTTCTAAATTAGTCTATTAAACTTTTGTGTAAGAAGAGATTAGCGGGCATATGTATTTTATATATAAATTTGCATCTTTGTGCAGTATTTTGTTATATTTTAAAAAAACATTTCCTACGATCTCAGTACCAAGTTGACTTTCACCTATCCTAGAACTCCAGAAAGATTTTTTATGGTTTAGCACAATTTAAACTATATCCATGAGACACAGAAGTTGCATCACTTCCATGGGCTTCCCTGTACAACAGCAGTACAAACAAATAAAAATACTTAGTATACAAGCCAGTACCGAGCTGTGCTCATGTTTGGGAGAGGGAGCAAATGCAGTGGCAGCTTTAAACCATTCAGCTGCATCCTGCTCCTAAGGCCAGATAATTCCTACCAAGGTCAGCACTGAGCATAAAGAAATCTTAGAGAAATGTCATTTCTGGGAAATGTCAGCTAAGTTTATCTGTCCAGGAAATACAGCAAATGGAAAAATCACCATCTCATCTCACAGACAGCTTGGGAATCAGGCGACATGAGAATATATTTAAAATATTATTTATGATCTTCTATATTCCATCCTTTGCTCTTAGTAGGGCTAAAAAGTGTTCACATTTGAAGTGAAAACTGAGTCCTTTACAGGCTGGCTGCTGAAGCACTAATGGATAAAAAAGGATTCAGAGTTTCACTAGCAAAGAGATATTGTAGCTAAAACAGAGGTTCTTCTGCACATAAAGCACTCAATGTATTCGCTCGCAGGGCCACACTGAGAGTAGAACTTTATAGGCCGAGTAAATTAAATTTATTCTCTGTCAGGCGGGATTCTGCCATCAAAAGTGAAACCTACTGAGCTGCCACCAACAAAATGACTTCTCATCAGTGCAAACTACACTCTGGAAATGTAAAGCACCGCTCCTCACCTGGCCAGTGCCAGCAAGAGACACAATGACATCGAGGGTTTCCCACAACTCCTACATCTCCACTTTGCAGCAGAGAGGTGACTGCCTACCCAAATCATTATATATCTCTTGAAAAGTCTTTCAAAGAGCAGCAAAAAACTATACTCCTCATCTTTCTTTCTTTTCTATGAATAACTGCAAGGATCTTTCCTCTAACAGAGAAGGATCTGTAAAGCAGACAAGACTCCAAGTAGCCCCAAGACTGGCAAGGCACAGATGCTTGCATTAACACAAGGAACGCCAATGCACTAATTTCACACTTCTACTTCTGTGTCAAGTGAGCAAGTGCTCTTCATCGGGGCCTGCAACACACTGGAAATTCAGAGACAATTTTTCAGTGAAGAGCACAATGGGCACTGCCACAAATGTTCCTATTCTTACAAGAAAATTAATCTCTTCCTGCCTCCCAGTGCTCGCATTACTCTGCCATTACTCACTTCAAGCAGAGCAGACGTGATTTAAGAGTCAGTTTATAAGGTCGCAACGCAGCGACAGAAGGAAGTTGCTGGCAGGGTTCAGGAACTGAGATTCAGAGGGAAGCACTGTCCTAATCGAGTGTGAAATTCCCAGCAGGGTATTCCAGCTACATGGGAAAGGCTGGTGGGAGAATAAACATTCTGGGTATTAAGTTCCCTCTACCCTTCCTTCCTGGGAGGGAAACTGGACTCACTCCGTTCCTTAAGACTTCAGATACTTGTAGGCAGAGGTGGCTTCTTTGGGCTGCCTTCCTGCAAGGCCTTCAAACCTCCTGCTCTGGGATGAGCGATGCCGGTGCTGCTCCGGCCACCTCCGCTTTGGCACGCGGTGACACCACGAAGCCAAGAGAGCCTCAGAACCCCCTGACCCGCGGGGACTCCCCGCCTTCACTACGGCAAAGAGGGCAGCAGCAACACGACGGGCAGATGCCGTTTTACTAGAAAGCCACATCTGGGCCCAAAACTGCCACCAGCAAGAGCAGTGCCGGCAGCTCGCGGGCCCCGTGACCGCGGCCCTCCAGGGGCCCCGCTGCTGGGTCCGTTGACGGGGGGCGGTCCCCGCCCCCGCCTGGAGCCGTTCCCGGAGGGCGGTTCTCACCTCCTCGCTCTCGCCGCGGGACGCGGCCGCCAGGCGGGAGACGCTCTCGAGCACCTCGCAGAACTGCTCGAGGCTCACGGCCTCGTCGCCGCGGCTCAGCCGCTCCTCGAGCCAGCGCACGAGCGCGCCGTGGTGCCGCGACACGAGCGGCT
>VZSV01000189.1:749487-784702 GCA_013398735.1 Nothocercus julius
GCCCCGGCGGCGCCTACAGCGGCCTCTCGGGTACGACGGCCGCGGGGCCGGGGCGGGCCCGGCTGGGAGGTCCCTGGGGGTGACGGGGCCCTGGTGGGGGTCGTTAGGGGTGGCAGGGCCTTGGTTGGGGAGGACATGAGGGGCTGACAGGAGCTGGGGGTCGCTGGGGGCCCATAGGGCCTGGCTGAGGGGGTGTCACGGAGGAGGCGTTGGGGACTGAAGGACCTTGGCGGGATCTTTAGGGGGGTGACAGGGACCTGGGGCATCATTTGGGGCTGGCAGGGCGGAACTGTGGAGGTGTCAGTGGGCCCAGCGGGACGGGGCTGTCGTGCAGGCAGAGACGCCACCAGGGCGTTTGTGACCGGGGACTTCTCGCGCGCGGGGCTCGTGGACGACGTGTCGGCGCTGTCGCCGCTGGAGCTGCTCGCGCTGCCCCGCTGGCTCTCCTTCTACCGCAGCAGCTACGTGGCGGTGGGTGAGTGCTCCAGGCGCGGGGCTGGCGGCGCCGGGGGCCGCGCGGCTGCGCCGGGGGCTCTGGCAATGGGCCGCACGTGCTGGGGACGCGTCTGGGCTCTGCAGGTGCCTCTGGCTCCGCGATCCTTACGGAGTCGCTGGCAGGCGCTCGTGCTGCAGCGCGTCCTGCGCGCTTTTGGTGGAGGGTAAATGTGTGATCCAAGAGGACGTAAGCTCGGTTCTGTTTTAAACTGGGACACAAGAAAGATGCTCTGGAAGACTTCTGGTTTGGGGCGTTAAAAAAGCGGAACTAGTCATTTTCCTTGGCTAGAAACACTGCAGTCTTAAATGATCTTCTCCTTCTCTCCAAGGAAAGCTGGTGGGCAGATACTATGATGAAAACGGAGCACCGACAGAAGCCTTAAGGCAGGTGGAGGCTGCGATTGAGGAAGGACTGAAGCTGAAGGCAGAAAACGACCAGAGGAAGCAGCAGTTTCCACCCTGTAACTCAGAGTGGAGCTCTGCCATGGGCAGCCGCTTCTGGTGCTCCAAACAGAGGTGAACTCTGCCTCTCTGCTCTGACACTTGGACGCGGGTTTTCTTGCCTGCCCTGAACACAAGGCTCAGTTGGTCTTTCAGGAAAGTTCACAGCCCATCTCATTGTCTGTTTCCATAACTGTTTTCATCTGAAACCACATAAAAATTAGGTTAAGCTTTGGGCAGTCATTTTCTGCTTCGCCTGTTTCCCTCTGTGCATCTCTTGGTTTAGGGAGTATTTTGATTTAAGCTGAAATCACTTTTGTTTTTCCAAGTGAAAACACTTGGCCATGTTGCAAGATGCTTGGGCTTCATTTGAGTATTTCTCTAGCACTGTGGGTCTCAGGGGATCTGCTTTGGTGCTTGAGTGAGCTAGGGAGCAGTGCTGGGACTGCATGTTGTGTGGTGGCCTCCTGCGTTAAAGGTGCAATGGTTACAGGAACAGAGACATGGAATAGCTGCAGAATTAACTGAGACTTCTTTTGCTTTTGCCCCAGTGCTGTGGCACATAAGGCACATATTACTGTGAGCAATTCATGCTCAGAAACAGGCAGCTTGCCATTTGCAAGCTGTGCTCTGCGGGGCTGTGACTCTTCTTCCAAGAGGAGGAACGGTGGGGATGGAGGGCGGCAGCTCCCGGAAGAGTGAGCGGGAGTAGCGGCCCTGGCGAGAGCAGGTCCAGGCCGCAGGTTGCTGAAGCGCAGCCAGCAACAGGGTATCAGACAGCAAGGGGATGTTGGCCATCAGGAGTAAATTCTTTTTCAGTACGTTCTGGCGTTCTGAGACTGCCATGTAACTACCTGAGCCTGTATTCACTGCAGGAACTTTCCCAGTTTGGAAACTGCCATCTCAATTGTTTGATTTTCACTTTTCTGTTCTTAGTGGAGGCGTAAGCAGGGACTGGGTCGGAGTCCCCCGGAAACTCTACACGCCTGGATCAAGAGGGAGCGGCTGCGTGTGCGTGAGAGCTACTGGTCCCCCGTCCGGAGAGCTGGACGCGCCTGAGCACCAGGACAGGGGAGATCTGGATGACCCCCATCTGCAGGAGTACGAAGGCTGCCATCCCCAGGCCGAGTGGTGCGTCCTGAAAGCGTGACCGGAGCACTGGACACGTGCACCTAATCCTGCTGCAGCTCCAGCTGCACCCCTGCCGTCCTCCATCCGCCCGTGCAAGGGGAGAGAGCAATTCCAAGGTCTTCATAACTGGATATAACACATGACAATGGAGCTGAGAGGAAGAGGGAACACTTTTAGCTAGGTCATGCAGATAATTGCTAAAAATGAGCATTGGGAAATTTCCTTTCCTAGTGAAAATCCCTATGGTATTTTACACCATAAAAATATGGCTTGTCATTAAAAATGTAAATGTAAATAATAACTTGTAGCATATGTAACCTGGGCTGGATTTAAAAATCAATCTTGTATGTATGCAGTCAGGAAATAGATGCCTCTGTGCATAGTAGTGAGTATTACATGTTGTAAGGAAATGAGTTGTTGAGCACAGGAATTACTGCAGCATTGTTGACTTCAGTTCTCCCCTGTCACTCAGACTCTGTTTCCTACAGTGCAGTGGTAACGCTCCTTCCTTATCACCTGCTTTGCTCTGAAGAGCTTAAAGGTAGCAGAGGAGAAGCCTGAATTTGTCCTGCAATGAAGGTTCAGAGTATCTAGGATCTGGTGTAATTTAGTTACACAAAAGCTCTGTTATCACGTTCTTGGAGTACAGAAGGCAAAGGTCATAGCTGCATTTCCTGGTTTGATATTTGAAGTAGATGTTGAGCAAAGAAGATATCCGAAGTGAAGATCGTTGTTTTAAACTAACCTCACCCTCCTGGTCCTCCAGGTTACAACTTTCAAATGACTCAGAGGTCAAGAATTGATAGTTTTAATTAGACTGTAATGAAAGCGTGTAACAACATGACCATCGTGCTGCAATCTCCCTCCTCTTTGTATTTCCATGCTGGTTTACGACATCTTCCCCTGCCCCCAATCTGATCCACGTCCATCAGACTCTAACCAGAGGTTGGCAACCCAGCTCCCTTAAAGGCAGCATTTTATCAGAGCTGGCAAAATCCATTAACTTCCACTACTCCCAGAAGAGTTAGGCCAGTTACTACCATTTCTGTGCAGGATTAAAAAGGACAAGGGAGCACCAGGCCAGGGACTTTAAACACAGGCAGCACCAGGGCTTTTCTGTTTTCCTGGAGTCTGCTGCTAAACGTGGGGTCCAGCCCTGCCACAGTTCTGCGCTGAACTGCGTTTGGTTCCTCTTCCTAAAGTGACCGCTGTCTATTTATAAACAACCGGGAGATCCTTCTAAAGCCCCTCCTGAGTGTTGAGCTATTTCTGCCTCCCATCTCCTCAAAAAAAAAATATCCACAGAGCTAAACAATTAGCTAAGCAGCAAGTGAGATGGCACCATCCCCCCCGAGCAATCACTGCCTTGCACTGACAGTGGGTGGAGACCCCAGCACTTCATCCCCGCAGTGTGTAGAAAGATGAGGCTACAGCTGCCTTGGCCCGGGGTCCTGCAACAGCTTTAGTGTGTGTCTGTGCTTATTAGAATAAACACTTTTTTAAAAAAAAATGGTTTTGTGCTTATTTTTTGTCATCATCTCTGCATTGTACGACAGGACAAGTCCTCTAAAGCACTTAGTGATGGAAAGAGCAGGTCCTGCCGGCCACAGCTGGAAGCTGTCCAGGGCGCTGCGTGGCGGCACAGAGCCCTCGCACAGCGCCCAAGGCCTCAGCGAGGCTTCCAGCACTAAACTGAGCCTTAGGCAGGTGCCATCCTTGTAATGTCTTCTAAATGAACAGCTTAGCATTAAACTGCACAGTGCTGCTTTGTCTTGGCTCCTTAGCAGGCACTATAAAGCTCCTCTGTTTTGGTGTGTGGAGTCTCTTCCCCTGCTTGCTCCTAGTAATTCAGTTAAGATTGTTACAGGGAACACCATAAATGTATAGTAACTCATTTTAACAAGTCCAGTGTTTTTAAAAGCAGTTACAGCACACCCCTGATCACTGGATACAAAGAGTAAGCTGTAGCTGCAAAGCACCTGGATGTCTAGTGAAGGGCAGCGTGAGCAGCACAGGCTCTCAGCCAAGCTTCAACTTGCTGTGTGCTTAAGGCTGCTCTTCCCTATGCAAGCAGTGCTGAACTGCTGCTGCGAGGGGTTGCACAGCTTGGGAGCAACGCAAACCCCATGTGGGGCTAGTGGAAGCTAACACTGATTTTACAGGCACTTCTTGCTTTGAGTTAAAAAAAAAGTCACAACTTATTCCTCCATTGAAGTGCCCTGCTCCTTGTCCCAGTACTAAAAAGGCTCATTCTATCACCAGGAAAAAAAAAAAAAATCTATTAAAGCAAACCCCCACTCTGGTCAAAGACCGTCTCACTTTTACTGCCCTAATTAAAAAAACAAGCTAACTTCTCAGAGTAGGCAAGTAGAAGAAGAAACATTTTTATAAGGAGCAATTAAGTGCTCCAGTGATATTCACAGTTCACTCTATTAGCCAGACCTTAATATCCTAACAAAATGCATTGGGCTGGTTTTGTCATTGCACCAAAGCCTTCCTTTCTTTGAAGTAAAGCTGCAGCAGTTCCATACTCTTCCTAGAGGGCAGATTACCTGCTCCTCAGTGACAACACAAGATAGTTTGTTATTTAAGTGAATTCAGCTCACCTGGTCCGTTTATAAAGTCAGAGGCACCTGAGAGCTTGTAGAGATGGAGTATCTAGAATAATTACAGAAGAGAGTAGGCTGTAATGCCCCATTGCCTGTAATCCCAGTTTTCCTTGGGGCTTTTAAGCCTTCATGAGGCGAGCTGGCGAAGGGGCAGCCCTCTTGCACAACTGCTATAAAGAAGCTCCAGTGTTTTCACATCATGTTGCATTATCTCGTTATGCATTTTATTACAAGTATAATCATTACACAACAAAGTAATGCATATTGGAAAAATACATTTTTTACAATGACTCCGGACAAATGTTGCAGATAAAACGCCATTGTTCTAGGACTTCCTTCTCTACTTCACAGAATGTATTAGAAGGTTCAGAGTTATTTATCATCACTCAGAATAAGCTTTGATATCCTTGAGTTTGCTGCAATATCCAACCCTGCTGTTAAGAAATTAAGACTTCCCTCTGACTACATTTGATCCGCAGCAAAGATCCAGCCTCGGCCTCCCCTGCTGTTACATGTTAGTTTACATGCACTATGTGAGAAGTTGTACAAGTCAGACATCTCCAGAACAGAAAGTCATTAAGGCATCTGTCAGCTTTTAGCAAGCAACATGTAATGCTCTATTAGTACCTTTAACGGCAACATTCTCACTCCTAGTAGTGTGAAGCAGTGATTACAACTTCCTCGAGTAGACAGGTGAAATAAAATTGAAGCCAGACCACGTTTTGTGCTTGTGTACAAGTGCTGAATGACGAGCTCCAGGGGGATCCAGTCGCAGAACGAGAAGCTACCGCCGGAGCAAGTGCAGAGTCTCGGCAGGGCCCTGCTGAAGCGCCCGCAGCCCGGGCGAGGGCATCGCCTTGCCGGGGCAGGAAGACAGGCTGCTTCCCTCTTGCCCCCCGAGCAACGCCTGTCCCAGGGCGACAGACGCTGCTCCAGGACAGCAGGGGCAAGAGGGGAGGACGTTTTGGTCACAATGGTAAGTACGCTACAAAAAAGGAAGTGTTTTTTTTTTTTTTTTTAAATATAGTTAGAAATGTGTTGACCACCACTCTATTACCAAGTGCCTCCATTCAAGCTTGTGCCCTGCAATAAACATTGCCAGAAAAACTCCCAAAGAACCCCAGAACACCAAGATCTCTCACCGGTGGCAGCAGAGAGCATAAGGGAGGGAGCCCCACCAATGGGGTCTGCTGCAATCAACCTCTTCAGGTGAAATAATGACTAGAAGAGAACTAGAGTTTTGGTTCAAGTTGCTATTTCTTACCCTTTAACTGTGGTAGAAAGCTGTTTAGAGTTGATTGTAAGGAAACTCTCTCAAAGGCACTTTAAGTTGATCCAATTACTAGACTTAGTTCCTTTGAATTAATGAACACTTTGGGCTGTACATTAGTCTCTATCAATAGCCGTAGTTTTCCTTGCAGAGCTCAGTGAGAAAAATACAGCTGGTGTAGTACTGGCTGTATATATCAAGGTAGGAACATCCAGTTTATTTCCCCAGATGAGAGTTGCAGGCAGTCACAATAATTCACTTTCCAAAAGAAAACTTACCAGCCTTAAGGCTTGTGTTAAGCTGAAATTTCAGGTTGCATTTTTTCATTATTACTCTAAAAGGCCGCTTCTACTGTTAAAACTGAGCTCCCTGTTCCCTTGCCCCTTCTATCAGAAAGTCACTGAAAAGAACTTAAATGCTTCAGCATTCACATGTTGAAGAGTTTTCCACTCAAGTCGAATTCCATAGGCTGTGGCCTTGGGAGAAAACTCCTCTAGCATCTTTTAGTCTTCTAGGTACACAGTTAACAGGATTGCAGACCCAAATGAAAGAGCTAACATGTTATCATGGGATACCCAGCAGTCAGGACTTCTCAAGAGAGTGATGATTACAAGTCACACTCTTTCCATCATTTTGTTAAAGTTACCTTCCATTACTCAAGACTTACAGTCAATGATAACTTGAACCACCAGAAAAGATAGACTAGAAGTTCTATGATGTCCATGATCTATTTTGCTTACCAAAAGCTAAGCTGCAGTTTGCCATTAAATGCTTTAGACACTGTATTTTTTGGCCTCTCATTTGTCTAGAACAAGCCTAAAAGGTAGCCCACAAACCAAGTTATGCTGAAGATGTACCGTTTGTGTTAGGAGCTGGTGTTGCACACACCTGGGGCATTTTGTTGGAATATGGCAACAGCAGACATTAAACAATGAGGCAAATTTATATTTAGTATCATCCATTATTCTTCTCTAGTGTTACAAAGTTCAGGATTCCAGTTATAATACACACATATTGGAAGATCAAAGTGCAGTGAGACTTGATGTGGAGTTCATTGTGCAAATGTCAGCATTTATACCATCTCCCATAGTCTTCCTGCACAAGTTTTGGAGCAAAACTCCAAGCAAGTCTCCTCTAAAGGGCAGTAACAGTCTGGCTCGCCATCTCACTTTACACTTGAGAAAGAGCAAGAAGTCACTATTCCAAAACAGGGCAGTGTGTCATTATCATGAACTTTTTGCTCCTTAACTCTACACTTCACATAACAGTCAGTAAATAAATGCACACAAGTTGTTCATGAAGTAGCAATGAAGAGCACTGAGTTGAGTCTGAACTAGATTCATTTCTTGGGAACCTTAACAAGGCATTAATCTTATACACATTTCTCTTAATCTGACTGAAGCCTCTGCACAAACCATAATCTTGTTCAACAGCAAAGTGATTTCCCGTTTACCTGGACAACGTGGTGTTGCAGTTTCAGCGTCTTCAGAGCCCATAGCCAGCCACCATCTAAATCCTGTAGCTTAATCCACAAGCGTGGCATCATACTGCAAGCCCAGAATCCTTTCTTCAAGGCCAGATGCTCAATGTTAGCAGTAAGCCTCCAAAGAAACACTCCTGATCACTGACAATCCTGCTGAAACTGGACCTGAACTGATCATCTAGATGGGCAGCGCATGCTACACTGCTAGGGTGACTGCCTCTCCCACAGCAATTAACCAAGGTCCTTAAGCTCAAGGAAAGCGCTAGTCTCCCTCGTGGGTCATAACGCATTTCAGCATTTATTGCTGGATATACAAGTTAGACTACTTAACTAGTTTTAGTGTTTCTCCATTTAACATTAAGCTTAGGTCTTCTCTTAAAGCACTTATGCTTCTTCGGGTTTTTTTTTTTTTTTTTTTTCTTTCCCTAATACACAAGTTTCATGAATTGAAAGAACTAGCAATGTAAATAGGGAAGTGCAACAAAGCAGCCTTTGATAGGTCTAGCAGGTTTGAGCAAGAATATTTTCTACTTAAAACCATCTTGCACTTTCTTGAACTTGCTAAAGCTAATAAGACATTTACTGAGGAGGTATCAAGAGGTGGATCTGTAATTCTGACTGCTTTGCATCAGATGTTGTAAAGCTTTCTGTTGTAAGGCCACAATTCTTGAACTACGCTTAGAACTAGACCCCAATTTAAAAAAAGTTTCTTGAACAGTGTTTTTAACAGGTCAATCTAGCTTCACACGAAGTCTTCTCTAGAGAAGGGGAACATTTAAGACAAAGCAAAGAAAAATACCTGATTACCCTGAAACTTAATGCCATCTCTACTAAGCAGCCTGAAAGCAACAAATAGAGTTGCTCAGTGCAAAGCACCATGTCAAGGACATACCTGTTTTATGATGACTCAAAGACCAGCCTAACAATTTTAGCTTCCGTACCCCACTGACGCTACAAGAGGGTCTAAATTCCCGTTTGTCACTTGGCTTCCACGATCCACTCAAATTCCTGGGGAAGTCTATCACAGCCCAATACATTTACAGTCATACAAAATCATTTATACTGGAATATATCATAACAGGGTCCTTAATTAGTTCAGAAGAAGACATGTATAGGCCTCTTCTTCCCCGTCCACAGGGCTTGTAAGCAGAGCTGCTGTCAGGAGCACTGACTAGGAATCCCTTCGCACCACAGCACACTAGGAGACTCCTCCCAGAGTCAGGACATCAAAGCAGATGTTGCAAACTCGAACCGGCTTGTTCAGATCAAATTTTATGATGGGAATCTCCTTTGTTGAGCACTTATGGCAGAGCAGACGTCCACAGTGTCGGCTGTTGACATAAGACAGGTAGGAAAGAATGAAGTGTCAATTCACCGCTACAGCTAACACCAGGGTTTTGTTTCATGTCATCACTGACAAATGACAGCATCACTGAAATGTGTTATGCAATTGCTTTTTTTTCTCCTTATTACCTGATAACTGTCATATAAGAATTAGATTCCAAACCTAAAATACAGTCTCTAACAGTCACCTACTACTACTTCAACTGATGCTTGCACATAATTTGCTCAAAATGCTAACCACAGTCTTACCTTATAAGGAAAAACCTGGCTTTGTATCTAACCCTGCATGTTTTACAGAAATTCAGATTAGTTAAGAAAAGGCAGCTCTACCCAAGAGCCACTGATATCAGTATCTTCAGCTAGTTCCATATTGCAAACAGATACCCTAACCTAAGCCGACAGAAAGCATTCAAATGTCACCTTTTTTTGAATAAATCAACCCCTGCTAGTAGCCGACTTCTGAATCTGTTGTGCCAATGCTGTAACTTTGATGTGATTACTTGCTCCCAACAAGCCTGACATACTTTCTAGTTGCACAGACTGCTTTTTCTAACAGCTTATTACTGCTCTAACAAGTAGGCAAGGCAGAATGTTTCAGCTGCATTACCAGTTATGCACCTATGTTAACATGGAGGTGGTTGAAAGCAGCAGAAGGAACAAGCCTTGCTACATTTGGAAAGGAATCTGCTTCCTTGTAAGCACAGCAAGACGTGTCATACGTTACCAGTGATGCTTTCTTGTTGTGACTCCAAATTTGGCAGTGCATTCGTAGCAGTTGGAGCCATCACACCAGGGAGGTTCTTTTGTCAGCATGTCTGTTAGATACAAAGTATAAAGGCAAAATAGACTCTGACACGTTAACATTAAGAAAACTTTTTATGCACTTTTAGGTGTCATTCTGTATAATGCATTTAGCTACAGCTGCAGTAGCTGCAGTTTTGTTTGTATGAAAACCATATAGTTTTCATCAATCCCACACTATCTACAGGGAATACACAGTAGCAAGTTAAAGCAAAGTAATTTTAAGCCACACTAGACCATATCACACAGGATTCTCCACACTCATCTTCTCAAAAAAAAGGAAGTACACATTCAAGGTTGATAGGGCTCTCATACATGAACTGGGCAGTTTTTCAGCTGATCTTCAGAAGATGAGCATTTCCATTCCTCATTCAAAGCAAGAAGATATTTACAAGCAATAAGATATTTACAAGATGCTCTGCACCTCTGGAATTAGTGTTTTGCATGAAATGCCTGGAGTTCTCTTACACTGAGGTACCACAGAAGCCTAAGCTAAGATACCTTCCAGCCGTAACAAGTAACACTTACCCAACAGTCTAAAGAGAAGCTGTTTTGTTGCAACCTGGTAGTTGAAGATATTGACCCCTTGATTATTGTTAACCCCAAGACGAGCACCAGCTCTCACTATTGCACGGCACAAGTTAGCATTCCCCTTCATATATGCCAACAGGAGCACTGAAAAATAAAAGCCAGACAATTCCCTGCTAACACAAAGTAGGTCTTGCGCTTTCACTCGATTCAAAGCAGACTTCTTAGTCCCTGAAGTATCAAGGTAATGCTTACATCTCAATGTATTTAATATTCTACTGCCAATTAGACAAGCTTTAAAACTGGCATACTTCTAAAATGATTTAAGTGATATTCAAGTTCAACAGCTATTGACTGTCACCTACCTGTGTTTCCTTCAGCATCAGGTTTGTCTAGAGGGTATTCTGGCATACACTCCAAGAAGAGCTCACAGATGGCTGCAGCATTATCTTTCCCATATTGTCCCAAAATATGCATTGGTGACTGGCCTCTGTGGGGGAAAAGTGTATTATCCAGATCACTAAACCAGACTAATCCACTCCTGTCGACTTTGTTTTCAAGTGGGGTTGCAGACTTGAACAATGCTACATCTAATTGAATTCAAAGGGCATCATATATAGCTACGTAATGTGTACCAAGAAGTTAATTTCTACAGTATTTTGACTAAGCATGGTCTGCACACATCACTAAGATTAGTCTAAAAATGCTATAATCCAAGCCAAATCTTTAATGCCATATCAAGTTACAGCAGCATACACTTAAAAAATATATTGCTTTCTTCCCCCATCCCCTTTAAGTCTGTTAAACTATACTAGTTACCTAATATTAAAGGCTTCTGCATCTACATTGCACTCTGTGAGGAGGACTCGGATATTGTTTAGACGGCCATGCATCACTGCTAGATGAAGAGCTGAAAAAGGAGTAGAAGAGAAGCTTCAAGAATCTAAAGTAGTTATCAGCAATAACCATCACCAGATAAAACACTCCCTTTTTATTTCCCCACCTACCTCGTCCACCTCTAAAACTCCCTCCACCAGCTTTGATTTTCTAGATTTTCCTTTTTTTTGTCTTTATAGGAGTGAGCCCTTTCAATGGTCAGTCTCTACCACTACAGGACACTATGAGCAGGCCTACTGGAGTGTTTACATGTACAGATCTACTTGAAAAACTTTACTAGTTTACCATTGTTTCCATTTTCATCCACGGCTGCAAAGTCTACTCCATTCTCCAAAAGAACTGAACAAATTGTGGGCAAGTCTTGCTGGGCTGCTAAGTGAAGTGCAGTCTGCCGATGTTTAGTCAGTTCATTCACCTGGGCACCTGCAAGCAGCTGTCAAGATGCAAGAAAGAAGGTCTTCAAGAATGTGTTTCAAACATGAACTCTTGGCTAATAGTCCTATAAATGAAGTACACAGGACTTCACTGTACAGAGATACTTCCATGTGTCTGTCCAATAGGTACATAAAGCTATTGCTACTGAGCTACTTCAGTTTTTGTACTTCATCTTATCTGTGGTAAGTGCAAGGTCAACTAAGCTGCACTATCCAGTGACTGCTGTGAGCCAGGCATGCTTATACAAAGGCTACTGCTGCAGCTCAGTCTGAGCCAAGGTAACTTCATGCAAGTCTGATGTCCTGTTCAGACAAAGGAGCATCAGCTTCAGCAGACTTCTCCAGTCTGTAGGCAACCAGCATAAAGTTTTATCAATGTGAATTTCTAAGAAATGAAAAACTCTCCAGTACGTACCAGATTACGCACAATGATCTCTGAGCCAGCTTGTACAGCCAGGTGGAGAGGTGTTAGTTTTGAGGCATCCTGGACTCGAGAGTTGACGTTGGCCTGGACACTTATCAGGAACAGCACACTCTCAATGTCAGAGTTCTGAACAGCTACATGAAGGAAATTCCGACCTTTATTATCAACCTGCGTCAGAAAGGGCACATGACATGAAACACATAACTTTTGCAGAGCAACAAGTGGTTATGCAGTAGAACCTATCTCCACTTAGAGATACTTGCTCCCTCTGCTTGAGGTGATCTGTAGTATCTTATTCTTTCAGTGCTTGATAATAGTTGCCTATTTCATAATCAAAAAACTGAGCAGAGCAACTGTCAGCAGCATCTGCCCACCCTGCTCTGCTTCAAGGTATCTTACTTCTACCCTAAACCTTGTCATTTCTTGATCACATATTGAACAGTATTAATATAATCAAAAAGGAGTTAACAGCTATCATAGTATGAAGTAGCAACTAATAACAAACAAATTTATTTAATCAGTGTGAGACAAACTTGAGTAAATCAGGTAGTTAACACTGCAGAAGGAAGCAACATGCAATCCTGTCACACTGGTGCAAAGAGCATGCACTTGTTGGCTTAACACCAAGTGCATGCTGTGGCTCATATCTGCCTTAAAGGTGACGTTAAAGTATATTTGGAACTAGGCTAAACTTATAATGCAAGTTTCAGATGTGGAGCAAGAGCTCACTACGTACTCAAACACTTTACTAGTAATTAAACTTACACAGAGTAGGAAGGAACTGCTGAACAGCTGCGTGAAGTGTCACACCAGAAACCTAAAGATACAGTTGGAGGTTTCCAATTCATCAGTGCAGCATAACACCTGTCACTTAGCTGTTTTAGGACAGGGCTTTTTTTGACAACTTTTCTAAAAAAGCTAAGTAACAGGTTACCTCTGCACTAGTCCCTCACAAGCCATACCAGAAGAGTTAAGAGTTGGCACCTTCTCCTTACATATATCTCCTGTTTCTCAATTTAGTACCGGGAGGGTAAGACTATAAAGTCTGATAAAACACTGACCCTTGGTTTTCTCTTATGAAATAGATGTACACATCCATAGTTTCTTAATAAATCTTGCTATAGAAAATTAGCATGTGGCAAATCTGCTTGTATACAGGACCAGAAAAGGATAAAACAGAGCTTGCTTGTGGAACACCCTCTACTGTACTCTAATGCTGTAAGAGACAGGTGTGCTTTCACCTTACCTGTTCAGCAGCTCCTGGCTCCCTCTTCAGAATTGCTTCAGCTGCCTTGTTGTTTTTATACGTCATAGCACATGCAAAGGGGGTCATTCCTTGCCTGTCACGCACACTTAGCTTTATTTCTGGATGTGAAATCATAAGCTGGATGATAACATTATGTTGGTTGCTAATGGCAACATGGATTGGAGTTCTCCCTTCTGCATCCTAGAAGGAAGCCACAAAGTTCACTGTATGAAGATGCGGTATAACACAAATCCTTCCCTGTCTGAAGTGTAAGGGAAGCTTTTTAGTTTAGTTCTGCAACCTACCTGATAGCCTTCTGCTGGGACACCAAACATTTCAATTGCATCACGATTTGAGCTCCCATTACAGCTCTGTAATCATTTCTCTCAAATAGCCTGACCTCAGTCCACTGTGCTACACAGTTCAGAGCTACTTACAAGGCTAAGTCCCCATACAGTTAAACAGTATTTCAGTAGTGATACTTCCCTAGCTTAACTCTCAGGTACTAGTGCTAGATTTTTCTGGAAAAAGCTAAAAACTTACAAGTTGGCTCATCAAGTAGCACAACGTGTCAGATATACGGCTTGCAAGACGTGCATGTATTCAAGCTCAAACAAGGCATGCTTCTTCAGCCGCTCATGGCAAGCGGCAGTCCACAGCCTAACTTCATGCTGCAGTTTTGAAATTATGATTTTAACTAGCAGGAAGACCTAAACCTCTTGTGTGTTTATTTCTCCTGTTGCTATTTTCAAGCTTCCATTCAAAAATTACTACATAATCCAAAACTATCAAGTGCAACTCAAATTATTTACCCCAGTATGATCAGTGACAGAAGACACCATCCAAACATGCCAATAACTTAACAGAGCATTCTGCTATTTTATACTAGTTGACTTAATCATTAATTGCTGCAGAAGACGGTCCTGGTCCCTTCCCTAATTCACACCAAGGACAGAGGAATAGAATTCAAAGCACTATGTCAACAGTAAGCTAACACGTCAAGAAGTTTTTTGTATCAGTATTTCCCTGCCAGTATAGCTTCTGAATTAATCCACCATATGGACAGATCAAAAACCACAAAACTGCAGCCAATCATTGTACTGTCTCAGCCGTAAATAGAAGCAATCTTTTTTTGTCAGGTAAGAAAACACCACTGAGACGGAAATCTGTTTTCACTACATTCAATATAGAGAATTAACCTCAAAAAACTATCCACCATTTCTCTGCATACCTGAGCATTGACATTGGCACCAAACTCCAGAAGGCACTGAATCACCTCTTCTAGCCCCCAGCAGGCTGCCAAGTGCAGGGGAGTCTGTCCATCATGAGCTTCTTCCTCCCCTTCTCCATTAGGGCCTGGCTTTCTGGGGCTATTCACATCACAACCACTAGAGGAAAGCAGGAGAGTCCAGTTAACACATGCTCAATCCAGGCTGAAGTGGTTACAAAAAAAGGGTCAGACTTTTAAAAGAGTTGATCCAGCATCTGACACATTCTATATAAATATAAATTCCTAGGGAGACTCTTATCTAAACTAGCATCATGTTCTTGATGGCATTAGAATGTGTCTACGATTAGCCAGGCTTCTGCATGTGCCGTTCACTCGCTAAGAAGTTAATGAAGCACATACCTGCTCTTGGCTCAAAATAGCATTCATTTGGTTTAAGCAAGGAAAAATATGTAGTTGTATATTGGAAAGTTTGCATTTTAGGAAAGGGTCTGACCTGCGAATAAGAAAGCATGCTATTTGTTCACTGTTTTCATCAATAGCTCTATGAAGAAGAGTCTGTAAGCACCCACTTGGTCCTGACCCCCAACAGGTTGAATCACAGCCATGCCTAACCTGGAATGAAAAGCACAATAAGGCAGTGAAGTTTTCCATAAGTCTCCTAAAAGGCACCTAACACTTTATATGCCCTTGACTAACTCTTCTGGAACATTATGCCTTAGGGGTAGAATTAGAGATGTTTGCTCTATTCTTGTGACAATCATCAAGTTTTAGAAGACTTCTTTAATGCCTTCCAGACCAATGGAAGGTGAAGCAGCATCCGACAACAGTCTTTGAAGGTCTGGACCATTACTTGTTCTGACATACATTGCTGAAGCTACCCTACACGACGATTTATAGATACATTCAAAACTACTCGAGTATCATATCATTCAAATAAGACTTGCTCTACTCCACTTCATGAGCTCACAACGTTCAAGTCTTAACCCTTAAGTATTCTTATCAGACACCAGCCCAAATAGTTAAGGACAGTTACAACACTTATTTCTCAGCCTATCAGTTAAGTTTAAATATTCATGTCAATCTAACAGATAAGAGCTGACTATCAAAGACAGGTTTCAGAAAGCTTCCTTCCTTATATAGGAGACAAAAGGAAATCTACTTATGTCTCATACCATCAAGTTGCCTGCTGGAACACTTATGCAGGAACAGGATCCAGTCTTGAAGAGAGACAGACAGTGTACTGTCTCTCTAAAACATAAACAGAGTAAACTATGTGTTCCATTTTATTCAGGAAGGTGACCTTCACACAAGTCTTTATATGCTAAACTGACATTTTAAAAGATCTTTTGGAAAGTAGATGCTACAGCACTTTTATTTTCTGACAGCTTATTTTACACCTTTAATATAGCAACTGCAAGGTATTTGACTATACAGAACTGCAGTATTTAGAGTACATTTCTCCAGAAAGAACAGCTTCTGGTAAAGAAAAACACTTGAATCTAGATGGTGCTATAGGACTACTCCACTCATGCACTAGGAGAAATGAACTGCTAGTTAGTACTTCATTATTAGTGATATGAGAGCAAGACAAAAATTAAGCAGATCTTACCAGAGTTGAGGCAATATCTTCCAAGTTATTTTCCAAAGCAAGCCATAATGGTGGATTTCCTTTCTCATCTGGCACAGACATGTCTGCTCCCCTGGTACAGATAGCATCAACCACAAGAGGGAGCTGGTTTTTTATTGCTAGTTGTAGGGCAGTCTCTCCATCCTGCGTTCTGCAAGACGCACAGTTTCAAGAGTTTGAAGTCTGATACTATCCGACTAGAAGTTACTCTTACAATAATCCACTGACTTAAATAGCAAAGACTAGTATTATCACCCTATTTATGCATTTTAGCTATGATAAAAATATCTACAATTGAGAAAACCTACCAAGACAGTCTATCATCACAGCTAAAGTTTATGCTTCTTTTTCCCAGTAGGAAATGAATCATTTCTAAAGCCTGAGCTAAGAGTGTTAACTTGCTGCTCACTTTTCTTTCTCATTTCTTTAAGCTCCGTCATCTTCTGAGCATGAAAGTTTCCTTTACAAGCAAAAGCCTCCTGCCACAGGAGGGAACAGGTTTGCTCATACTGTGATAACACTTTAAACAGTCAAACAGCAACTGCAGAAGGACTCTGAAGTCAAAACAGCACTATCAGGCAGTTTATCCCCACTGCACTCACTGGGGTAAACATAGCAAAACTGTAAAGAAAACATGTCAGCTGCACGTAAGTAGAGTTTTTCTTTCTGCTAAATTTAGTATCAGCTTGTCTAGAGACAAACTCATGATGCAAATTATATCTGAATCTAGTTGCTGGATCTACACCTAATTAAGGTTGTGTGGTAGAAGGCACACAGCTCCAGCAAGCTGATAAACAGAAAGGAAACTACAGAAGTTCAGTGCTGTGTCTCTGGGACTTGAGTTTGTGATAAGAGTATCCTGTTTTATCTAAAAAGAAGTGACACCTCCCTCTGCAGTCTCAAGGGGTGGCACTGACTGATACAGCTATAAATAGCTTCAAGTTCACATATACAGCCCATCAGTTGTAATTAGTTCCACAAAAATACAACAAGTGCTTAACTTTCAAGCTTTGCACCTATAACTTCAAGTTATGCTCCTAAACACGGATTCAAATAGTGTTGCATCAGTTAAGATCTTACCTGACATTTATATCTGCCTGATGTTCCAGCAGAAACAGTGCACTCTTACTATCTTGTCTCTGTATTGCCATATGTAGCAGAGTCTGCCCGTCTGACATTGTGTCATTGATGGACGCCCCAGATCCAAGCAGCTGAGCTGCTATCGTGTGCATGCCTGAAGATTTACAGCTTATGAGTATTTTACCTTCAGAGATCCTCCAAAGCTTAATATATAAGACTTTGAGCTTTCAATTTCCAATAAAAGCACCATATTGACTGAATGTTAGCAAACTTAAACATGAACTAAGCAAATTCATACCTACATAACTCTGATATTCACTGATTAACTAACTGTAGAATATTGATTACCAAGTCCTTTTTGTCTTGCGTTAAGACACCAGATATGGTTTGACATACAGCAAAGATTTTTCCCTTATTTCTGCCAGCTGAAGTCTAGTAGGAGCCGTATCTAGCTTAATCCTTCACATTTCGTCTGATTTTTGTTCAAGAGGCATACTGACTTTTGGCACTACATCATTAGCCATTCACATGTCTATTACTGTGTCATTCAGGTGCCTAATTCATGGCTTCCTTCTCATTTCATGAGATTAAGTCAATAATGAAGAGAAATCAAGATTTTAGCTTCCTTATTTTAAAATCATTGGGAATGAAAAACAGAACACTGGACAAGAAGTATTTTTATATGTAGATGACATTGGTACTTCAGAGTAGAGTATATGATTAAGTGTTCTACCTCATCTCAATAAGCTCATATTCTGGGAAGTCACTTGCTATATAGCTGTCTTCTGTTCAGCAGGACCACACTTAAGTTGATTCAGTGATGGCCACCCACTTTCTTTTGAGGATGTCCCAATAAGGCTGAAGCATCACTTGATTGTGACTCTAAAGTTTTCCCAAAACTATCCCCCTTTCCTTTGCAGACAAGAAAGCATCTTCCAATTCAGTATTTCATATCCCTTACCCTTCACAGTCCTCTAAAGTAGCTTACCTTCACTTTGTAACAAACAGCATTAGCGCATTAAACATTTTTCTGCACAGTTAGCCACAAAAGACACAGCCTGGTAAACTGATAAGAAACGCCAATGAAGACTTTACATGCTAAAGCAATTCCACACAACTGCAAGCAGGGTTGTAGCAAAGAAGCTCCAGACTACCCCTTAGTGAAGGGGAAATGCCACAGGGCTAAAAACTTCCCACCAATAGGCTATATGTGGACATTCATTTTTAGGAGCCAAAAATCATCATCTCCAATTCTCCTAGACAGCTTCTCATTAGCAGCTCAAGTCAGGCTATGAACTCACAGCTGTCGCTTTGTCTCAGGTATCTTATTCACATCATGTCTTCCACATGCTTAATTCTTATTTTGTAGTTACTTACCTGTCCACAGAGCCAATCCCAGCACCGTCTGATCTCTCGAGTCCTTTAAGCTAAAGTCAGGAATGATTTGCAAGTTGTTGGTAGCATGAAGCGCATTAGCTAGAATAAAACATTCAGATTTAGAGCATTCTTATATTTGACATGTACAGGAATAGCAATGTCAGTCAGGAAACACCTTTAGTATTTTCAAATAGGCTGCTCATTTACCCAGACAGTTTGAAAAAAATCCACTCCTGAGCAAGGAATGAGTTATCCTGAGTTTCCCCAAATGCTGAGACTGTTTAGGATTAAGCAGCAGTGGCAATATCATCAATAAAACTCATACTGCTAAGTCATCCAGCTTTCTGCTTAAGGGGCTTAGCCTTTCCCATTACTACCACCTCTGTTTCCGAGCCAAGTGGCTTCATGCTCAGAGCTTTACATAGAGACTTTACTGGAAGGTACATTGAACAATGGCGTCAGCATCCCTCCTTCTGAGCTCCCTGGAAAGGAAGATACACGCAATCACCACAATCCCACCCAACCATTCCTAATGCCATGTGAATCTGATCAGGATCCTAGATGCCAGAAGTGTAGAATTCTGCTAGTATTTCAGTATTCATTTCAATCCAACGCTGTCAATTACAATCACACTGACTGTTCAGAATCCTCTTATTGAATGAGTTGAAGGCCACAGAAGGCATCTTCCTGTGGTAAGATTTCTACCTGTATTTATCAGGTTCCTGCATTTATCTGAACTGAATATTTTGACAGGAGAGAAATGGGATCTCACTGGTACATCCAGAAGAGCTTGAACTTCCAGTTCACTATCCATGGTGGGGGCACTAGAACAAATCTGTATTTACTGATCTTTCCTAGTCAACATTCTAGTCTTAAACTGAAGTCATCTGTTTATATAATCAGTCTTGTTAATTGATTTAATTACACAAAGTGTACAGGAAAACATGTGCAATTTGTAGTTTTTCCTAACAGTTTAGTTAGCAACTAGACATACCAGTCCATTATAACATCAATACAATTTGAACCAGAAAAAACACACCTTTTTGTTCCAGGATGACTGACACCACATCTGGATGATTGTGAGCAATAGCCATGTGAAGGGGAGTCTGCAGATAGACATTCTCTGCTGCTGGAGAAGATTTATCTTTCTGACCAAGGACTGCTTCTGCAGTTTGGATGTTGGGATTGGCTCCTTGCTGCAGAAGTTCTGCTGTCAGGTTTGCTAGGCCATGCCTACAGGCTGTATGCAGTGGTGTTTCTCCCTTTAATAAACAGAAGATGGGTTAAGGGCTCGAGACAAGCAGTCATGAACCAAAGGAGCTTTTAACCTACTATATCCATTTTTAGCGGTATGTAAAGCTTATGGCCTAGTATTTGAAACTTATTAGAACTTGAAGTTACAACAAACGAACTTTGATAAAGAACACTCTGCTCTTCCAACTTGTTTGAAGTTGGTGTTAGCTAACTTAAGAGGCTCACTTTCTCAAAAAAACAAAACAAAACAAAAAGTTTTTCTGGAACTTTCGGACTACTTTTTACCCATTTGTTTTGATGGTTGACTTTTGCTCCATGAGTTGCTAGGAAGAGAGAAGCTGCCTCATTTCCAGCACCAGCTGCCCTCTGAAGCAAGCAGTTTCCTAAGAAAAACATTTAAATGCAGTTAAGAGTGCTATTTCAACTACACCTTGACACTAACTAGTGCTAACACCTTCCCTACTACTTTACAACATTAAAGCTTGAAACCAGCGAAGAAAATCCTATCTACTAGTTGTCCTGTTGCAATGCCGCAGTGTCACATTCACTGCCATTTAGCAAACACATATTTTGAAACTGTAAAGATGCCAGGACCTATTTTTGTTACTTCTGCAAACCAAGCTCACTTGGACCTGGACCTCTGACAGGTACCAAGTGAACCACTACATTACTACCACCTACCACTTGTTATGCATATGTGCTCAGCTACAACTGTGGCAATTACATTCCACTCCCCAGCAATCTTCACCTAATTCCATCCAATTATTTAAACAGCCTAAGGTAGTTTGGATTTTAGAAAATATAGTTAGTAGCACCAGGCAATTAACTTGCACAAAACTTCCACCTAAGCAGAAATACAAACCTCCATTTTACCTGTTACTGTGTCTGGCGCATCTGTATTGCTGCCTCGTTGGATCAACCTTGCTGCAAAACTGTTCTCATCAAATGAGGTTCCATTTACAACAGGGGCATCCTCAAAAGGATTTACAGATTGATCAGAAGACACAGTGATATACTGAATTGCAAGCCACAGAGCTGTGCTTCCCTCATGATCCTTCAGTTCCAAGTCTAGTCTAAAAATAAGAGTTAATGTTCCCCAATTAATGCCTTAAAAAAAAAAAAAAAAAAAAATGTTCCTTGTGGATCTTCTAACACTCAAGTCTCTTAACAGCTGTACTGATTTATCTAACATCTCACTAGAAACCCTTTTGCTTGCCCAAGCAATCTGCTGCAGCTTCAAGTACTTCAAACTATTGTGAATACTCTAGAACAAGTACTAGAGGTTACCAAAAGTCATGCCTAAGCTGAGTGCTCCTAAAGGGAAGTTGGCATTACTGGATTTGGACTGCCACAGAAATCTATACAATGAAGAAGCTCCATTGCATGCAAGTAATTAGTGCACAGAGCTCACAATTCACCTAATGAGAAGCTGAGCCACATGAAGTATTCTGCTTCTTTGCCCTGGTATTTGCCTAGTATCTGCATTAGCTTTACACAGAACCCAACTTGAATGCAGGGAAGTATTAAGACATTAGAGTCTTATAACTGCTTCAGGTTCTGCTATGAATGAAGTTATTGCTACATCCTTTCTGCTAACCCCACTTGGAAAATAAACAAGATGCAGTTTGCTTCCCCTTTATAATACAGCAAGCTAGCTTGGCTGCTGACATTGTGTAGGAAGGTAACTTACATCTTATTATGCGAAGTCCTTACATTTTTGCATCCCTAGCCTACTGCAATCCTACAAGGCCAAAAGGCCTACCAGGCTTGTTAAACCAATTCTCGTATCTTCACTGTACAAAGTAACCTCATTGAGATTTGCATTTAAATGAAACTTACTGTTTGCACTGGAGGAGTTGACTGAATACAGGTTCATTCCTAACAGCAATTGATGCATGTAATGGGGTCCTGCAATTGAAACCAGGTATAACTGAATTAGCAAGAAGCAAGATAGTCCTATATAAGATTCTCCCACCTAAGGTTCTTCATTAAATCTTCCTCCACAAACTCTGGGGTTAGTCCTTGACTCCGATTTCAGGCAAAGGACCTAAGCACATCTGCACAAAGCGAGCCACTCCTTTAGCAGCTATCATTCCAGTTAATTCAATGGTAATTCTTTACATTAAAATAACAACTAGCCTTCAAGCATACAGCATTAAGGCTCAAATCCTGTAACTTGCCAAAATTGAGTACTTTATATACTTTGAAAGCCTTTCTACACCATTTTACACGTTCACTTGCCAACCCACAAAGTAGCTCAAACACTCTGTGCTTCAGTAACCATGTACCAAAACAAGACATCTCAAATGTATTGCAGACATTGGCTCTTTGAGATCAATCTGACCTCAATCTGACTGACAGACAATTTCAAGAAGCACTTTTTTTTTTCTTTTTAAAAAGGAAGAGTCATGTGTCATCATTTAGCTTGCTTTACTACTCAGTGATTCAATAAAGAGAAACTGCTAACTGTATTTCAACAGGCAGCTCATCCCAGCTTTACATACCTGGGGTATGTTTGATTACAGTATCATTCAACCTATAGTCTTCTGCTATCAGTGGGTCAAACACTTGATCTTTCTTGCTTCCAGTATCATCTGTGCCTTGTTGACAGATCTGAGCATGTTCCTGCTGGATTGTACCTACCTACTACCCTATCATCTGCCAAACTGCTAGCAGAAGTTACTTCAGACAGTATTTACCTTCCTTTGCTGTCTTGCATGTTGGGATTGGCTCCAGCCTGCAAGAGGGATTCTGCTATCTGGGCCATCTCAGCCATAACATCTGGTGAATGCTTCTTGGGACTGTACGATGCCACAAGGTGCAGAGGAGTCTCCTGGTCTCCCAGTGTAGCAGCATTCACACGGGCACCATTTTTAATAAGAAAGTTTGCAGCAAATTTATCTCCTTTTGTGAAAGGAAAGAAGGTTATCCATGGGTATGCTAGGAACCTGCCTACTTTATACAAGTCCAAAAAATGGATTCACAATTTCCTTCTGTACCATGCAGTCATTCCAATAAAAGCAGCTATTCTTAGAGTGTCTTAGCAAGGGGTAACTCCCAGAACATTTTGCTACACAGGCAATATTGAGGTACCTCATAACCCCTCAGAACAAACCCTAGTCTAGGGTTCAAGCACTAGTTTATTGGTGTGGTGGTACTGAGTGACTTAGCTAGCTTCTATACAGTTAAGACAAACCCACTGCTGCTCTAACACACAACTGGACAATTTGCAAGACTAAGTACCTAAGTCATTTGCACCCTAGGGGCGCTATTCCAGAGCACGAGTCAAGAATTGTGTAGCTGGAAGTTAGCTACTATCTGTATTGCTACATAAAAAAGCACTTGCACAAACTTGGCCATCTCTTGCAAGTTTAGGCTCCACTGTATGACCCAAGAGCTTCAACAGTCAGGACCAACCATGCAAGGCACTAAGAACCCCCTCCCTCAGCATTTCTTCAGAAGGCAGCATTGGGCATTATGCCCACACCAGTACATCAGACATTGACTTGAAACACGAAGAAGCACTTTAGCATATTACTATTCCCAGAATTCCAGACAGGAGAGCAAACAAACAAACAAAAACACCCACAACACACTCTTTGCCTGTTTAAGCAACATGAAAAGCTGCATCACATCAAAAAGCCAAAATCAAAATCCCACTTTCCACATTCAGAACTTCCCCATTTTTCTTCAATGATCAGAGGAAATAAGGACCGTGTGGCAAATTCAGACATTTTGCTTTATCTGTTTCCAGAACACATGGTTGTTAACAGTGATTAACTCACTGAAGCTTAGTTGCTTAAAAGCAAGCATTCATTTTCAGAGTTTTAGCTTAGCCTGAAAGCAGGCATTAGAACTAGTGGACAAATGCTAGTATTAATTATAAAAAGCAGCCTGCTGCAAACTTTCTAATGCTTCACAAGACTGCAGTCACCAGAACACTGACCTATGCCTAGAAAGTCTCCTACTCCTGCTGAAGTTTTATTCTTAGAATCAGGCATCCTCATTATCCTGTTCAGATTTGCAAGAGATTAAAGAAAAGTCACGAGCTTTGAGCTCTCAGACTTCATTAGAAATAGTTCTGCTTTTGTAGAATATTTTCTGCTGGTAGAAGTAAACAGATTCTTTTAATTACTTGTAGCACCCCAATATCTATGAGAGCTGGTAACAGGTAAGATGTCCTGCTGTACTCTGGAACAAACAGCTGCCTAAAGATAAAATTATTACAGGAAATGTACAGTAGTAGCTCTAGAGGTTTTGTTTTAAAGCAGACCTTGGCCATAAGCCAGGATGCTGCTTCTGAGTACTGTGGCTATGGCAACCAGGTCCTAGTGCGCTGCAGTTCTCATAAGATGTATTTTGCACTCAAGAGCAGCTCAGAATAATCACGTAACTGTACTCAAGCTCCACTCTGTTAATGTTAGCCATGCTACCATCCCCTGGAGCTAGAAGAACTTTGCAGATATTTAGACTAGCACAGAAGCACCTCTACCTGCTGTCCAGTAGGGAAGACCCTTGCTGTTAATCATGATCAGTAAGAAGATGATGCTGCATTCAACCCAGGTCTAGAAAAAGGCTTCCCTTTCATTTTGTAGCTAGGTTGTCCATGTATGATATAACTTGATTCAGCTATCTGTCAGAAAAACATTAAGTGTGTTGCCATATTAGAATGCTCTCTATCCAAAATACCTACCTACATATCCTTTAGAAGGCAATGCTTTTCTAGATAGCTTCTTGATGTCATATACAAGGTTTAGTTCACCAGCCAGCGGGCCAGCATTTACATCCCAAATACTTTGTGGGGGTTTTGTTTATTAGTTTTAAAAACAAAGTGTCAATTACAGAGCAATATAAGGCTAGTCTTTGGAATATATATTCCAAGTTGGGAATAACTGCAAGTTAAAGAGGCTTCATATCCTATTTACTCACCTCTTTGGATGGCTTTATGTAACAGACTCCAGCCATTCTTGTCTGCTCTATCTACATCAGCCTTGTAGTTGACCAGTGTAGTTGCAATGCTCTCCAGTCGCTGGGAGAGGGCTAGATCTAAAGCAAGATCTCCATTGTGATCCAGTTCATTGAGCTTCCCAGGAAGCTATAAAACAAGTTGAATGGATTGACATTAGTTATACTAAGAGACACTCACTGCCCAACATGAAATTTTAACAGCCCATTCTAACCACTGATACAAGAGATAAAGTTTAACACAAAGTATTAGTGCTACATTTGGGCGGGTACATCTCGAAAGACAGGAACACTACAAGAAAACAAGCACTTCCACGTGCAAGTCTAATCAGAGGCCTGACCAACAACAAAACAGACGCTCTCTTTGCAAGCCTTTTTTTAAACCCATGGGAAGCACTGCTGAAGATTCTGTCTATGCAGAGTCAATAAGGTATGAAGAAAAGTATTCAAATAATTCCTTTTTCAAAAACTCATATTGTAAAAGCTGAGAGATAACTTGTTTGCTAATGCTTTAGTATGTTCACTGTTATATAGTGATTCTTACTGTGTGCAGTAATAACTAGTACTGGATTATATTAGACACAATCTGTTGTATGAAAGGCATATGTTTTAAGAGCATTATGAAATGCTTCTGAGTTAATCTCTATGAAGCTTCTGATGTGGTAGCTAGATTTCCATTACATAAATGGAAGCATACACAGCAGTGATAAACAACGTACGAAAAGCATCAGTGATGGAAATTGATAACAAGGTTCAGACTAGCAGTTAAACTACTTATTTGAAACATCAGTATCACTGAACACAGAGCAGGTCAGTTCACTATACCTGTGAATCCATTTCAATAAGATACAAAAAGACAACATCCTCTCTCTCAACTTTAATAGCCTTATGCAAAGGATATTCTGTCTTTGATTTGAACATTTTATACAGCAACTGAGCACTCATGCTACTGAAGTCTTCTTTACGCAAATCATCCTAGAAGGAACAAAAAAAGTACAGGGTAAAAAAAAACAACTTCTATCTGGTTTGTAAACAATTTGTCATTACACAATGCAATTAAAGTCCAGAAAACAAGCTGAGTTAAAACTCCATTTTGATAACATGGATTGCACAATAACAAGCAGGAACAGACCCATGTTTGCCATCTAGAGATAACCCAAGATGGCTTTTTATGACTGGAAAAAGCATTCAGAGGAGCTTTAACATCTTTCAATTTAGTTTCAAGACCTGTTGCAGTGAGGTTTTCCACTCTCTTATGTCTAGGTGGAGGGGAAAACAAGCATTTCACCAACTCTCAGAGCAGGTCACTATCCAGGCTCCCACTTCAAGACAGTAAACTAGCCTAAATCACAGATTCAAGTTATTTTTGTGAAAAAAGTTTACTACTATTGAAGAGTTCATTACAGTACAATTGATCACACTTTCCTCTGAATAAGACATTAAAACAAGTGGCACTTCCAGGTCAGTTGCATGATTCCTTGCAGCACCCTCCATTAGAAACAAACTTGCTACAAGGTTGACTCTTACTTTCAAGGATTACTTTTGGAAGTAAAATCAGCAATAGGATTCCCAATTGTGTACAGAGATTGATCGTGGGTGAACCTCTCAACAGTTTAGAAACCAGATTTGACAGGTAACTCTTCCTTATTAGACTGATCTTTTTGGTTTGGCTCAAGTTTACAAAGAGAAGAGGCTTTTTAGAGCATGGCACTTCTTTTTCCAGCGAACATAATCCCCAAAGGACAAAAAACACACACAAAAAAGGGGAATTAAGAGACATTTAGTGTACTATTTGTTTCTTACGTAGATATGACAAGTTGTATCTGAGAAAGAAGGCAAGAGAAGAAAAATTATTCCTGCCTCAGAAGTCCCTCTACTTAATGGGGGCAAGGCTCTCCATGCTGATGCTGCCCCTTGAAAACAAAGTGAGCAAGAAGGGCACCTTAGTGACTGCAAGCTACGCAGCAGCTGATAGAACTACCATCCCAAGTGGGATGCTTGAATGCTACCACACCAAAACATACTGCACAAGCTAAGCAATAAAGTTAAGCAAAGAGTCTACAGTTTAAGCATCTCCATTTCACCAATTTCTTATTCTCCTGTTTCCTTCAAAGTACTTACCCAGTGACTAGCAATTATTTCAGCACAGTAGTTCAGGAGAGTACCAGCGTTCAGCTCCTCAGCAGTCTGATAGAAGCGAATACAGTTCCTGACATTAACTAGTGACATAACTCCTTTCTCACATCTGTCAAAATAGGAAAGTCACACTCAGTTAATCAGGAAACCACTTCTGGAACCACTTTCCCATGCTATAGGAGTTCTACCTCTTTTGCCGGGTGCTAACAGGAAAAAGCTTAGCTTTGCTTTACTACTTTACTATATATTTATATATATTTACTATATATTTATGCTGCCCAGCTTTGCTTTAATCAGAGACCCTTCAAAACAGCTTTAGTAAGCGCAGATTCCTATCAAAGCAGTGCCTACCAAAGCTGAGGTCCCATGATAGCACCAACCAGTGTGGGAGTCCACATGAAGTAAAGTAAACATGAGGAAAAACTGCTACAGTTAAAAGATATTGTGCAAAGTTTCATCTCCTGTGATCTACTGAGTGTCATGCTGCATTTTAAAAAACTCCAAGTCTTTCTTTAAAAATGCAAAGTTCTATCAAATTGCTAGCAGCTGTAGACTTATTTCTTGAACATGCTGACTTTGTTTGAATAGGAGATTCAGTGTTTTTACCCAGACTCACCTTTCCCTAAGCAGCTGGAGCTGAAATTTATTAGCTAGTTTCATGAGCTCTGTCAAGAAGATATCATCTTCTCTTAGGTCAAGTTCATCTGTATAGATCCAGCGCAGCATTGCCATGGTTACCTCTGGGTCAGCATCTAGCAGAGGAACAGGTATTAGTAAGACACTCAAAGAACAATCATCTATTCAAGTAGTTGACATTCCTCTCACTGTTAAAGTTATAGCTTACAGGAAAAAAAAATAGTTGAAACTGTACTGCTGTAGTTTGATCAAAATGCAAAAACTGGGAAGACTGAACAGAAGTTTAAAAAAAAAAAAAGCATCACTCAAGAAACCATCTTTCCCCTCTTCCCCTAGAACAGTGTGCAGAATGTACAGAGCTCTATAGCATTTCACAGTATCACCTACATTGCATATTTAGGAGTCAGTGATTCCCCTTTGAAGTCTTTGGTCCCTCACACTATGGCTAAATCTAGAATATATTCCCTGCATCTTGTAAAGCCAAGTTTCCCTTTTCTTTCACTTTAAGAACCCTCCCTTCCTCACTTTGCATGCCAGAGCCATGTGTTATGAACTGCTGCATTCCAGTAAACCTTGTTTACACCTTAGAAAGAGCTACAAAGTACTTAAACTGCTGGGAACCACTTCTAGGAAGTGGTAGAGAAGAGCTGGTATAAGAAACTAGTTTAACTGCAGGTGTTTTTACAGCACCAGTTCCAAGCCAGCATGTTTTTACACCTAAAGTGATAGAAACCTACACCTCAGGTTGCCAGAGATACAGGTCTTATGGGCCAGGAGCCTTTGACACTTGATCAGAAGCATTACACAGACAGTCCTACTTACATGGACATAAATAAGAGTTACTAGACAGCATAAGATCACACAAATTACAAAAAAAAAAATACCATTGGTATAAGAAAACAATATCCAAGCTTAACAAAAATACACACATACATAGTTGGCTGGAACTACTCATCCTAAAACATACTTTAGATGAAGAGTTGGCCCCAGATTTGGGGACTACAATCTATTCCAAGTACTATTTGGTAGAGGGCCTCGGAAGAAACAGGCCATTTGGAAAGAAAAAAATCTCTTTGGACCAGTGTTCTTGAAGTAATCTGCAAACTCACTTGAGCTGTCATCAGCACTGCTTTGGCTGAGATGGCACTTTCTCTTTCCAAAATGAGAAGATATTTCTCTCTCTCTACTCAATCTGCAGAATTATATATACACCCTTTACATAAACCACACAAACATTCAATTTTGAATATTGCCTGTATTTTAGTTTAGGCCATCTTAACTTGCAAGTTCTAAACAGAGTCTTTTAAAAACTATGTCAAGCCTTCAAGTGGATGGCTTGTGGCAACTACTTCATACCTTAACCTCATGCAATTGATCAAAGTTAAAAACAAGTTTTGCGCAGTGGTAAGTGGCACTAGCACATATTTTACTATCATGCTATAATGAGGCCATATTTGTATTGTCAATCATGCAAGACTTGGTCTGAAGCTTCCAAACTAGCATGGAATTGGAGCTAGAAATGCTATGAACTGTCTCTTAACACCTGTGACAAAATTGTAATCAGCATTGATTTAAAAGAACCCTGTGCCTACAGTGTTCAATTTGAGATTGCTCACTGGCATCTGTTGTCTTGCAGCTGCAGAAAGCTCCTTAAATCCTTCCACAAGAAAACTTACACTGTCTCACAAAACTGACTTGCTGAGAATTTCTGCTTTCTAGCTTGGCTGCATTTATGACTCATGGTAAGACTAGGAGTAGTAAGGGAAGTCAGTGGCTTACAGTGAGCATTTCAGCCTGCAAACCTGTTTAGCTTCACTCCCCTTTCCATTGCTGAGGAATTAATTGCATGCTAAGACTCTCCCATATTAAATTTGTCAAGAGTTTTAAAATGCAAAAATACTGCTTAATCACATGCAAGAAACAGTTACAGCAGAACAAAACCCCACTCACTCCATAGAAGACAGGGTTTCAAAAGAGACTTCCCTGGCCTATTATGCAGAAGTATCAAAATACAAAAAGCTTTTATAAGAAATCAAAACTTTTCCTCATTTTCCTCCCCTACACTCTCTAGCAAGAAAGCTATACACAAAAGCCCTGTCCTAAAAAGGACAGTTGAGCTTCTCCACACAGACTTGGTTTTCACATTTACATTATTCTCCAACCATTTCTCTCTTCCATTCATTTATGGAAAAGAAGATTAAACGAACTAACACTGCCCATCTAGCTTGCAAACTTACTAGCATGTCTCAGAGCTTCATAATTCATCACTTCCTGTGCACAGTAGTATTCTGCATGGTAAGTAACCCTTTCATCCCTTCATCAGTCACCCCAAAGACAATCAAAGCATCACACACTGCTAAGCAGTGACCAACCTGACAGATCCAGCTCCTCCGTTGACACGAGGTTGGCTAGGCTCCAAGTCTCAGTGCGTGCTGCCAGCACAAATTTGTGAGCACTGATGCGCTTGTCCCCAACCTTTATCTTCAGATCACTGAGAAGAGAATAAAAGCACAAACAACTATAAGAAAGCTCCCCTGTGCTTAGATAGCTACAGATTCAGCATTTCCACAGCATTTATGTCCCAATATCCAGATTTAGGTTCACGTTGTTTGACAGAACCAATTAAATTTCACTAGTTTTGATATTTTGTTAAGTGACCTAATTGTTATTTGATGGAGAAGAGGGAGGCAATGAGTCTCACTGCATTTACTAAAGTTTGGGGAAGCAGGGGAGGGGGGAAGGCAACTTCATTTCAGAATAAACTGCTAGGAAACTGCTGTACAAAGTAAAGAAAAAAACATGAGCAATCTTGAGTTTAATCTTAGGCTTCAGAGTCCTCTCTGTCAGCTAAGCTTGCTTAGAACAAAAGGTTTGGGGCAAGACTAGCAAGAGAACACAGTGTTTGGCAGTAGTCCAGAGTATGAAGCAGACACCAAAAATCACCCTTTCTCAGGGGACAGTCTGCTAGAAACACTGATTCTGTTCTGATCCCTTTAACACCAAGTGTCCTTTGCAGTTTGGAACTGTGTCCAGTTCACTTTGAAATCCCATAGCTCGCAAGTGTTCTGACCACACCGATGCATTTTTCCAGGCAACTTTCTAAACCAAACCACTGCTAAACTAAAGTACAGAACACAGAGATATTGCATAACAGAATACTTATATTGGAACTTGCTTCCTTCCTTTCTTCTTTTATATAACTGGGCTGCTATTCCACGCATTTACATCTAAAGCTGAACAGCAGTGAAGCAGTAATCCAACTCCAATGTATGCTAAGAGTTCACATTTTACCATCACGCCGTAAGTTTCTGGCCAGACATGCACATATTTCTTAGGGAAGCTACTGAGGAGATGGGAAAAGGGACTAATTATATACCCACTCTTTATACACCTGATCTCTTATACTGTACTGACTTGGCTTTTAGAAATAGCAAAGAAATATTGCTAAGAGCCAATGAGGTCTCAGAACTAAATCAGTTAACAAATCTGGACTACTAAAGATGGTCCCTAATGTGCTTATGGAAAAACCCTAAAATCTAATCTTATGTCAAGATGCAAAAATACAGTATCATTACACCACTAAGTCACTTATATCATTACCCAAGATTTGTTACCTAGTACAACCAAGTCAGTTTAATCAGGCTTCTTATAGACCAGAGAACTTGTTTCAAGGACATCAGCTTTCAAGGAGAGTTTTCCATGGTTAGAAGATGCACTGTGCAATTAGCAAGTCAGCGAGCTCTGCGATAAGATAGTACTTCTGTTCAGCAGGAGCTTAGCTGCTGACAATTTTTGACACTCACATATTTTCTTAGCTACCTGATCTTAGCATGCTCTTATAGGTGCAGTAGAGACAACAAAACTCTTTCTAAGACTCATAGCTATTTCAAGCCAATAGGTTTAGTCAGGGGAGCTTCCAGTAGCCTCCCTCTCCCCAGAGAAAGATTTTCTTACCTGTACTGTTCTTGCTGGTAGAGTTCAGCCACAATGGCAAGAAGACGACAGATGAACGTGTCACTGGCATTCTCTTGGTTCGCCTGGGCAGCCAGAAGGTTGCATCTCCTTTCTGTATCCGCTAGTTTCTTCTGCAGCTTTACATATTCCTGGCGGAGAAGCATCAGGTGCTTTTCCAGCTTGGCCACCTCCTCTGAGCGCACACACACATATACAGTGTTACTCAAAAGCTGAAATATGAAACTGAAACTGTTCCTATAAGATTCCTCCCTACTAGCACAGAGTTTTCAAATATTTAATAAGCTCCTATCATAAACACTGAAGAACTGAGCTCAATGGACCAGTTTTCTTTCTGCTTCAGGAAGAAGGAAGGCAAGAGCAGAAGAGGCCCTGGTCTTACTCCAACACAGGTCCCTGAACATCCCTCTGGTTAAGCTGCAGCCTGAACGCCTCATTTAGCCTCTCTTCCATGCACTGCGGTGGCAAATGATTCCTTGTAAGTCTTTTAATTTAATAGCTACTATAATGGGTAAACAGGAGGTATGTACCCTATTTTACTCTCCAGTTAATACTGTTTAAACAGACTCTGAATTGTACTTCCTTCACCAGACGTTTATTTAGTTCCATTCTTTATGATTGTTAAAAACTGGCATCACTGCTTAGTTTGGGATATTTTTCCCCTCGCTTTGCTGAAGTGTGCTTCTTTTTCATAATCTAACCAATAGCAGAGCACTTGAAGTTTTGCTCTGTTCCCTGAATCTAAACATAAAAATGCCAGTTCAGTGTTCCCAGAACCAGAAGGACGTGTCTCTTGAGCAACTGTTCCTTCCTGCCTCATTCATAAGGAAGGTGTCAGCAGGAACACAAAGCAAACCCTACAGTTACAGTAGGGAGAGCAAAAGTTTGATTACAGCCAAGAGCTGATAACACTGAAAAACACTCGCAGAGAACAGCTGGGATCAGTGTCCAAACACAGCTGCTTTTCACACAGACGGGTGTCTTTAGGTGCCGCATGAATTCAAGAGTCAGGAACAAGAGGGTGCCTGCTGAACCTCAAAGCAGATATCCAAAAGAAATACTGCATCTTCAAGCACAAGGACAGCACCAAAGCAGGAATAAAAAAGAATCAGTCAGAAGGTAACACCTCAAAAACTCCTATCTTATAAAACTCACCTACAAACTTTGCAGTCATCAGCCACCCTTCTGAGCTACCCCAGAACAGCAGCAAAGGGCATCTGGTTGCTCGTAGCTCTGCTTAACACTCACCAAGGTCTCCATGGGCAGTGAAAGTGCTGTAGACACTGAAGCTTTGGGAAGTCTCTCAGACAGACAGTTTTATCTCAGTACCAGCTATTGATAGGGATTTGTGTGCTGCGAGGATTACAAGGATGAGCTGTGGAACAAGTTTCTTATTCTACCCACGACAGCCAGCACATGAGCTGTGCAGTAGCTGCTGTCACACACTCTCGGGCAGTATTTGATCTTACAGAAGCTTCCAGGGGCACATTTAGCACAGTCTCAGTATCTCATTAATCATCATCCACTGCAGAGGGGAAAAATTCATGTCTCCCCTGTTCATGCTTCATTTATTTGAAGAATAGCTATCACACTGCTACTTAAAGGAAAGCCTGCTCAAATTCAGATGTCAGAACCACTCTCTCTGTTTAAACTAGTAAATCTGGAGCTTTGTTACTATTTTCAGTCCTCAAGTGTTCTAATTTGGGGCAGGACAAGTGGAAACTTATTTTAATAACCACTGTATCTCCAAGTTTACAATCATTTTGACAGCACGCACATTATTTACTACCCATATTAGCTCTGAATATTTATTTGACTAGGTCTCGAGTAAAGCATACAGTTACTGCAGGCATACAGATATTTTAGAAACTTTCATATAAGCATTGAAACAAGACAACCCTATTGTATTTTCTGAAGGTAACAGCAGGCTTCTGCCTAAACAAGAGGTTACACTTTTATGAACAGGAACCAGGGTTCTGTGGAGAGGCATAAAGAGAGCAACTCCTTTCCTAGGCACTCTAGGTACACAGCAGCAAAATAAAAGCAGTGTTTGTTAGCTCAGATCTCCAGCAAACAGAGCAACATTTCATGAACTGGCAGTAGTTTAAGTCTCCTAACAAAGGCGTTGAAGAGGACCTTAGAACAAGCGCAGTGTCACTTCTCATTCTGAAGGCACAAAAACACTCTTGAGAGCGGGGAGATAGCAGAGTCTAAAGAGATAAGCAGGGAGGGGGGCAGGCAAGGGGTGGCAGATGTCCCATATCTGGAACGGGCGGGAAGAGCTGCTGGGACCTGCTGTTCCCTCCACACTGTCTTCAAGAGCGGCCACCAAAACTACATGAAGGAGCTTTTGTCTCCTTAGCAAGTGCACCCGAGTCAAGCGTTGCAAGGGAATAAGTGACTTCCTTCCCCAAATGAGGTCCTTCATCCACTGCTCCAGCTTTCAGCCCCTTCCTCCCCAAGACTGTGCAGATTTCTGCTTCACCCTCCTCCCAGCTTCCTTTTTTCTTTTTCCCGAGTTAAGATCTTCATTTCAGCAGCCATCCGAAAATACCCCTGCATACTTCCTGCTACCTCCAGCTCAGGTGTTTAGGCAGCAGTTTTGACCCATGCCTGGCACCACCTGGCTTCCCTGGTACTGGTGGTACCAAAGTCTCACAGAAGCAAACTCTGCTCTTGTCTCTACAGTCCATTCAATCAGTTTGTAGCCAGCAATTGCAAGGCATCTAATTCTGCACTTCTGCATAATGTTTGCACAAGGAAAGCATTCAGCTTCTAAGCAGACTCCAGGTTTACAAGCTCCCTCTCCTACAAAATCTGCATTTTACAACTGACTCTCTCATACCATCACTCCACAGATACAGCAAAGTGCATCTGTAAATAAATACTTTGAAGGGACAAAATAAGTCTCTTCATCTGCGTCTTGTAAGGAAAGGGGAGGGGGTAGCACTTAGCTTCAGGAGCTACAACTCCAACTTTCCAAGCTTTACTTATTACTTTTATCCACACAGAATCACCAGTTGCAGGGCTTTTGAGCCAAAAGACTCCAGAATGATGCGTACGGGGATGAGTCTCTGGGAAGCAGGGCCAGTTGAGACAGGATCCAAGCTGAGGGCAGGTTCACCCTGCAGAGCAGATGGCTGTACCCCGGCCTCGTTTGGTGGGCACCTCTCCTGGAGGAGACCCGTGACACCTGCACCCAGCGGCTCGCAGGGCGCCTCGGCTGGGCGGCACCCACGGCGTTTAGGCTCAGAGTCCCCTCTGGCAGTGCTGTGTCAGCCGGACAGCAGTGTCTCCTCAGCGGATGCGTGCCAGAAGATCGGTTTTTGCCACGACTCAGTTAATTTTCAACAACTGCCTCTAAAGACCCACTGTGGCGTGGAGATGCCACTTCGGGAGGCAATGGCTTCAACAACTGCAGGCAAACAACTGGAAGCAAAGAGCTCTCCCCCCCTCTGCAATGCCGGACTCTCCAGCTCTGCTCACCAAGCCGGTTAACCCCGCGGAGCAGAAGAAAAGCTGCAGCCGCGGGGAGGGCTCTGAACGTCCGGGTGTCTCCTACTCCTCCCGAGCGGGAGGCGCCGCGAGCCCCCAAGGCCGCGTCCGGAGCTCCGCGGCCCTCACAGGAGCCTCGTGAGGCGGAGAGGGAATCGCAACTCCCTGGGAGGACGCGGGGCCCGGACGCAGACCCCTAAAAGCCGCGGCGGCCACACGGGCCCAGTGCCGCGATCCCCCCGCCCAGGGCGGCGCCCGCGGCTGCCACCGCCTCGGAGACGGCCGGGACGGAGGCGGCCCCAGCCCCACACAGCGGCCCTAGGCGGAGAGACCCCCCCG
>VZSV01000189.1:785072-811639 GCA_013398735.1 Nothocercus julius
GTGAGGGCCCTGGGGAGGGCAGCGCCGCCTTCCCGGGCCTCTCTTCCTGTTCGGGCACCGGCGCGGCCGCGCGGAGCTTCACTGCCTGCTGTGTCTGCTCCGAGGGGCCTCTTCAATTAACGGGCGGGTTTAGCGCGCTGCAGTGCGTGGCTTTCTCCTGGCATCACCCTCGAGCGACCTGTGGGAAGTGGCTGCTTTTCTTAACTTTCTCCCTTTTTTGGATAAAACAGTGGAAGGAGGATTGGGCGCAGGGCTTTGGCAATTCCCAGCAAAACAGACACAAACCGGGTCTCACGGGAACCATCGCTCTGGGTCCCACCCATCTCCTCGGCTAAGAGGGAGGAAGCTCTTAGTGCTAACTACAGAGATCAGGCCCGGCCTGAAGTTACATTTATTAGCAACAGAGGGGAGTTTTCAAATTTCTGCCATGATTTTCATCCAGCGAATCACCCATCTTGTCATTTCTGCTGAGAATGGACAGGAACAATTTTATCAGCACCTCTTTAAAACCCAGTGTACTTTCAGTTTGGATTTGAAATCACTAGTAAGTGCTTCTGGCAATGGGAATAAACATGACAATCCGCAGTGCCCCAGCACTTGCACTGTGATGGCACCACAGCAGCAAGAGCGTTACGGGTGGTGCTGGCACCGAGAAGTCCATCCCTCAAAGCCCGCAGAGACGGCGGCTGTAACAAAATACACTTGTAATGGCTGCAGAATTCATGTTCTGCCTTTACTGATCCCCTAGTTGTGGTGAGCGTTCACTAGACGTCCCAGGAAGGGATTTCAGACAGCTAAATAGCCTTAGTGATCTGTACAAACAACTTCTCTGATGCGTAAGGAACACCATGGAGAAGTAGGAAGAATGAATTTCAATGACAATCCTATTGGTATTTATTAAAATTCCATGCTTTAATTTTCCTTTTTTGCCCCCCAGTGATGAAGTGTTATCTGGAAAGCAGCCCATGGGGTATTGACGGGGGAAGAGAACATAAAAATTCACCCATATTTGTGAGTCTGCAGACAAAAGAAGAATAAAAAGAGGATGCTGACAACTATATAAAATCAAACTAGATGCAAGATTTTGCAATAAGTGAAAATAATTCAGAGTGCTGGTTTCCTTAGCTGTTCCACAAGTACGTATCAGTACTATTACATGCAGTGCACCTCTTCCAACAGTGCCTGTATCTTGAGGTCATGAAGCAGAAAGTTCTGGTTTTGTGTTACTACCTGGCTCTGGCTGTGCCCTTGCTCATGTTGGGCAAGAACATGCAAAAACCCCACTGTGATCACAGACAAGTCAGGGAGGCCATTTCTGCACCTATCACAAACTTGTTACAAGCTGATCATTTGGCATCAGGTTCTTAGGTACATCTTAATTAAACCATTGGACAATACCTGCCATACCTGCAGTTCATGTGTCTTATTGCTACCTCACAGTCACTTTCCATCCTTTGGAGTGTCTGGGCTGTTGTGGACTCGCACAACTATCTGGGGAAGCAAAACCACACTGGAGTCCAACATTGCTATGACATTAACCTTAAGCAAAACTAAAACTTCCAGGCCTACCTCTTTAAAAAACAAAACAAAAATCGAAGTATTCCTTTTACAGAGCAAATCAGAAGAGGAAGTTTTAAGCTGTGAAGTTTAGTGATGAGTCAGATGTGGACTTTACGTACATGTCAGTTTGCCAAAAACCAGAATATGTTTCAGTGTGCTAAAGCAGCAAGTACTGATTACTTCCAATGGCTGCCAGTTCACTGGGTGCCCAAAAGGTAGAAGGAAGGAGGCCTGTGGGAAAGGTCACTGCTATCATTTTTAAATCCTCTTCTTCATTCTTTTAATTTATTAAAAACATAGCACCATGCTGTTGCGATTCAACACAGTCCCAAATCTTGGATAAATAAAATGAAAGGGCAGCCAGCTGGCTGGCAAGAAGCCTCCTCTCAAGCAATTTTAGACAAGCATATAAGTGGGAATTAAACATCAGCATTTGTGTCTGTGCCCAGGCAGCGCTGAAGAACTGCATGCATGTGCCTGCCACCACGAGGAGGCTCTCCAATTAAAACCAAGCATAACTGATTAAGAACATCGTTAGTTACCACATCTGTAAATGGGAATATCATGCACACCTATACTTATCTAAAGCAAGTGTAGGAAAGTAATGACTTTAAGTGTTAGCCCTTAAGTAGTATACCCAAAGGGTTTCTTTATCCCTTACGGCCACCTTGCCCCGACAAGGCTTTCCACCTTCCATCCTGCCCAGCCCCTCATGAAACCTTGTACAGACCTTTTTGGTGTGTGTATACATACGTGGATTTTGTGTAGTGACCCAAAAGAAAATATAGGCAGCTAGGAAATTAATAGTGAAAGCTTGTTACAAGATGACTTTTAATGGCACCAAGCCCTCTGCTTTGTTTTCAGTTACTCTGTGCTGTTAAAGGCTCTAACAACATTAATCCCTGACAGAGCAGAGAACAGTCAAGGAGTCTCAAGTTCCTCTGCAAGTTTCTTTGGTAGAAAGTTGTTTCAGTACCTAGTACCTTATTCAGTGGAGGCCTAAAACAGTTTTAAGAGAAAAAAAAAAAAAGGGTTATTTCATTATTACAAGATTAAATACACTGTCAAATTTAACAAATGTTGCTGAGTTTTAGGTCACTGCAGGTAAGTTGTGCTCTAACTGCAATTCCCCCTTCCTATTTAAGGCACTGAAAACAGCCAGATTGACACAACATTATTGGAAAAAATTATATTTTGGAAGAACTCACTACAGAAGGTGACAGAATTCCAAAAATCAAATTACATGAAAATATACATCGCAATTTTCTTTGTACATTAGGTGAGGAAACTCTGAAGTAGAAGGCAAAGAATATGAAGGGCCACAGAAGAGAGAAAGAGTTAAGGTGGGAAAGTATTTTTGATACCAAACCCAGAAATTAGTCATTTGAAAGCCTACAGATGTGCATGCTTGAATTCAACTTTGAGAAAAAAAAACAAGCCTCCCATACACACACCCCTCCCCACAAACAGGCAATGAAAAAGGCAAAGGAAAAAAAAAAAAAAAAATCACCCAGAAAAAAAAGCAGCTCATCCTATCTTGGACTAACATAGTCAACTGAACTTCCAAATGAAAGCACTCGAGTCCTTTGGAAGGTCAGAATCCATCAGGCTGCTTAAGGGTGCTCCATGGCCAGTTTTATTGCTATACCCAATTCAAGAAGTATGTGCAATTGGGTTTTATAAAGGAGGGGGAAGAAAAAAGCACCTTTGAGACTACAAAGGTCATTGTAAAAGAAGACACAAGTAATTGATAGCAAATCCTTTCAGGGTTTAATTAGAAAAAATCTTAACTTCTGATGAGGGAATAAGAGGGAGCACATTTCCAAAAACCAAAAGAGATACTAAACTTTAATAAGCAAGAGATTTTAATTAAGCCTCAGTGGGTCAAAGGAAAATTAAGTGGGAAAAAAAGTCTTTATGCTAATTGGTTTTAGTTTGACATGCTTCACAAGCTTTGTTGTTGTTGTTGTTTTTGCTTTTTGTTTTTAACTGATAGGAAACAATGAATAGGGAGAGAAAAAACCTGCTAAAATCTTTAGAATTTACACGATTCTTATCCTAACTACAGACAGCATTATTTGGTACAATGTGTATTTGTGGATGTACATGAACAGTATATATATTATCCGGATCATGTTGTGCTATGTACACATCTTTACAATTCTTCCTGAAGGTTAAAGCAGTTCATTAGATTTCAAAATGCGTAATCATCTTGTGTTGGCACTTGTTAGGCTCTTGTCAGCATTGATAACTGGCATGTCTTATTGCAGCCCAGTTCCAGCCAGTGTTTGCCAACTTGTAACAACAGAAGTCCAGCAATAGGTGGGTAGAGTGCAGGAAAAAAAACAGTGCCATGTTTCTCAATTGAAGACCTACGAAGAAATCAAATTCATTAAAATAAAGCCCCTCACAATCCTTCATTATTCTAAGACCTTAATTAGTGTTTCTAATTAAAGATATTTAAAACTTGTCCAGAAACTTTACCTACCTCTAAGTAGAAGATGCATAAGCTCAAAATCATCACCGGAGACAGATTTGAATTAGTGCAGTTCTGAATTAGTGCATGAGTATCTGAGCTCAAATATCACACTTCTGACCTCCTATCACTTAAGTCACTTGTCAAGTGCACAGTGTATAATGTTTCATTACTTAAGCTTAGTGCAACACACTAAGACTTACCATTATATACCTCATTTATTATGAGCAACAGATGCTGACTGAACAGAAAAGCACAGTACAAAATGACACAGCTTTGTTAAATACCACAGCTACCAAAGCAGACTCTTAACGTGAAACCCACTTCTCATCCAGCTTGTCTCGCATCACTCATTTTGGAGGAGTCACCAAGACTCAGAAAAGATTTTGCCTTCCAGAAATCAATACTTAGTATGTGTCATGAACGTGCTTTCACCACAGCCAACTTTAACATGGCAAGAAAATTAAGGTCAACTGAGGATACTCTGGAGTGTCTCTCACAGCTACTCCCTCTTTCTCTAAGAGGGAAAACTCAGTTCCACTAACAATCTTCCAGTGGAGTTCTGGACAGCTGCATAAAAGATTCTGCTCTTTTGCCTGGTCTTTGGATAAATACTAAGCACTCCTCGTGCTTTCTCTATACTGGAAAAAGTCCATTTCAACCAAAAAATTACTTCATTTAAGAGATGTGTAATACCAGTTTGTTACTAATAGATCTTTTTTTTCCCCCCTCCAAACAGAACTAATTCTTACAAGGGCGTAAGAGATGGAGGAACTAACTCCTATACTTTTTTCTTTCTTTATCAAGGTGGTATCTAAAAGGACCATTTTAGTAAATGCAATTTTAGTGGTTTAGACAGTGAAATCTGATTGAGTTATGGGCAGTGTCATAATTCCCCCCTTCCCCACTTTTGTATGCTGAAACTACTCCATACAGATGTTCATATGTTTGAGGTTTTTCTGCCCAAATAGGTCAGAGCAGTTTATTTGCCAAACCAACCATTAAGAGGGCAGCTTCAATGAAGGTTTGCTCTGAAGAGCACAGGTAGGAGATTTATTAGCAATCAATGAAATTAATCTTGGCATGCTAAGGAATAAAGTAGACATAGGCCAGGTGTTTAAGAGCCACATTCTAGTACAGCGCTTTCTATGAGAACTTACTGTAAAAGATTCCTCTATTAAGAGGATGGCATTATTCAAGTTACAGTAAATACCTTCAGTCAGGAGCTCATTTTTATGGGGGACAAAAGGTGTAAATACGATCCATCACCTACTCTCAGGACAAAACTAGTAGAGGCTCTCAGATGTGCCACAGGTCAATTTTCAAGCATAATCTGTTTTGCCTGAAACTATAATTAGACCTCTCCCAGTAACATTAAGTTATTTGGGTCTGTTAAGGAGAATACAACCTTTCTTGATAGTAAATATGGATAATATCTCAAATCATCCTCTTTGATATCCTAGGACAGCTTGTTTGTTTGTAAATAAACCTTCCCCTGAATATGTGAAGCAATCCTTTCTAAAAGGCTTCCCAACAACTTCACCAAAACCTCAGTTAAAGCCTGCAAGCAACATGCCACCAATATCTGCAAGAGAAATTCCACATGCATATGAACTTGGGGTAAGACAAACAAGATGCTTTTAAGATTCAAATAAGTAGTCTTCACAATAATGAACATGAAGGAAGGAGTATTCCCTTCTTAATTAGCACCAGAAGTCCTTAAGTGCTTAATAAACTAGCACTAATACTGATAAAAAGAACTTCACTTTTCAATAGTGTAAGTGCACGAGTAAAGCTCCACAGCATAGGCAGAGGGGGCTGTTACTGCACTGCAAAGTTCTTAAGTATTTCCTTAGCCATGAAGTCTTCAGTATAAAATACAGCCAAAGAAATGCACTGCAACCAAGCTGGCTAAAAGGAAGGTTGTGGGGTTTTGGTTTGTTTTTGAAAAACAAAAATTTGAGCTCAGCAACACTCACCTAATCCAGAAAACCCTCAACTAAGATGATTGACTCTCTTTCAGAAGGATACTTACCCTGAAAAAAAGTGAAGCTACTAGCTGCTGAATAAGTGTCACTCAAAAGCAGTTTCTTGGCTTTTTCTTACACAGCGGGCAACTTTTCTTTTGAACTCTCCATTCCTGTCTTCTCTCCATTCTTTCTGTAATTGAATAGACAGCTTTCAGAAGTCAGTGCTATAACAACATACAAATTCTAGGAAGAATCTAGATGTTTATGTTTCTAGATAGTAGTCATCCAACCAACATTTAGATTTGTTTACAGTCATTGAGCTAGTCACTAAATACCTGTGACATTCAGGGTTTAGAAGGCAGAGACCACTCTGGGTTTCTGTGCAAGTTACCCATAAGATAGTGAAGAAACAGCCTAACCTTCCCCCATCGTGTTTTGGCATTCAAGATTAACCTGGTTTTACACAAGCAGTTCCCAACATCAAAACTGAAATCCATTTGTTTCACTTTGCTCTACAAGCAACAGTCTATAGACCTGAACCTATTTGTACAGGTTATAAAAGTTAACTTTATCTGAGAGATTAAAGTGCAGGAACATTACATGAAAAATGTGACTGAAGTTGAAGCATGGGATACGACCTTACAGTTAGAGGCTGAAATAGTGGGAAAAAAAAGTTCATGAGACATACTGTACTAGGTTGTACAAATGCTAGTTTTTGGTATAAGCAATATTGGCATGATTAGTTTTTCCCTCAAGGAGCAGACAAAACTCTTTCATACCCTGTGTGGAGGATGTAGAGCCAAAGAAAATAGTGGTAGCTGATCCATCCTAACATCCATCACCTCAAACCTCACCTTGCCACAGTCACCATCTTGACAACTCCAGCAGGTCTCTCTTTTTTGTCTACCAAATGCACAAAAAAATGCTACTAATTAACTTGTTCTCCTTTTCCAGCAATTAATACAGCAAGCTTTTGGTTTGTTGGATGGAGACACAGGGCAGTTTATGCAAGAGGGCATAAGGCCAAGAAAAGCTTTGAATTCATGCCTTCTTAGCTTCACATACTTCAGTTTTGTTTCTACCTTTTAGATTTGCGGCTCTGTGAAACAGTGTTCAGAACTGAATGATGTTCCCAATTTGACAGCCACCTCTCCAAAACTCAGGTCATGAACTGTTCTAGTCGCCTCTGGCGGTGTCTGTTCAGGCTCCTGTCCCTGTATTTTTGTCCCTGTCCTTTCCCCCACTCCAACTGCAACACACATTGTTCAGTTTTCTATGAGGCAGGCGTTTTTACTCCCTATTCTTACATTGCCCTGGTCACTAGCATCCATGACGTTACTGATGCCTTAATATCATCTTCACAGTCAGAGATGGATTTAAGTTCTTGCTCCTTCAAGCTGGGGTAGGGAAAACTGCATTTCCTTATGACTTCTTAAACTTTCACCATAAGGCTCAGAGACCTATTCACCAGTGGGTAAACTTACAACTCCTTTAAAATGAGTAGCTTTACAAATAGCATCTATCACTCAGCCAGAAAGTGACCCTGAAGTCTCGTACCCCTGTTCTCCTGCCAACCACAGGAGAAGACTACAGAGGATATGATGCCAAGACAGTGATAAGCGTAGCTAAAAATACCCCCTTTCTCCAGTATTAGATCAGTAACATTCAACATACATGAGATTGCAAACAGCAACTCTAATTGCACTTTCAGCATTTCATTAATACATTGCTCCTCCCAGTATTCTCAGGTTTGCCAGCAGGAAACACTCACATATCCTGGATATTTGTTTCTACCAGTAACTTGACACAAGAGGGGATGTCCAACACTCCCAAGAATGTTAGTCAAGGACTTCTTCACTACTCCTTACTTCTCTCCTGCCCCATTAGCTTTGTTTGGCGTGAGACTATTTCCACCATTATTTTTTTCCAGAGGAGCTCAACCACCTCTGGAATTACTAGCAGCATTGCAGATCAAAGGTGTTGGGAAACTAAACTCCTGCCTGCTTTAAGAAGGTTTAGCTAGTTCAACAAAGCAGGTTAATATGCTGCTGGAAACCCTCACACCTTCTGCTTACCATCTCCCTTTTCATGGCTCTCCCAGGGCCAATAAAAACCCCACAAAAAATAAATAAATAAAACAACCTCCCTAGACTTCTCCCTAACAGTACTGCCTGTGTTAGCCTTTGCTCAACTATATGCCAAAAGTAAAGGAAACAAAACAAAAGTTAGCACGTCTCAACGATGAGAATTCTTCCCTACCCAACACAAACACCTATTAGCCTGCCATTCTGCTATAAAAGCAGATCTTTCAGATAATCAAAAGATGGATTTATACAACTCCCAGCATAGGACACACTCCATGAACACTATTTTGCATGTCTGTCTCCCTCATGACAGAAGTCTGCACTGTGAATTCCCTTTGTTTTCCTGTCTCTAATCCATGCTGCTCCCCCACTCCTCAGCAAGACATTCACATCGAGGGTAGCGCTGAAGGCCAGATGTCCAGTAAAGCTTCCAACTGCATCCTCAACATACAGATCTACAGAGTCAAACCCACGGCTTTGATCTAAGGTTTAATAGCACTGCTTTACAGAAGCAAACAAGAGAGTCACAGCACAGTTGTACTGAGGGCCCCACTGCATTTCCTGTTCAAGACAGCAAATCATCATCTCACATCATTTCTTATTCAAAACTTTTAATACACTAAACAAGTAACATTGGGAATCAAAACAGGTTTTAGAATATATTGACTTCTGCAGCTAAACTTAACAGCTGTTGGAACTGGTAACTGCATACTTCACACAAGCATCCTCCTTGAATTTTCCAAGATGAAAGGAGCTAAAATTTACCCGTAGGTACCTTGCGAGCATGAATTTACTCCAAGTAAATGCATTACTGCATAGGAGAAATTAAATTACTGCCTATGAAGTTTGACAGCATCTGTACCTTTTAGCTTATATGAAAGAAACTTAGATGTACTTCATTAGTTATACAAGGACTAACTAGTAATTATGTTTCACAGCACATGGGCTCTTCTCAGTAATTTCTTGGTAATAACTTAGCTTAGTTATAAAAGATTCTTCCAAAAATTACTGTACCCTCTGTTGCACTAAAAGTGAAACTGTGTAGCAAGAGGTTTAGCTTTCTATACCAACGACCATGTGCAGAACAAGAAAAATCTTACCGCTGCATCAACATTAGCAGGAGAATCACCATTGGGATCCGCCAGCATAGAAATTACACTAATCATTATAGTTTCCACTGTGTGAATGGGAAGCCAGCGTTCCTCAGGTTTTTCATAGCCATATTTGTCTTCTCCAGGCTCATGAAGAATTGAAATGCAGACATCGCCATTCTTGTCAACTACAAAACAGAACAAGGCATATTTCAGTAATGAACAACATACTGGCATTTCTTCAGGCTAGTTAGGGAACCATTAACTTTCATTCCAGCTACTCTGGAGAGAAGCGGGTGAAGAAACTTTATGGAAAAAAAAGGAAAGTAATTAATTTTTAAAGAATTTAGTCTCCAAGAAGTGAGGCTTGGTCAGCTGTTATGACCTAGAGTCTTTTTTTTTTTTTTTTTTTTTTTTTTTGGGGGGGGGAGGGGGGGGACTAATTCTGACACCAGGCTACACTTTGCAGGACTATTTAGACAGGCTCCACTACAGCATTTTTCTGGTAAGATCAGCAAATCAGAGGGTGACCTCTTTGTCCCACAGAAAAAGCATCATCTGGATATTACTGCAGTAAACTGGAATAGAATTTAAGTTGTGGGAACTGGAATCTGCCTGACAAGTATTCTGATATTTCTAGGTTGAACTGACACAGTAGCAGAATATCCTCTGTTCTTTAAGATCGGCACTGTGCTGGTCTCCTCCCAGCTTTCCAAGTCCAGACACTGACTTTAAAGCCTGCAGAGTCTTCCTCTTTCCCTAAAAAACCCTCTTCTGTTTTATGTTACCTTTCCACCTATGTCCAGCAGACCAGAAATAAATGAAGCTTCAGCAGGAATCATCTTCAGAGGGGCTAAAAAGATGCTGTTACTTCATGCATGGATGACAAACCTGGGCCTTCTATACTGAACCACCAAATAGTAAAGGAAGATGAAGTACTTAGTGGCATGACAGATGGCAGCTAGAAAATCAAGTTCCTCCTCAGACCAGATTTTTGCATTACATATATACCAAAAACCTCTACAGTTAACAAGAATTCAGAAAGCTAGTAGAAATACTTAAGGAGCAGTCTCTCAGATCAGAGTTTTTAAAAACTCTACAATGGTTACTACTTCTTTTTGAGGTGAAGACAAAGTAAATGGAGAGTTTCGTATTTCTGGCCTGAAAATAAAGCCAGAAATTTTTATTCACAACACTTCGTTGCAAAATAAATTGAAACTTTAGCATTTCTTACCATTTGGGTGCCAAATTTCTGTGATGAACTTCATTTTTGGCGGCCTCAGTGGATAGTCTTTCGGAAAAGTAAGATGAGCCTTGAAAACACCACCTTCACTGGGGAATCAAAAATATCTTAGTAGAGTTTCTTGTAAGCTTGAGTTAAAGGCTGGAACTTAATGATGCATCGACATCTTCAGGTTTACCCCTCACACAGCTCAATACCATAATGCTAATTTACAGTAGCAGCATTTTCATATGTAACACGACGAGTTTCTAGATTGAGATCCTTTCACAAGATACTGCCAGTTCCCTAACACTTGCTTCTTTTTTAGAATTAGGACGATGTTCCAGAGCAAAAGCAAAAAAAACTGCACAAAAAAATCACCATCTGGAATTACAACTTTTTTTCCTACTGCATTTACTACTTTTTTTTTTTATTGTTAAAGGTCTGCCAATAACTCCTGTTATTGAGCCTACAGGAGAGCCCAGCAGATACCCACTTCTGTTTGACCTTTAGGACACCTTAATCAGTCCTCCTCTCTTACTCTGGATCTGTAACAATAAGCCTCAATAAAGAATTACAGGAAACCTTCTTTGCATCTCTAGCACTACTTTTTAAAAAGCTGTCACTACTACCTTTTCAGCACTTCGTTAGACGACTCAAACATAACAGTGAGAGGTTTCCCACCAAACTGGAGAACAATAATAAACAATAGATATTCAGTTCTCATGTGGGAAGTAAGCACTTAACTGAGGCAACTGACTTATTTAAATAGTGAGGTTTCAATATCCAGGAATATTCACTTTGAGAAGCAGGAAGCCCTGTATTAAAAATAAAGCCTTTTTACATTTGTCCTATTATTGTAGTTTCTCGTAACAGAAATTTCTAACCACGCTGGAAACTGCAGCAGCAGGGATTACGAGAACTGGAACACAAGCTCTGGAGAATGCAGTGCAAGATGCAGTGCAGTGCGACGGGCCACTCCTCGGTGGCCACACACAGAAGAATTGTGGTAGGAAAAAAAACTGCTCAGTGCATTTATCTTTTCTGTGTTTGTAATGGAGCAGGAGCCAGGATTCAAAGCCCGCAGGCTACTGAGAAAATAACAAAAGTCTTACCACCAGCAAGAAGGAAAATGTGCAATTCTAGCATGTGTCTCATCTCTAAATAAGCAAACAAATAAATAGACGACCAAGTCTAAATGACTTGGCTGTTAGAAGAGGGCAGCTGAGGGGATGTGAACCAATAGCATTCATTTTCCACAAGTTTCAGAAAGTCAGGCAGTTTCCAGAGAATTCTTGTTCCTGGGAAGGCCAAGAATCCCAGAAACTGGACTGGCTACTTTAATAGCCCTACTAGTTAAGATAAAGGAGAGTTAGATTACATGTGTTGATAGCTCTAAAGCAGTAAATCTTTCTCTCATGGTTAAAAAAAAAAAAAATCCCCCCTCCCTTCTTAAAGGAGCAGTTAAAGTGCAGTTGTCAATCAAGAGATATCAGTGACATTTTTAAACAGCATTTCTGATACATTGGTCCCAACAGAGCCATTCACCAAGTCCAGAGGAATGAGGCTAAAGTTAAAAAAGCTGATTCTCTGGTTAAATTATTCTGTTCTACTGCCACAGTAAAATAGATCAGGAAGGAAGGATTCAGTGTAATACTATCTTGGAAAGCAGGGACTAAGGACCGGAACAGCAGAGAGTTTCCTAGGTCAAAGCCTCAAAACAAGCTCTGCACCCGGGCTGAGGGAAAGGAGGAGTAAAACCCAGCAAGTAAACACCAAACAGCACACGCATTTCCATACATGCTACTGCAATTCTTCGATATACAAGGAAAAAGCTCTACTAGAAGCAGTATGTGTTTGCTGACAGTATAAAACAGCCTGAGACTGTAACAGTTCACTAGTAGGCTGTTCACAAGAGGTCACAGACCCAACTGAAGTTGATTTGTCTCATGAAAGACTTGAGGAGCACAATGCAGTGAGCTCAAGAAGCAAAGCACCCTACTTCTGCATTTAAGCACTTACTTCAAAGCTTACAAATGAAGGTATATGACAACGTGGTGCCATGACAACTAGAATTGACCTCAAGTAAATACCACTAGAAGGCTTTTTGTATCAGCACTTTACCACTGGAACAGCTTAACATAGTAGAATGGTTCATCCTGAAGAGGCACACTTTAAAATGACCGCTTTTAGGCATAAAGCCTTTCCCAGGAGCAAGAAGAGACAATCATACAGAAGCTCTGATGATGAGACAAATCACTCTCTCAATTAGTTAAGGCCTTTGCCCACTCCCTATAAAGAAGCAAATCACACTGCACATACCACAGTGCTTCGGAAACATACGGCTGCACGAGCACAGCCAGTGTTAACTCCAGGAGGAGACAGGACTGAATGAACTTCGTGATTTTGTGTTCAAATTCCAATTAGAGGTCCCAGTCTACAGGAGCAAGTGAAGAGTTTTAAGAGGAACTATTAAATTAAAGCTTTTAAAACGAGGCGTCCCAACAATTTACATTTGATCAGCATTAACATATCCTTGTCACATAAGAAAGCTCTCCTATAGGGAGTTATCACTTACGGAGGCTGAGACATCCTGACTTGAAGGCTAATTCCACCGTGTGCTGCAGTTTTATAACTATACCCCTCTGTTGAGTATTTTCCTGTAATCACCAGCACAAAGTTGGAGTGGTTTAAGTTTGCACTAGTGGTTAACCTAGAATCTCAGAGCAATAAGGACAGTGGCCTGGGTACATCTGCCTTAAAAGGCACAGAAAACCCAGGTTTTCTCTTAGCACACCCTATTCTTTCCCCTGTCTACAGCAGTACACTGAGGGATGTGTGTAGCATTTGTCCCCAGGGTAGCAAAGCAATTTAGAGTTTCTATATAGAAGATTCTGCCATTTACAGATAGTTTACTAGCAACAGAACAGCATTACCTAACTTAGTTATCTATAAACTACTCAATATGGAGACTTAGGTTATCTTCTGCTCACTTAAACCAAACTAGAACTAGTAAATCAAAGTTTGCTCAAGTTTCTGTACAAGTAGCAGTACTTACTATAGTGTATCTGGAGGACCAATAATAAGGACTTCCCATCGATAAAGATCATTGTCATCTATTAAGCCCGCTGAAAAGCCTTCCACTGGATTTTTGTTGAGCTCTGTGTAGAAAAAAAATTTAAGAATGACTTTAGGCGTCTCTGATATGCATTCGATTCTCTCCATGTCTCTAAAGGCAGCCAAGAAAAGCAAACAAAAAAGCTCATGATTCACAATGATTTGGTGCCTACTGACGGGCTTAGGAGCTGAGTGAGTATCCTGAGCTCCCTACCACACACAACAGCATATTGTCCACGCGGAGACGTACGGGCTAACTCCGGAGCTATTTGCCAAGTACATCACGAACCAAAGTTCACTTGTCTCAGAACGTCTGAGAAACAGAACTCGGGATGCGAGGATGAGGGCTCCTGCACTAGCTACCAAGTGCCTGCAAGTCAGAAACACAGATTTTCCACAATTAAAAATAACATACTACAAGAACACTGAGGAACCAGATTAAAATAGAATATACTTTAGCTGTGCTGTGAAGAGTTTAAAAAAAAAGAAAAAAAGAAAAGAAAGGAAAAAAGAACAAAGTCACACTATATTTTTAAACTAACATCCTGCTTCCCTTAAATATTTTCAGATTCTAAAAATCAACCACTTGTGACATGTGTCCAGGGCTTTCAGGGATAATGATTCCATATACTCTGAAATACTCTATTCAGAGTGAGCCTAGAAGGTGGCAACTCATATAAAGCATATAAAAAACAAGCTGTTAGAGTTACTTTATTCTTTTTTTAAATTAAAATATGACTTTTTCTACTAGTGACAAGCAACACAGGATTTTAAATTACTACAGGCTACTACCAGGTAGAAAGCACATCTGCAAATCACTGTGCAAAAGTTAGACCTGGCTGCAGATTCCACTAAGCTTGTTTGGAGCCTGCCCCAGGGAAAGCAGGAAGATTTGGAAACCAACAGATCAAACTAGTTCTGCCTAAAACTGCAACTGGGAGAGAGGTGGGGAGGGAGAAAGGAGAGGAGATGTCATCTTCTAACCAACAGCTTCAAGTCAAAGAGAAGTTTAAATACCATAATGATACCAAATTGAAATTCTTAATCTAACATTTGAACAGTATGTGTGAAGTCCTTACTAAACTTTGATATTTAGGATGGAAGAAGGGAAAAAGTTATTCCCTTTACAGGTCTTTTTCTTTTTTTTTTTTTCTCCCCAGAATAAGTTTTTTCTTTTCTTTAAAGAAATTTTCTTTAAAGAATTATTACTGCAGTTATTTCTATTAGATATTATGCAACTGCAGTTATTTGAAGATATCAATGTATGCTTCTGTAGCTAATTTATTCATTCCTTCTATGCAGAATGAATAGGACAAGCATCAAATGCCACTCTTGCTCAGCACTACGTTTTGGAGGTCCCCAGAAGGTCCTCCTCAGCTCAGGAGAGGACTTCACATTATGGAAATGCGGCTACTGCCGCATCCAAAGAGATCTGCCAGGAAGCTTGCAGGGAGCATTAGGCAGTTAGGAATTCAACAGTTGCAGGAATCTATCCAAGCCCTAAACCTTCGAGTCCAAAGCTGGGGGTACAGTGGGAACCCTCAAAAAGGACAGTCACCATCAGACAGATAACAGGAATAGTAACTGGGGGGTACCCTGGAAGGGCTTTTCCCAGAAGCTGCTCAGTGGTGGTTCAAAATGCTACTAAGCTGACTATTCACTTTCCAAGGGGAAAACAGCAAGAAAGAAGTGGGTCCAAATCATGTTTTTTTTTTTTTTTTTTTTTTCCCCCCTCTCCCCTCTCAATACAGTACCAGAAAGAAGAGTCATATCACAGGCTATTTAACCAAGACACAAATTTCAAAAAGAAGAGGTATAATACGACCCCACTCCTTCTGAGGAGGTCAGTTCTTGTCTCACAAGACAAGTTGTCTCACAAGCATAAACTAGAGGATGCTGCTTAGTTTTTGGTGAAAGGGACAAAAAATAGGTAAATGCATCACATGACACCAGAAGTAAAGCTTAAAAGTAGCGGCTGCTGGAGGAGCTACAGCTCCCCATGTCACTACTTCCCTGCTGCAACATGCATGAGTCCTACCTACCAATTATACTTGAGTACACCCTCCTTTTTCATGTATAGTTACACATACATTGTCTATTGCTTGTGCAGAGGGGAATTTTTGTCCTAAAAAAGCCACAACCTGTTTATGCCAAATTCTGTTAAAGCTCAAGCTGCTCTCACTTAGCGTCCTTGCTGTTCACCAGTTATCATTTCTCACCGATAAGACAATAAAAGAGGTCTGCCAAAGGTCATATTTAGGAAAAAATCAGCATGCTTCTGTCTATCCACATACCCCATGCTATTCTGAAGCCCAATGAGCACCATTTTATTATTATTATTATTGATTTGTGCTATTTCCATTTCTTTTTACATCTGCCTCAGCCTCAAAATCAGAGCTCTTCCTTACCCTCAAGTCCTTTCACACATTTTTCATACAGACCCAATGAAACCCAAAGCTCATATTCTGACTCATGCTTAAGCCCTCGCAGCACTACATTGTAGAAAATCTTGCGAGAAAGAATGAGTTTGCTGGACACCAAATCTAGTAACACAGAAAGCCTGTAAATTGTATGGAGGGGACAGCCATTGACAAAAATCTCCAGTTATAGCCATCAGGGAAACAGCAGTGTTGCCAAAAAGCCAATTTATGGGGTGGCTGATGGTGAAGATGGTATCATTTGCCTCTTATAAAAATATGGGGTTTTCTTCTCCTCCCCCCAGTAGCAACAGCTGAAGCATAGTAGTTACTGCTTATAAGTAGTTCCTGCTTACATAAAACTTGAGCTTAAAGCCTTGTTTTATCTTAAGCTTCAAGTTACCTGCCCTACAGCATGGGGACCTTCTCCAGAACTTTCTCCAGGAGAATTAGAGAGAATAACCCCTGGCAAATTATACAGATAAGCTGGATAAGAGAGCTCATTTAATGCTAAAGTGAAGACTAGATAAAGGGGGGAGGGGAAAAAAAAAAAAAAAGAAAAAGGAGAGCAGCAGCAGCAACTCACTCAGGGAAGGTTTGCATTGGGATGTGGAAGAAAAATTAAAAAACAAAAACAAAAACAACCATATACAACACACACCATCCTCAGCTGCTTTACTCTGGGTAGCTATAAACCGCTTGCTAAGGCTGGTGAATGCTGAAATCCAGTTCAGTGCTTTTCTTTGTTGTTTTTCTCTCTCCTCCTCATTATTTTGGCCCTTTCTCCTCCTCCTCCTCTCCTGGCCAGAGCCAATGCTGCATATCGAAGGTGAGCTGGTAGAAGTGCTCATGTCTTCTCGGCTCTCAGCTGGGGAACAGGGGAAACCTTCACCCAGCTCTGAGCAAACGCCGCTGCAAGCGCCCGGCCCGCGGCAGCCGCCCTGTGCGGGGCGAAGCCACCGCAGCGCTCAGCCCACCAGGCAGGGCCTCCAGCAAGACAAGGAGCCACCTGCTCCGTCTGTCACTTCCCGGCTGCTAAAGCCGTTAACCACTTGTGGGCCAAGCAAGGCCCGGCAGGGACACACGGATCCTAAAGCAAAGGAGCCGATTCCCCCCTTGCAAAGGAGGGGAACGAGCCCTTCAAGCTGCTCCTCTCCAGAGCCCTGCTGAAGGAGAGAGCTGGCAAATAAGAAAAGCGGGTGTAGCACATCTATGAAGAGCCGTATCCCCCTAAAGGTTATTTTGCAACTTTTGAAGTTTATTTAGCCAGAGAGATCATGTATTTTGTTTTAATATATACCTGAATATACTCAAAAAAAATCTCCATCATCTCTATACCAAAATTTAAGTGCAACTTTCTCACTAGCATTATGTAGCATGCACTACATATGTATGCACTGAGGTTTAGTATTTAGAACGGCTTTGTCTGCATTTATGTAAGAGAATTTTTTTTCCCTGTGGAAAAAAAAAGAAAAAAAAGAAAAAAAAAGAAAAAAAAGGAGAAGAGATTCTTACGTTTGCTCCAGGAGCAATGTCAGGTAGAGGAGCCCTTGGAGCCCGAGCAGCAGCTGAGAACTACGGCCGCCCAAGCCTGGGTAGGTGCCACAGAGCCACATACTGGGAAAAGAATCCTATGGCCGGCTTAATTATTTAGACCTTCAGTTCCTTCAATCCCACTGCTGAATCCATACCTGATTTGGGAGACACGAAGGACTGCAGGTCCACAGTCCAACAGAGCTGTTTAAAACCAGAGCAGACTTTAATGGGCAGCCTCCCACATAACCTGGCAAGGCCAGAGCTCACTGCTTCTCCGGCGGCTTCGCTTTCAGTAAACCCAAACTAAGTTACTGTTGCCTTAAACTTGAGCCAACACAGGACCATGAGCCGAGCTTCCAGTTTTCAGTGTTTAGTTTACACCAAGCTACCAGCGTTCCCACACTCACTAAAACTGCCTTTATGGAAGCCAAGAGACTTTGACATATCCAAAAGCAAAACAGTGTCAACAAAAATGACTAAGCAGAAAGAGCCCCATGGCTACGCGCAGCAACTATGTCCGGCATCCCGACTCCTCAGCGCAGCCAGCCGCTGTGCACAACCTCCAGCACTGCGAGCTGTGGTACAGAAGAAAGATTTTTAAAAATACAAGCTTCTACAGTGTTTTTAAATAGCTGTCTCTTCAGTAAGAGGCATACAGCTTGGATTTTGTGTAGTCAATGGACTGAGTTCAGGAAAATAAAAGCAGCCTGAGCCTTAGTTAAGGCTACTGGGGAACGTCATTATCCATCAGTCAGCTCCCAGAACCAGACAAGAACAGGCCACACCAGAAGTAGAACTGGCTTGTTTCTTTCTTGGTCACCTTTGCTGACCAAGCTTCTGACCAAGCTTAGAGGCTTCTGAACTGTGCTCAGATAGAAAGTCAAGCGAGACCCTCCTCTATACACCAAGCGGGACTTCCAGGCTGCTACATTACTTAAGAGAAGTCAGTTACAACTTCCAGGACTTCCTCTCCTGTCTACATATCCGTTGGTAAATCTTTGATTCCAGAAGATTAAGGGTGAGTTGCTGTTGAAGCAACATGATCTCTTTTCAAAGATGTTTTCCACAAGCACTCCATATTATCTACTTTCATCATGTTCTGTCTTGCTCCACAAGCTCATCCAAAAAGTGGAAGTTCAGCCAAAACAACAGATACAAGATGCATAATCCTAGTAGCCACTTTGGCAGTGACAAGAAGGATAGCAATTAAGACATGGAAAAGTCTTAGTCTCACAAATGCGCTTCTAGTTACTTTGGTGCCAGACTTGAATTAGAAAGGACAGATCTGTGTTAAAAGTCTCCATCAGACTTCATAGAGAAGGTTGTACTGTTAGTGTTAACCAGACAAGGAGCTCGATGGCATTTTCTCAGTGCGGTGAAACACAGCTTAATGCAGGACAAGGAGGTTATTGTATTTATTTAATAACCCAAATCAATTTCTTAGTGGAGTGCACAACCCTGCTCCACAGCACTAGATCTCAAGAAGGGACAGAAGCTGCTGAAACTCCCACAAAAGGCCTTAGGTGAAGGTTATTGTTCCAGAGAAGCTTGGATGGAGGCAGACTGGGATTCTTTCGCTACTGCAGTGCCATTTTAGTCTAGATACAAGGTCTGAATCAAGTTTCCTGACTATATATATATATATATATTCTGTAGCTCCATATTCACATGAGCTGGGCTTACTTGAAGCCAGATAATCAAAAGCTGACTCTTAATATACAGACTGGAAGTTCATGGGTCTTCAGAGGTGTATCAGTTCTTAAGAAATTGTCCATAGTCCTTAAGTCCACAGTTAGATTGCAGATGCTCAGCTGCCTCCAACCCCACAACCCAGTTTACAGAGCTCACGCTCCCAACCTGCTCCCAGACACCACCTTATTTGAGTCCCAAAGACAGGCAAGAAGAGGGGTGACCCACTGAGACACAGTCTTTCTGTAGCTCTTCATACTGAGGTCTATGTACAGTCAAGACCAGCCCTTTTGCAACATGTCACACTTAGGCATAAACACAAGGAAGGTCTCTTCCCTTCAACCCCCCACTCCTCATGCATTCACAGAGCTGCGCACCATCCAGCAAGCCCACAAGTCTTTTCTCCCAGGAAGATGTTCTTTTCCTATCTGAACAAGTGTGCACACAACACTGGAAATCCTGAAAATTTCATCAGTATATTTTGTGATTCATAGGTTGAACGTTTTGAAATACTTACACTTCCAGAGTTAAGACTTCCTTAGCAGTAAGTTCAGAACATATGTTAATATTTGGCATCATTTTGGTAGAAAAGGAGATAAAAAAAAACATTTCCTGAATTGCCTAGATTACTCAAAACATGCTTTCTGAATCCTGTTATGGCAGCATCTAGCACAATTACACCACTTGATTGAAAAAGGTAACCTGTAAAAACAGCCCAGCCAGGCTGATTCAGGGGAGAGTAAGAGCAACAGAAGAACCAAGAGAGTCAAGAGGAATGTAGGAACCCTGAGGGTAGGTAGGTCTATGCTGGAAAGGAAGCAGTTACCCACCAGCTCACATTAAGTAGCCGCATTCATCCGCCACGCTCAGTATAAGGGAAATGCTACCTTCTTTTTTGTCCTCCGTGTCTGTTAAGTGTTTTTGTTGTTAACAGGAGGCAGACAAGTATTAGACAGGTGCACAAATCTGTCCACTTTTGGGATGGTCACAGTCTTTAGTTGACAGAGACCTAATTAGGATAAGTAGCTCCCTAGACTCCACCAATTATCTCATCCCAAAGCAGATGTCAAAAACAGGTCAGAAGACTCACTCTCTACAAGTGCTTATTTCTCTCGCCTAAAAAGGAGCCTGGGGAGCTACAGATGTCTACAGCAGACACCACTAGAATTTGATACAGCAAATGTCATCCTAAGTATCAGTCACACAGAGGTAGTTGAGCCTAGTATAGATGGTAGAAAAAGTTATGTTAACTTATTTGTAGCTGCTTGCAAACTGCCAGTAGCTTAAAGCTATAAAAAACATCCCACCCATCTACCTTCTGCGTGAGAATAATACACATCAGCTATGAAAGATGACTCAAGAACAAGGCAGTTTATGTACAGGAACAGAAGGAGATTCCATGGCATCTAGTAGAAAGTCTGTGTCGCAAGACTAAGCAATGGGGAGACGCTAACATCTAAGGACGTCGTCAGCTTTCCCCATCACATGCATTAGAAGCTGTGCAAATCAGGGACACTTCTCCAGCTTGTTCTCCCTTGTTTGTAATACGAGTAATAGGTTTGCATACCCTAATCTGAACTACATTGTCATTCAGAACTGTTCTAAGACATTAATTATCTCTTTAAATGACTCCACACAACATCATCTGTTGTTTCAGCTCAGTGTTGGTCCAACTCCAGTGCTCGCCAGGTTCCCATACAGATATGGTGAAGGGTGCATGAAGGGTTCTCTTTAAAGTGACAATTCACACTGAGAGAGACTGAGCTGCCTTTACTCTCACTCTAAACCAGTACAAGCCCTGCTAACATTCATGCCCAGGAGAGCAGTTATTTTTACGGAATCCTATTTCATTCAGATTGCTATACTTAGTGTTCTTACAGGGTTTGGATATCTGATCTCTGCTCCACCTGATCTGCCTTGGATTGATCCGAGTGCAGGAAGGAAAAGAGCAATATTTACATTTATAGGGTAGCCTAGAGCTCAGACCTACTAGATTCCTTAGGTGAAAGATATTGCAAGACCAGTCTTCTGACCAATACCCGCAACACCACTGAAAGCTGAAGCACAAAGCAGTTGCAAAGCGGTAACAGCATAGGTCTGCAACACTGTGGGGCCTATCCCATACCCACAACAGGACTTCTTGAAGGTTACTCCTGCAGAACATCCCATGTGCTTAAAGAACATAAAGAAAAACAAAAATCCAACAGTCTTCAAGCAGCAAACAAGAACCTCTAGATGAAATGAGATCAGAACATATTTAATGCAACCATTATCAGAGGAAAATTTAGCAGAATACCTATTCTAGGCAAACTTTTATCTGAAAAGTTCAGATTCACAAACAGTTTAGAGGAGGGGGCTTGGCAAGGAGGAAAAAAAAAAAAAGAAAAAGAAAAAAAAGGTGATATCCAACTCCAAAAGAAACCAAGTCTCCTATCTTAGGTAAATGTGCATGTAGTGTTCCAAGTTTGTCTTATGAAAGAGAAAAAAAAAAATTAGAAAGATTTACAGAAGAGTCAAGGCAGAATCTGTCATGATGACAATAGATCATTTTATTTTGAGGACTTAACTCTACTTGGTTCATTTCAAATCAGTTTCTTAGAGCAGAGGAGAAAGCTACTGACTTGCCACAGCAGTTTTCTTTTATTGTTTACATTTCTGTAGCAAATAGTTCTTTAACACTACAGTTGGAATCATGAGCAACAGTAACAAGGCAAAACGGTTTAGTAGAACTTGAATGATTTAATATCTCAAAACAATGGTCTTATCAATAAATCAAGAATTCCTCTAGGAAAGTGTTTTTGCAGAAGCATTAGTTTTACTCCATATTTTACAGCATCTCCAGCAATATTCCCCCATTCCACTATTCTCTAGGAGAACAAAACAGCAATTTTACTGTCAGATTCAGATATGCCCATACTTCATTGCTGCCCACAGTGCCCAGTTTGGGGGGAGCAGAGAAGAAAAGAACTAGTTTATCATCAGCTTGGTTCTTCCCTCAAGAATTCAGCACCTTGACTTAACCAGAGCCAACTGGCTGTCACGATACCTAAGCCCTTAAAGAGGTGAGCTTACAAAGTAGATTTCTAGTGGTGGGCAGCTCACCCTATTGAAGCAATTGGTCAAGTCATCTAGTCTCTTTGTTTTTATATTTAGTTTCACCTCACTTCCCAAAACTGCTAGCAGCCCTGAACTTTCGCACTAGTCACTGCAGTCATAAATACCCTTTTTCTTTGAGGAGGCAGAGTCCAGCTCTTTCAAATGATTTTGCTGCACGGATAACTACGACGAGTTTGCCACAAGATGCATTCATTATGTTATTTGCAGTGCAACAGAAATTCAGGCTGCAGTCACTATAACAAGGCACGTGTTTCAGTAATGATGTTATCTCTAAACTCACTATGAGCCAGGTAGCTTTGATGCTTCTGTCAACACATCCTCCCAAGGAACAGAGTTCTCTTACCTGCTGCGAGAGGGCCCTGCACTGCAAGAGTGTTAAGGTGATACACACATGCTATAGATCTAAACATCCCAAAAAGCATCAAAGCAGTGAAGACTGCTGAGGTTTATCTAAGCAATATTATTAAAAAGGGACTGAAGTTTGACAAGGGCAGGACCTTAGTCTTAATAATTCTGGATAATACAGAATTTCTGGTCATACAGACCGAGCTCTCCGAGGGAATACACACAGGACTAGCACCAACTTAATACTCGGGATCAGCACCACTCTAGTGATTACCTTGCTCTAAGCCAGGAAATAGCCAGTACACAGCTGTAACCAAACACTTGCACGACCATCCAGCTGAGGGGCTATGTCACCTCAACTCCAATCTACAGAGCAATCTTCATTCTATAGTGCCCTCAGAATTTGGTATTCAAGTACTGCAAATAGAAATCCCATTTGACTGGAAATTCAACTAGCTTAGTGTTGGACAACAGGATTTTTCCACACAAAGAAATAAGGATTGTTTATCTTCACATTAAGTATTTAATACAGTTTTCCACCTTGTTAATTTTTAACTAGATAATTTTGCTTTGAAATAGGAGCTGGATACACTTTAGGTTGAAATAATGCTACATTTCTTATGTTCAGAAAAGACTATCAAAAAAAACATACTAAAGTTGATTTAGAGAATGTTTTCAGCACAATAAAACTGTAGCCAGCAAGGGCATGGCTATTCTGTGTTTTCAGCAACCCATGTTTATGTTAACAAGAACTTGCACTTCTGGTTCCACTGTGCTCTACCGATTAAACTGCATCCTCTCTACATGATTTTGCTGTGTGAAGCAGACAAGTCTGCCTACTCTAACAAGTCTGTGTCAGCACGGATTTGGCAGAAAGATGAAATAAAACCATTTAGATAAGTGCCTCAATCTGCAAAACCCTTGGGCTTGAAAGATCTGGAGACCAGAAGGGTAGCTTTAAACTCTCAATTGCCTCTCTCTTCACAAAAAAATAAATACAGTTTGGGGCTATAGGGAGAATGCAGTATGTACCCCCCTTTTTTTTGCAAAGGGGGCAGCTGTGGGAGGGACAGACAGACACTTTACTGGTTTGGTGCTGTGATGTCCAACTAATGTAGATGTTTAAGTTCAGAAAAACTCCATTCTTATACAACTCTTCTGTAGCTCATCCATAAGGGGAAAATGGATGGGCTGCAACTTTGATTTTATACTACTACCTATCTGTAAAAAGGTGTCTTTCTCCTTCAAAGACGAAGGGTCTACATGAACAGATACTTTTACTAGATTTTAACAGATTTCCAGGAAGAGATGGATCTTGCAATTAAGTTTGAGAAAAAAAAGCAAGCAGCTATTTAGTTCCACAAACACCCACACAGCAGACCCTCCCTGCAGCCCTCAGCAGTTTCTAAGTACTCTAAGCACTAGTGCTTGGACTGGCTTTGAGAGTCAGAGATCACTGCTCAGCAGGTCCTTTACACCTCCCCAAGAAAATGTAACAGCAAAACCCTCCCAATGTTCTGACTGCCTCTGTTTGAGCTGCTCTTGTGCCTGAACATGAGCAGGCACATTCAGAAACAAGAGCCAAGCTACTACACACCTCTGCGACACAGGTCAACATTTCACTAGCAAAGGCACTGAAGTTACTTCCCCTTTAAAAAAATAAGTAAATAAATAAAAAAAATGAAGCTATATTTTGAGACTGCCACTCATTGCCCTTTCCCAAAGGATTATAAGTATCTAGAACATGCTGCATAATAAGCATGTTGTATCCGTGGTGCTGTGCTACTAGTTACGTGCTGAAGTTGCAAGTCAGCTTGCTCAGAGGAGCAAGACATCTGTCTTCATACACTCAACGGAGCTTCTGGGGGCTGCACTGTCAAGTTTCCTTAATGTTCTCTGATAAAAAAAAAAAAAAAAATTTGGTTTTAAGTCTGACAAACAAGATGGCCCTCCTGTCTGACTTCGACTTTAGCAGAGCAAATAAATAAAAATAAATACAAACCAAAAAACCCAACACACTCTTCATTATATACGGCCACATGCCACAGATGCCTATCTTTCCCGCTGTAACACCTTTATTAAGAACCAAAGCATACAAGAGTTAGAACGGATAACAGCTCTAAAAACTATGTTTTACCTTCCTTTGACATTTTTTTCCTGTCCTCTTAATGTTAGAAATACAAATCCAGTATCTCCTCATCCATTAGAGAGTTATTATACTCAGCTGCTCCAGCATATTTTGGGTTTTAGGTCTCCCTTACAACCTCCCTTCACTTCTGGATGTCTTGCTCCAAGCCTACCAGCTCCGATTTCTTGTGCTTGATTAATGCTACTTGGGTGAGTGAGTGATCCAGAGCAGTCTAAACCAACTCAGGTCACACAACTCATCTCTACCACCTGTTTACTGTCCTGCGACTCAACCACTAGATGCAACCCAATGACTGACCACACTTGAAATAATGCAAGAGCTGCAGGTAGCAAAAGGACTGAAATATCAGCCCCATGAGAAAAAAAGAATACCACCGTGCTGGGTTTTGATTTGAGGTAGAACAAGCATTGTGGGTGTAAACAAAGAGACACTTTGGAGCAGCTCAGACTTGGAAGAAGACAGCCAGCAGTAGGAAAGGAAGGTCAGACATCAGGAAGCTCAGTCTCTGCATTGCGACTTCAAGTAGCCTGCCATCAGAAAAAGCAGTGTCAGAGTCTAGTTTCAGCTCAGATGTCACCTAGGTTATTAAAAATGCAAGAAACAGTTTTCCTCCTCAGGTCAGTATTATACCAGACAGGACGTGTGAAGAGTTCAAGACATTTCTTCAAACATCCACTACAATGAGCTGTGCCTGTTCATAATAACTTTTAATATGGTAATATATATATCTCCGTGTAGGATACCAATGGCATTAACATTACTTAGAATAGCAAAGCCCACAAAATGGTTGTAACATTATTTACAAAAGGTTGCACTTGAGTCAGTGCACTTGAATCAGTATCAGCAATACAGGCAACTGGAAAAGCTTACCAGTTGTTAGCACAACACGTAAAACCTTCAGAAGGGAGCGAGCTGGAGGATTTGGGGGTTAAATTCCATGAATCCAGGGTGATCTATAAGCGCATCTGGGTATCCAAATACCCTGTGTTCACAAAGGGTCTTAAGATCCAAAGAGAAAGAGGTAGAGAGGAAGGGGGGAAATAAATAAATAAACCACCACTACACAACAGAAGCTGACAGCCAGCCCTCACTTTTTGTTATGGGGAAAAAAAAAAAAAAAAATCCCAGTAACTAGAAATAGGCAGCTGAGAAATTAATATACTAAGTTATCAAAAGCTCATTTTTACCACATTAAAGAGAACCCGGCCTACATGATTTCTCTCATAAAGATGTCATTTATAAGGAAGCGAGAAGTGATGCTACGGAGCGCGGCCCTGCGCTCGGGCACAGAGCCCATCCCCGCGCTGCCAGCGTCTCCAGGCGGGCGGACACCCCCTGTACGCGGCAACATCTCCTGCAGGTACCAGGGCACAGAGCCCAGCGATAAACACGCTCGAGCCCGATGATAACCCGCTCAGGTTTTCTTTTAAACCAACGTCACCTTCAGGGAATAAGTGTCGCGCTGCGGTTGGCTGGGGTCGAGTTGCAAACTTGTTTGTCACCAACTCCGGCACGAGGACGGGTCTGGCGACACCTCAGCGCCCAGGTGGCTCTTGCTACTTAGGTAATTCTGCCCCCTCTCCCCATCTCATTTCCAACCTCCTCGCCGGTGACCGCGGCCCAAACCCTCCTCCGGTGCCCGGTGCTTTGGACAAGGCACCCAGCGCGCTGCATGGCCTTATGTGGCCATGGAACCATTGAGGCGGTGACAAAAAAGGCAACGGGCCCGCAGCGCGTGCGGGGGGAGCCCGGCGGCTGCGCTGCTCTCCAGGCCCGGCGGCACCGGGGCCGCAT
>VZSV01000189.1:812719-894312 GCA_013398735.1 Nothocercus julius
CCTCCTCCTCCTCCTCCTCCTCCTCCTCACCGCCACCTCCTCCTCCCCCCGCCCGCCAGGAATTTCGCTGCACTCCGCGCCGCGGCGCACACGCGCACTGCGCACCGGCCTCTCCGCGCCGCCATCTTGGGAGGGCGCGCGGGGCCGCGCCGCCGCCATGTTGAGGAGGTCACATTCACTTATTTTATTTATTTCCCCCACCACACACACACACATACACACACACCACCCTCCTTCTTCTTTCAGTTCCTCTCTGCAGGGAGGCAAGAGGTGATGAGGAGGGCCTCCCTCAGTGAGGGCGACCTCCTTCCCAGGGGCTGGACCCCAACAGGGCTGACAGCGGCAAGGTTCTCCTCAGGGACACCCACTCACGCAGAAACGTGCCCAGAGATGGGACGAAGGAGTTTGTAATAAACCATCTGTGGGCAGCTTGTCCCTGCTTGGAAAAGGCCCTCTGACTGCTGCCACCTCCCAGATGCACTAAAATATGGAAGTTTTCTGAGGTGAGGTTAAAAGAGCAGCTTTGTGCGGATTAGGGGCTGCTGGAGGAGAGCGGCCCTCCCTGCTCAGGCCTCGCAGCGTTGCACGGGGTGAGGTGGCGCGAGGGGAGCCACGGCCCGGGGAGAGCCAAGCGCCAGCGCTCGTGTCCCGGCGGCCAGGGAAGTGCTGAGAGAAATAAAAAGGCTCTGTTCATAGTCATGCACCGACTAGGGAAAATGGAGTATGATAAACTGGTGCCTGAGACTAAGGTAAAAGGTGTGGGCTCCTCTGCAGACTCCCTTAGAGCATCTTGCTGGATTTTCTGATTTTGCATTTTAATTTTCTAAGAAATACCTTTTATGGCTGTTTGGATAAATAGTTATTACCAGCAGTGGAAATTCATGAAACTCTCTGTTGTTATGAAGAGAAATTACTACAAAGAGGGTTTATGGTGTGCCAAAATGCCCAAATCCTTTACAAAAATAGCTCTGTTTTTCTACTGAAATCAAAGAACACAGAAGCAGCTTTGCGAAGGAAGGGGCAATCACCAGCTCGTAAGAGGTACCTTTACTGATCAGTGCTGAAGTGACTTCCCACACTGCGATTCAGGTGTCTTATACAGACCAAGAGCTTATGCAGTTAGTCAAAAGACTGCCCTCTGTTATTCCTGTAATTCTCATTAAGCCTGTGTCCTCTTACACAATTAATTTAGGATGGCATGAGACTTTCTGAGACATGGAAAAACATTTCATCCCTCTGTGTGCCCTGTTGTTACTGAAGCACCTTTCATAAGTGGTGTTCTTAGCCAAAGCAGGTCTTTTGATAAAGTCTCCTCCTTTGAAAATTGACTCTAATTCCCAAGTGTATCTTGTATTTGTATTTTGTCTGGCTTCAGTCAGGTTCATTCAATGTTAAAAAACAATACACGCATCTAAACATAAAAGCCTATCATGGGAAAGTTCATTTTGTGAACTTATTATGCTGAAAGACAGTCACCCAGATCGGTACTCAGGCATGCTGATGAGAAGTGACACTATTGTGGATGGTATTTCTCTTTTAGGAATAATAGGTAGGCTTTGTTCAGAATGTCAGTCAAGGCAGCACTAAATTCACTCAACTTTCTGTACCTGATGTCAATTCAGGCATGAGCACACATTTCTGACAGTTCTATTAATAGAGGACCTACCTACAGCTTCGAAGACTGAAAGGTTATATGAAACAACTCTATTTCCATTACAGCACAATCCAAATCTCCCTGAGCTTCACCATTAGGTCTCTCATTGGCAGTCATCTCACTTAAGAAAGGAATTCTTCTATGGATAGACTGTATTACTGCATGAGAGGAACACAGGATGCTTTGGGTTGGGGAAAGAAAGGGCCTAGTTTAAGCTGGCAGGGATGACCTGGATTCCTTTGTTCTGGCAGAAGAGCCAGGTTCAATGCTAGTTTATAGAGGAAATAAGTATTTCACTCTAAGAAGCTCTGGCAACCTAAGGCACCTTGCTCTGTCAAAGCACCTTACATGCAGCTACCAAATACAGAAAGCACTGCTGGTAGTCAGGGCAGGTTTGGGATTGAGATATAAACTATTTTATGGTTTTGTTACAGCAATAAGGTCTCCGTGGAATCCCAGCATGAAAACCTCGCCATCGTGCCACAGCAGCGTGGGAATTCTATCCGCTGGCTTCCAGTTCACATTGCATGTCCTTGATCAGAACAGGCTATCTGCAAAGAGATAAAGGGCCTTCCTTGGCTAGATGAAGTGATCTTCCTGTGTTTTGTTAAAATCCACTTTCTGTCCTCCCTATGCACCAACACCTTATCCCTACTTGCTTGCCAAGTCAACATCCTAGCAGTAGATTTTTAGGAAAAGATCTTATGAAAAGAGAGAGTGCTTGCTTACATACATTTTATTCTCTCTGGCATGCTGCCTTCCTGCATTTTTTTTTTCCCCCCATCTCTGCATTTAATGGACAAGCAATAAGAATTCAGATTATTTTTCCTTTTCTGAGACCATTTCTTGCATGATGACTGTTCAGAGTTCACAGCCATTTGCCATGGTCTGTACTCCATCCCTTGTCAAGGAAGTATTATCATAAAATTTCATTTTGTGGATAGAAAATACTTTTTTTTTTTTTTCCTTCTGTTGCCTGAAAAAAAGATCAATTTTCCACCTTCAGCATCTTAATTTGCTTCAATGTGGGGTTTTTGGCTTCATTTTCTCTCTCAGTTCTTTGCTCACAACACAAATAACGGATTGCGCTAGTAGTTTCAGTTCGGCAGAGAGTCTTCTGGCTGCATTCACCCTGTTAGCAACATCTGCTCCCTTACTTCAGTTTCTTGGCAAAAACAAGAAGCTGATGGTAACACAGACGTAGCTTCCTATAACATGTACTGCCATGTTCATCCATTTTTACATGCTGGAATCAGTGGAGAGATTTTTAAATAACAACAATGTGAGGTATTGGTTTTAGGCTTAATTTTTTTTTTCTCTGAGGCAAATGGCCAGCACGTTGTGTCCACTATAACATTTGATGGTTTGCAGCAGCGGGTTTCTTGCCCTTTACATGCATCAAATAAGTTGCTTGCTTAATAGTAACAGCAATACAATTTTAAAGAGCTTATATTCTGGATTCAGATTATCACTTGAATCTCCCTCCCTTATGTTTTTTTCCTCTGCATTCTCTGATATGAAAGCAGTTTGCTCAAAGGAGTCTTTCTTTGAATGAGCTTTGACTGAGCCTGCATGTGAGTAGTATGATCCAAATTATTTCTTCATATTTGCATGCAAGGGAATGTTTGGTCATTACCCTGAATGTGTACCATAAAGGTTCTGAAAATTCTTAATCAGACACAATTTAAGAAAAATGAGACAAAAATTTGCTACATTTGCCTTCAATGCATAGCCCCTCTTGGCTCAAACAAGACCACAGCAAAGACTAAAAGCTGTCTTGTTTCCAATTAAGCACAAGCTATAAATAAAGTAGGAAGCTGGGGCTGAACCCTTTAGTGTGGCCAGCAGTATTTTGCTTAAGTTCAAGCCTACTCCCACGTAACAGGTTCAAAAGTTTAACTGTCACTTAAATGTTGTTGGGCTCATGTTGCACTGGGAAATGCATGTGCATGGAAGCAGGGGGAAAAGTTTCCTGGGAAAAAAAAAAAAAAAAAAGGACCAGTGAACCAATAGCATGGCAAAGAGCAACCCGCTACAGCGATTGTAGCAGCTGCTGCGACATATCTCTTCAGCACATACCTCAGTACAGCGTATGTAATGTTTGCATTTCTTTGTGTTTTAGCAATGTTTAGGTTCTCCAGCAGAGATCAGAGTCCAGCTGGGTTAACGCTAATCTTTGAGGATCTGCAGCGGAGGTAAGAATCTCCATTCTCCTGCGAGAGCCCCAAAGCACTGGGACGGACGACGCGTGCCAGTACAAGGTGCTGAAATGATTTGTCCAAGATTTTGGAGCTCTGTATTGGAGCCAGAAATAGGAGCTGGTCTTGACTTCTAGTCCCTGATACATGAAACCTCAATGGTTTTGGTGTTTGAGCCTCACTGTGTGTCAGACTGTCATTCCTTAATGGATCCAGCAGTGTTGCACCTAGCCCAGTGACCGCAGATTTGGCTTTTTTGGTAATGCCAGAACATGTGGAAAATGATTGAGCCAAGAAAAAGAGCTGGAAATGCACATTAAGTTGTTCCCTGGAGTAAGTGAAATATAAACAAAGCCTTTTGACAGTACTTTTGGATAAGATTTCTGGTGTGAATCAATGTTGAGGGGAACATTTGTGATCAAACAATCTCTGGAGGTGCTGGAAATCCTCCAGTCTGGAGCTGAGTCAAACTGATAGCGGAATGGTACTGGTTAAGACCTCGGTAAACTAGAATGGCCTTTTTTTTTTTTTTTTTTTAAATATATGCTTGAACTACCTTAAAGAGACAGCACTCTCAGCTGGCAGACTGAGACATTGGCTGCTCATGAATGCTAGGATCAGGGTAAAATGCCCACCTTGGTACATTCAATTTGCACTGCCTGGACATGATTTCTTGAAAATGCATTGCAGTTTCCCCTCTTTATAAATGAGAAACAGTTCACTTAAAAATCAGACAGCAGATGAAAGCAGCAGAAACTAATGTAATGATAAAAGACTACCTCTCAAACCAAAATTTTTATGGAATGGATTAAATTAAAATGAAAATTGTAATTTTCTGGCTCATATTTCTAAAGAATTTTTTTTCTGCCTGCAAGGTCTGATCTAATTGACAACCAGTTTAATATACCTGACGGAAAGCAGTCATGAGATCCACTCCTGTGTCAGTTTTCAATCCTTGGAACAAACACAAGGATGTGTAATGTGAGGCAGCCAGTAATTGATTTTTTTTTTCTGAAATGCTGAGATGTTACTGGAAGAAAATAAACATCAGTATTCTTCCTGGGGGGGAGGAAAAAGGGGGAAAAAAGCATATGTTTGAGAATGATCATTTGGATATATATTTGAAACCAGAAGTTTTAATTAGTTCATGTTTCTACTGTAGGTTTAAACCAGAGATTTTAATTAATTGATTCATGACTTAAAATGGCAAGTAGAAAGTCTTAACCTAATAACGTAAAAAACTTAATAACTTACTTTAATCATATTTTATATTTGCAGTTCTTGATTCTTAAATAAAAAATGATTCTGTGTGCTTGGCAGAAGATGACTTGTTTTTTGTCAACCAAAACAACAAGCCTAGTCATTGATTGAAGATACATCAACATAAATCTACTTAAACTTTTGATTTTCCTTTTATGCTCTTGAGTACCGTTTTATATCTTTTGTTTACTAGATGCTTGGGTTTTTTTTAATGATCATTTCTGTTAAGTTACATTTAGGTAAGATCCAAGATTCAGTTAAGAGGCACAAAGGAGTCATTATCTTTAATGAGAAACAAAAACTTGTTTTTAGCTCCCTCAGCTTCCAAGATATTAATAATAGTGGGTCTCATCTTCCCACAAGTTAATCATCCTACATCTTGATTTTACCCATAATTTGGAAAAGGGAAAAACAAGCTGGCTTGCATTTCAAATCCCAGTTGAGTTCTCAACTCTGAATGAAACAGTCATCAAAACTTGTTGAACAAACTGAAGAATTCGCTTTCTGCACCTGCAGATGAAGCAACTGTTGTACTGAAAGCTGGTTCAGCACCCAGCAAGCTATTTCTAGCCACATACTGAGTAATACCCACTAGTTTGGTGCTCTGACTTTCTGTGAAGTTTAAAATTGAAAGTCAGGCTGCAACAAGCCTGACTTGCTTGAATATTTTGTACTTAATGATTCCAGATTACACTTTGGGGTGGGTTGTCCTTATTTCACATTTTTATTTTAAATTAAAACTGTTCCTAAGAGGACAGGCAGGTTTGGTTTAAATCAAAGAATGTTACTTTAAAATTTCATTTATCTTTTAAACTGATAAATTAGTTGCTTTTGCTCAAGTTTTACAGTGCATCATGATTTATGTCACTTACCTGAAACTATGGCTGATTGATTGTTGCATAGGAGAAGTATAAAGCACTTGGCAACAAAGCTCTGAATATAATTTCTGCAGAAGTTTAGGCTTAAACTCAGCTCTAAAGCTGCAGGGTGAATGCCTCAGACCTGGGAAGTCTCTTTACTTCTTGTAAGCTTTTTGCTCCCGTGCTGGGGTTTTTTGATCTTCGTTTCTTGCCATGTATGACTAGTTTCTTTTTCTGTAACTACTATGCTGTGAACGTCTCAGAGGCGGAGAAAAGGGGGGAGGAGGAGTTGAGGCAGTGAAAACACAGGTGGCTTGGGTTATATTTGTCTTCTTTCAACAAATTAATCACTCCACTGATTTGCACTGTCCTTACTGCTATGTGCTTTTAAATCCTTTCCTCAGGAAGCATCTTCATGAAGAAGGTCAGACCAAATCCCCCAGATACAAACCTTTTTGTGAGGTAATGAAAATCATTTTTTATTGATTGGAGAATTGAGTTAACTGTAATTCTTCCATGACTTTGGTCAAGTTAGTTAAACTCTTGCAGCTGTTCTAGACTTTGAAACAAAGGTTCTTCTCAGCTTCATTTGACTTGCTGGTTTATAGTAATAAATTCTCATAGCATTCATTCAATTATTAATGCTGTTACGAGTAAGAGTTGTAGCATTACACAAGTATTGCTTTCTGCTATGTTTTATTTTTAGGTTTAGGCAATAGTGTTACACAACAAAGGAACGTGACTGAAAACTAAATACTGACTATCTGAAAAGCTACTTGGAAGTACAAAGTAGAAACTTGGCTGTGTTGCTGACTCATAAGAATGAGGAATTACGGTTCTTTAGTGGGCCCTGCATTTCTCTTAAACACAAATGGTTATTAAAGCCATAAGAATGAAATTCTGATATTAGTGACCTGAGATTCTTTATTATTATAGTGTATTGAAATAGTGACACTATTGACACTTTAAAGTAGAATGACAAAGTAAGCAACTGCCAGCATGATTCTAGACATGTAAGAAAGGCCTATTTTGTTCATGTTTAATTCTGTATGGAAGATCCTTTGAGATAAGTCAGAACAGATAAAATGACTGGTAGTATAAATAGTTGATGGAAGGAGAGTATGATAGAATGAATAGACAGATATGTGTGCGATTAATATCTATCCACTCTTCTCCTCCTGGACAGCAATGCTACAAATAGCTGGTAAAATGCTATGAAGAAGGGTTGTTGGACATTTCAATGTCTCTTATGCTTGATGTGACCTAAAAGTAGTTCTGCATCTCAAGAAAATGAGGTACTTTTACGTAGTTACTGAAGTGATAAAACTCTCAGACCAAGTATCTTGAGAGATGGCTGCGGCTAATCCGTATTAGATGGATTTAGGCCCTCTTGTGGCATAAGCAGCACGCATAGCAAAGCTCCCAAGTTCTTTTTGACAGTGGAGTGCTATTACCTGGTCTTACTGAGGGAAGATCTAGAGATGCTGAATGTCTTGCCTACAATCATAAACTCTATGGCAGAGGAGCGATTCAAGTCCTAGACTAGCCTTAGTTTTGGTTATCCTTCCCTTTTTTAGAAGGTATCAGTAGCCTGGAGTTGGTGTAAATAAGAGCTCGGAAATGACTAAAGTTTCCTTTTCTGGCTGCCAGATATCATTTTCCAGGAGTAGAGAGTCATTCGTGGCTGCAGAGAGTTCATGTGCTCACCCTGACCAAAGGGGTGAATGCTGCTTGCAGTTTGCCTTACTGGAAGTATTGAGAGTGACCATTATTTTGCTTTGTCCAGGACCCTTCCTTGCAGGGAAAAAGGCATTCTCAACACTGAGATTATTCTTGACAAAAATTTATGCTTATTTGAGGTTTTTAGTTAATTCTGACCTTAACATTCTCCATAGTGATTAAAATACTGTGTTCAATAGCAGAATGGTCTCTTAGTCTGGAGGTAGCAAGGCTAAGAAGAGAAAGGCTGTAGAGGGGAAGGCCAATATTTTTGTTCTGTCACTGCTTCTCTGTTTGCTATTACTCATAATAAATGGTTGCTTATCTGTTATGCTGTCCTCTTAATTAAGAGGACTCTGGTGTATAACAGTGAAGACTTCGGTGATCACCTAATGGTTCTTCTGGGAATTAGTGTTTCACTGTGGTAGAAAGGTCAAAACATAGGTTAAACAGGCATTTAATCCTGTGGCTTCCTTCCCAAATCCATGAAGATTTCACAGCTGTATTCTGCTGTGGCAGAAGAATCCACAATCCTGAAATGCAAGCAAATCCACTTAGATGCATCTGTAAAAATGAACTTGAAGTAAAAACTGGTAAAGGCAAAAGCAGTTAAATTGGCTTGCAAAAGAGTATCTTTGATACATGGTGTATATAATGCCTCACTTCTTGTGGCCTCTGTGAGCTCTTCTGTACTTGAATAAATCCCAGCTAGAAGAGGAGACTCTGATCCAGTGATGTGCAGCTTCCTTCTTTGTCTGATGTTAATACAAAATGTGCTCACTTGCAATACAGATTTTTTTTTGCTCCTCTTTTTCCAGAGGACAAGGAGGGAATGGCTAATAGTATTGGGATGCTTTAATCTTTTAGTGATCTGTGGGCATTTGTTGGAACAGTAATTTCTTTGGCTATACCCTTTGAGACAGAATTATATGCCTACAATGGAACCTGTGAAATGAGTCACTTACAGAAGTCCTCTGGGAAGTTTTTCATGAAGCTGCATATTTTTAATTATTTTTTTTCTAAATAAAGAGGTGTAGGAAAAGAGTCTGAACTAGCCTCCTTCCCCAGCCAGAAGCAGGAACCCAGTGCCATGTACGTATGTGTAGCTTATTTGTCAATGACAATGAACAAAGGTGGATTTAACAGTAAAGAGTATGTGAATTTTACCTGCTGCTATCCTAAGGCTAAACTGTGCTTACACTGGATGCACTCAGAGTTTTGTGGCATTATACAGACAACATGAGACAAACGATTTGAAAAGAAAGTATGGGCTGAGGAGGCAAAAGGGATATGGTAACTAAAAAATGCAGCATTTACTGAAGCTCACAGAATGAGAATCTTTCTAGAGGGTATTTTCCCATCAAGTGTATATGGAAACAGGTGGTCCGTTGGTTTTCCTGAAGGTTTTTGGTAACAGAAGACTGTTCATGAACTGTAGTGGCCTTAAAAACACTATTAGTCTGGGTACTTCTGGCCTTTTCCATATACTCATGAGATGCATGCAAAGGCAAGAGAGACAAGAACTGAGTAGTGAGTCATTTTGTTAGTGTTATTACTGTTAGTATAGTTAGTTTGCAGGTAGGAATGTTGTTGGCAATCTAGTCATGTATGGTTGGCCCCATTTTTGAGCTATTAAATTGTTTTCTAAGACTAAATATTTCGTAATAGTATTTTAACCCATAAGCAGCTGGTTTTAGCTACTGAATGTTAGTCATGACTAGATAGGACTACAAAGACTCAGCAAACCGCAGATCCAGAGTTTCTCAATCTCCTCTAGGAAGGAACCCACCGCGTAGGCCACCCTGTTCCAGCAAGTACAGGCCCCATGCTCAGGAGAGGAACGACTTGACAAAAGTGCATGACTCAAGAGGACCTGAATGCAGGAAACATGAACACTGTTGGTAGGTGAGTCACCCTTGGAGTTATTGTGTTTGGTCAGAACAGGAAACTATTGATTCTGCAATATGTCTGAAGCTGAAAACCATGCGCGTGGTGACGTCACTCGAGGAGCCTGCTCTCCTGTCAGTTCTTTCACTGTTTGGTTTAAACTGTACTACCTTCCTGCCAGACATGCCACCCAGGTATTGATGTCTAGGTTCAAATTTTACATTAAATTTTATCATTCTAGGCAGAGTTAAGAAGGAAAAAATGTTTACTCTGCAGTTGCATTCCAGTGCAGACCACAGTGACAGAGCTTAGAAAGAGCACAGCCTCTTACCTGCATCTCTTGTCTTCTGCAGCTCTTTTGCAGTCATCGCTGTTGTCTTTGTCAATTCCTGGAGCTTTTCAGAAAGGTTTGTCCATGCATTTATTATTAAGCTGCCTCCCTATGTGAATTATGTTAAATTTTGTTTTCTGATGTTGTCAAGCACTAAATTTACTAAGTTTTGTGGTGAAGCATATTGCAGTTTGGAGTAGAATTTGAATTCCCATAGTTCGTGAATTTGCTTTCATCATATTAGGTTTAAAATATGTAGTGAATATACCTTAAGATGCAGATGATTCCCATATATACTGTCAATGTGCACGAGCAGGTATTCTCTTTTGGCTACTTTGTTCTCTGCCTGGAAGAGCTGGTAAATCAGCACTGGTGGATCTAGTCACCAAAGAATGCTATTTCCATCTCCAATTCTTTCATAAATTTTATTGCTGTTTGATCTTAATTAAGTTAAATCACTCATTGTTATATGAACAGAAATGGTTTGGAGTTAATCAGGATAGCAAAGTATTCAGCTTGTGTCTTTCTGACAGTTTGGTTCACCATGCCCCTTCTGACTTAGGTTTTTAAGAAAGGCAAAACCTGCAAATCTGTCCATGGAGGTGGCAGAACATTTGCCCATTGAGGGATATTTGGATAAATAAATACTTTCAAAGGCATTTTGTAGTAAATACTTGCAAATCCTTTCAGAGAATGCCGCAGTCTTTCCCGTTCAGAGAATGCCGGAGTCTTTCCCGCCAGCTGTTTGTACGCTTGTCTAGAGGGCGGCACCGTGTGTTTGTCTGCGGCCTCTTACCTGGGTTTAGCCTAAATGATAGGAACACCCCGGCGGCTGTTGTGCACCTTGTGTCGAGGAGTTGGGTTTGGTTAATGTAGCAGAGCTTTGAGTGCACACGGCAGCTCTTTGTGAGCTCCAGTGTCTTCCTTGCTCACACCAGTGTCTTCCTTGCTGGTAAGGATGGCAGCGTGGGACAGGGTGGTGGCCACGCAAGGGTAGGTGCCTCCCACTCGGGTACACGGTGCAGGGGCAGGATTACACCCAGGGGCTCAGTGCAGGCCAGGACAGATAGGGCGCTCTGAGCAAGAGCTCAGCAAGAGTTTTGGACGCTCTCGCTGAAGCGAGGCGCTTCCTAAGCACATAAAACTTCCATTTCTCGGCCTGCTGAGCGTCAGCCACCGCCAGCGATCACCCAGCGCTCACCTGGGGAGGTTTGGTAGGTTCAGCTGTCAATACAGCTGCTGGCACTGGAGTCAGATGCAGAATGGTATACGAAAATATGTTGCTGTATGGCTGGTTTAGTTCCAAAAGTCTCGAATAAACAGCTTCTGACTTGCTGCCATAGAAGGATTTAACTGCTGGTGACTTTTTGCATGACACAGCTATGGGATCTAATGCTTGCCTGAACCATGAGGAGACTGAACCTGGTGACGGGAGCGTGAGAGGGATCAAAAGCTACTTTTCTGTTGCATTGGCACCTGACACCCGTGTTATGCAGGCAAATGCTGTTCCAAGACATTCAGTTCCCATCTAGCTGACAGAAATGAACAAGTAAGGAAGGAAAATATTTAGCTATAGAGAAATGAGCTGTAATTTTGACTCGTGTTGTAGAGTGATGTTATGCACACCACGTGGGAAAAGTAAATCACAACAAAGTTTTGCAGGAATATTTTGGCGTGGAGTTGCCTGGATGAGCAGCATGTTGGGACATGAAAGCCTTAGTCAGAGGAAAGGACTGGTAGACTGTTAAAGGCAGAATGGCTATTGGACTAAAAGTGATATCTATAAAAACAGCTAGAGTAAGACTAAATCAGAGGGCCTTTTAGAAGCAACTGTAAACTTGTAGCAAAGAATGGAGTAGATGGAGGAATATCGCTTGGGATACCATGGTCGTGGAGAAAGGGAGGATAATGCAAAAGGGAAATGATTGGTACTAATAATTTTGATGGATTTGCAGTATTTCCAGCATTAAAGCCTGCAAGACAACTTGGCTGAGAATGTTACAGAAGGCCAGCTAAAGAAGTGTAAAACTGCAGGGTAGGCTGGAGTGGGGCTTCAGATGACAGTGTTTAAGGGGGTATTCAGAACACAGGCCTTGACCCACAGCAAAGCAGTGTTGCACCAGTTCCACTGAAGGTGAGTGGAAGCTTTAAGAAAAAGGGAGATGGAGGGTTTAGGAAGAGTTTAGAGCTGGTGGCTTTATGTTTGTGAGGAAGCATTTTCTGTTTGGCTTGCCTGTAGCGTTGGAAACTTGGAAGTTCCACTTTAGGAAAGTGGTATTGAGTCTTGCCATAAGAACAGTCGTTACAATTCTGCTTTTGACTCCCTATAAACATCGAGCTGAGAAGCTGGTAGTTGAGCAAGCGTTCCCCAGAAACGCGGTGGACATTTGAAGCACTTGACCCCAGATACCACAACTGTGCTGGTTCTGAAGGCATGAGAGGTGACAAAAAAATAGCACAACTTTTATCTGCTTCTCTTTCTATGCCTGACAACTCTTTATGTGCGAGCAGCCAGGGCTCGACAGCCCGAATGCCGAGTGCCCCGTCGCCCGGTCCCGCTCCGCGGACCTCGAGTGCCCTCCCGGCAGCAGGGCCGGGTTTACCTGGTGGCCCGGCGGCGGCGTGGCGCTTCGGCGCCCCCTGGCGCCGCTCGAGGGGAGCGGAGCGTTAAGAACCACCGAGTTTCGGCGGAGCGATCCTGGTAACGTTTTGTTTTCCCCAGACTGTTTATCCCCAAATACAGTCAGCTCTTGCCTTTTAATTTCTTCTGTTTATGTATTTTGTTTTATTATCTGCGGTAATGAAGTAGTGGGATGCATAGATTAGAAAAAAAAAAAAAATCCCTGGAAGCTGTATAGAGAAAAATAGCAGTAGTAATATTGAATACAGAGCATCAAGATGTCAAAGCACTCATTAGACACTCGGTGGTTTTCAGAGACATGTTGACTTATGCAGAGTTCCCTGAGACAGGAGTGGAGAGACACCCATAATCTATATCTAAATCCTTCTGCAGGGTAGAAAGGGACCTATGTCCCCTGGAAGAACTTGAACTCTCTTTTGTATGTTCTCCTTGTGCCCCTTTGGGGGGAGAAAGAGCAATAAATCTTGTTACACAGTTAAGAGCTGTGGAGTAGGCCTGGTTCCAGTAGGGGTGCAGGTGGTCTTGAATTTCCATTGCTATCTTCCTTCCTTATCATAATATTCTGTTTTTTTGGTTGGCGCAAAACACCTCCTCCCCTAACTAAACCTGAATTTAGTCTGGAATGTAAGTCTTTCATTTAAATTGCTGATTTGACCTGAAAACTCATTTTTTGAAAATGACTATTCTGTTCTCTCGTGGGGGCAGAGCTGACCAGTGCCACGCAGGTAGCAGAAGTGACTGATCATGTGGCAGGGGCAAAGTTGGTCTGCTTTTTTAAAAAGATCTGAGGTGAAGGGAAATCAAGTAGCTTATTGAGCTTATCGAGGATGGTACAGGAAGTCTGTGGTAAAGGAGAGCTCAAGTCCAAGACAACTATCTCATGTTGCAAACTAGCTTCTTTTTCTTTTCCTCTCCCTTTAGAAAGGTTGCTTTTAGCTTTAGAAACTCACTGAGCCCTTGGAAAAGATCATTATCAACTTTGCATATACAATTTCTCCAAGTTCATCACAAAATTCCACCCTTCTGTTTATGAGATGCACAATGGATCATTTTGCATGTATTTAAACTTACTTTTGCTTTTGTTCCGGGTAAAGCATTGAAATGCTTTAGCCAAAACAGAGGCCCAAAGTTCTTTCTTTGTAAAGTTCTTCCTACTACAAGGATCACTTAATTTCAAGTTTTAGTGGCTGGACTTCACTGCCGGAAATGACTACAGAGACTGAAGTTCCTCATAGCCTGAATGCAAAATTAACTCATAGCTTAGTGCACTAAGGAAGCACTTTGTGTTATACGGTGACTTTCTGCACCGGGAAATATGCCGAACCCTGAAATACATGAAAATACAACCTTGCAGTTGCCACCACCTCTGGATGAGCAGAATTACGGAGCTACCGCAGTCCGTACAAGACACGTCCCACGTGAGTCAGTGCCAAGACACAGTCCAGCAAAGAGAGATTACGTGGTTGCTGGTGTGCTATGCTATGCAAATTTAATAAACTTCATGGATTGGTTCATTGTACCAGGTAAGAGTTTATTTTCTCTTTCTAGGGAAAAAGGAATTGAAGTTCTCAATAGCCCTACTTACTCCTTGGCGATAAATGCTCTGCACTATCATGATGTGCTCTACGCCTGTTTAATTTTCTCACTAATCTGCTTAGGCCTGTTGGTCATGAAATTTCCAGTTATAAATCTTAAAAGGCCAACATATAATGTAAAGTTATTAATGGTTAATGGAGTGCTTATAAAAATCATGCCTGTGAAATGTGTAAGATTTATATTTTTAAAACTAAACCTCTTGTAAATAGGCTTGAGCCTACAGGGCAGCTAGTCTATTTTTGTGTCTGCAGAGATTTGGCTAAGAAGCTTCTCTTTATTTTGCACAGCAGCTTACCACGCTTTCTCTGGACTTCATAGATTAGTTGTGGCCTTCCTTTATCTGCAGAATAGTGATGTGATTCCTCCCCATTAAAATTACAAAAGTATTATCTTTGTGCAAGTTTGTTTAGAGAAGGTTGGACTTTTTCATGATCTGGTAGAAACAGTGAGATTTTGGTAATGACGAGTAGAACATGATTGTGAAAAGAGAATGGAGACTCAAGTGCCTGAGCACCACCTACCTCTTAACTCATGACAAAGAACCTTATTTCAAAGTATTTTTTTTCTTTCTTGTTCTTTTTATTTTATTTTATGACCTAGGACAACATGGACAACAAAGTATCATTTCCAGTAAAGCAGTGAGAAGTGTATGTTTCTTTCCCTCCATGTAAACGGAGGTCTGCGTAAATTCTTCTGCTTAGCTTCACTCCCAAATATCTACCAGGCTTTCTGGGGGCTGATTTAGAAATTAGGAGAGAAAAAAAAATAATAATGTAAGCTTGCTATATTTTACTTCTGAGTGGCTTGGAAATCATAAATCCTTTAAAACTTTGAAAAAAGCCCCAAAGATGGATTATTATATCTGGAATTAATAACTAGTGTTCCTACACACACAATTCATCCTAGACCACCTAGAAATGGAAGTCATTCAGTCTGTATCCTTAAAAATTGAGAGGCTTGTGGGATTAGGAGTTCCAACCTTTCTTTTCTGAGCACTCCTTCCTAACTGTGCATGTAAGAGGGAAGGAAGCAGGGGTGCATCGCTGCGATAGAGCAACTGTTTTTTTTAAAAAAAAAAAAAAAAAAAAAAAAATCAATGTATGAATCCTCTTGTCTAATAACCTTCCCTGGAGAGGAGGAAACCTGGGAGCAGGACCAGGCTTGCAGGAGCACCTGCACACAGAGGTGTTTGGCACCGGCTGGCACTTGGTTCATTCCCGGCTTCCGACTATTTGGCTCCTGTCCATGCTAGGAGCCCAACATTTTTAGAAGGTTTGTGAAATCAAGGTAGTCTATGAGATAACAGGCTCAGCTGCTTGTCTGGGAGATGCTTGCAGGGACATAAAGAAATCCTAAAGCAGAGTGGGGCTGGTATCCAGGCCTTTTGAATACCAGACTTGAATTACAATATAGGACTGGGCCACTTTTCAGTTAACTCTCTGACCATGTGGACCATGGGGAAAATCTTTTATTTTTTTCCCAGTTTATACAATAGCAATATAGGTTTTTTTTCCTGTGCTAGAATTGAGCTGCATATTTGCCATTAAAAGGCTTTTGTCTGAAGCTAGCTCAGTTATTTCAGTTATGTGGAAGAGGTAACTTGGTGTGCATGTGAAATGGAGTTTGAGCTGAAGCTGCAGTTCCTATCAAGCCTTTTACTAGCTGTGGTTTGGACTAAATACTGCTAGTCCAAAGTGAAGTTCCTGTTGCACCATATTTCTCTGTGTTGCTACCAGCCACTAGGAAATAATAGAGAGAAGAGTTTAGTTTGCTCTGTTTTGATTATTCAACATTTTGGTGAAGACAGACCTTCAGAAGTTATTTGTCACTGTACACGAAATCACTGACTGACTTAAACTTGTGATACCACTAGGAAAACGCTGAATGCAGAATATGTCAGAGCCTCACTGAGAAACAACTATGAAGTCTCCTCTGTTAACTATTCAGATGCTGAGGTACTGCTGGTGCCAGAGAAACAGAACAGCTGTGATTGAAGTACTACGTGAACTGACTCATAACTTCTATACAGTAGAAGACCATGAATTATATCCATAGTGATAAGCAATTTTAATTCTGCATGGATCTGTTGGTGGTAGGTTTGCATGTAAACCATCAGGCTAAATGTACTGCTGTTCTTGCAACTCGTCTTCTTGGAGTAAGTCTTTGAGCTGGCAAATGAACAGAATCACAGGGAGCGAGTGGGGGACTTCGCTGTCATTCAGCTTGTGACTCTATTGCAGGCATCCTGTTAGACATCCAGAAATACTTCCAGCTTGGTGATGGGGGTGCAGGTCTACTGCAAACAGGTAAAAAGATCTCTTTATTTCATATAACTTACTTCGTTTACACTGATGTAGTCTGTTCCTAAAATACACTCTAGAAACTTATTTCTGTTAGCTCCTTCTGATGTGTGGAGTTGCTCACTTCCTCTTGTGGGAAGGTTGACTAACATTTGAAACTAAAAGCCCTACACTTCAGGAACAGTGAAGCGCAGCCCTTTAGAAATCCCACATCATGTGATTCAGAAAAGATAAAAGGAATTTTTCAACTAAGGAATACAGAACTGGGATAATTCAGCCATGTTTTACCTCCACCCTAAAAAATAACAGCTTTGTCTGAGAGGTGAGCAGTACTGGAAGAATAATTTGACCAATATTGTCTTTGCTCTTTCTTTGACTTGCAGTCTTCATCTTGTGTTACATGCTGGCTGCCCCCTTCTTTGGATACCTCGGTGACCGTCGAAATAGGAAAGTCATCCTTGGGGCTGGTATTTTCTTCTGGTCTGGTGTAACATTAGGCAGTTCATTCATCAATGAATCGGTATGTTGCCTTTTTAGGGATTTCTACCAAAATAATCTGCTTAAGGCTTGCTGGAATTGATGGAGTCCTCTTGTGATCATTTCTGGAAAAGCTCTCAGAGAGCTGGAAAGCCTTATGGGATGGTGAGGTCTAGAGGAGGCAGTGGAGCCGGGAACTAGATGTTACTGTTGCAGTTGCTGGGATCTTATTTCTGTCCCAAATTCTTGCTGATTAGGTCACTAAGGTGTGGAGGACTGGCTGGCAAACCCCTGGCCTATTGTCCGTATCCTCTAACTCTCTCCAGGTGTAGCTCTAAGAAGTCACTATGGAGCAGGCGGTCCGAAGCCCAGTGGCGGGATGCTGGGGAGGCAGATGTGAGAGGAGGTAATTTAGACACACGCAGAAGACAGCTGAATTCTTATCTCCTCTGGTACATTTGACTCATAAAAAAAATGCACCTCTAAGTAAGTTTTCTTCTCATGCTTTTTGGAATTACTGTTTTTTCACAGTATTCCTGGATATTCTTTCTTTCACGAGGACTAGTTGGCATTGGCACAGCTAGTTATTCCACAATAGCACCTACCATCATTGCAGACCTATTTGAGGAAGGAAAAAGGACCACGATGTTATCTGTCTTCTATATCTTCATTCCAGTTGGAAGGTTGGTTTTCTTGCTAGTATTTTTTTTTTTTTTTCTTTGAAATTCTGTCTGACATGGCCATCATTTCAACACACTTTGAGCCTCAGTTAAGTAGACTTTCTTATATGCCTCATCTCAAGCTCTTGCACAAGGTGTGTTACTTCATTAGCATGATTATGTAGAACTGATTAGGTTTATTTTACTTCCAAAGAGAATGGAGAACCAAAACTCAGAAAACTGGTAGATTTTGAATAAAATATTGAAGCAGTACTAAAAGAAATTTGTGCGTGGAAGTTGGTCTGTCTGTTTTTCTCTGTGCTCTGCATTGTGGTGAGATGTGTCATTTTGGACAACTAAAATTCATTAGTGCTTACTAATTATCCCTTTCTCTCGCTTTTAGCGGTCTGGGTTATGTCCTAGCATCCAGCATGGCAGATGCCACAGGAGACTGGCACTGGGCATTCAGGGTAAGTTACTTTCACTCATGGGACACTGTAAAACCATAATCTTGGCCGGAGTTTGGATTATTCTTCTTCACTAGATAAAAATTGGTGAGTGGTGGAAGAACTTGTCTGATTCTACACGAACCTGGTGTTTAAGAGAACTCTTCCTGCAGGACAGGCGGAGTCTGGAAGATTTCCACCTAGCTCGTGCAGAATGAAAGCAGGCAAAGAAACTACAGCAGCCACCAGGCGAGAGCAGGTTCTGGTGTCCTCTCCTGAGGACACACTTGTAATGGTTTCCAGTAGACCCAGACTTCCTCAAATAGAGGCAACTGAAAGTAGATTTTCCTCTTCCTTGTGGCACCAGAGTTGTTTTCCAGGAAAACAGATAAGGGAATCAGACTCTCTTTATTTGTTTTCTGAAATAAAGTTGGGAACAACTTCTGTTATTTGAGGGATTCATCATGTCATTGTGATGTCTGCCCATACTGAACACCTAATCCTTTGAAAGGGCTCTGTGAGATCTTCCTAACTTATCTATAAAATGAACTCGAAAACACAGGATGAGTCAGGAAGGATGTCTGCTGGAATAATAGTCTTTTATTCCTGCATCAGTGGTGCTTGCATTGATGATTAAAGTGTGCCAGTATAGTTTTCTTTTCTCACGTGTTTTCTTCAAAATCAGAGGTAGTGTTCATGTGTCTGTAATGATTGGAATGTACTGTCTTTCATTGGAAGTCTCTGTAAGTCTCCAAAAGTCACTCTTCCTCCTTTAAACATGACCTACAGACAGCAAGTCATATCTATTTCTGAGCATATATGCACTGTCTCCCCTATGTAATTCTACCACTGAATTTGAATAGCTATGGAGTTTCCAATACAAGAAAAAGGTATCTCTGATCTAACTAGCCTTATCTCTACAGGTAACTCCTTGCCTGGGAGCTCTAGCCCTTGTTCTTCTGATTCTGGTCGTCCCTCGCAGGACCCAGAGAAGGACAGAAGCACACAGAGCACTTAGCATCTCCGGCACAATTCGAGTAGCAGCTGAGAAACCAGGTGTACAGGGAACTGGCAAGACAACTTGGTGTGAAGATGTCATATCACTTGGCAAAAAGTATGTGTTTTTAGCTACAAAAGTTCCCTCCAACAAAAATGGCCATTTCACTAGTAGAATGATGGCCATCAAACCCCAGTGCACTCCTCCAGCACATGCTGCAAACAAGATGATTGAAACATCATTAACAAAATCCTTCTGCCATTTCTTTACAGGAACGCTACATAAGAGACTCCAGTATGGTTTATAAAGTAATTACATATGTGTTGTAACCAACTAACCTGTAGATGGCAGATGACCTCTTGCTCATAAACTCACAGAAATTAAATTCAACCTGAGGACAAAGTCAGATACTGTTTGCAGCAGGTTCTCGCGCAGTGGAAGCCCTTGCAGAGGCACGAGGAGAGGCTGCATGGGGTTTGACAACAGCAGGTGCCGCTGTGCACCTGTGCCAGGCCCTGCTCCACGCTCGCAAGCTGCTTCCCAGGGATCCAAGTCAATCCCTGAGACATATAATCTCAATTTTTAATAGACAAAGCCCGTCTTGCTTCCTTGGGATGTCACCTTGCTTTGCAGTTGGCTCCTCTGAAGGAATCGGAGCTTTCTAACTGGTAGATTGGATTTGCATCCAAGCTCCTTTATGCCCACTCTCTATTGCTGTAGTTTCACAAAAATCTTACAGAAATTGCCGTGCCAAAAGCTGACCATGAGATCTGCTAAAGCTCAGGAACAGGGTGTAATATGAAATTGATAGGTCATTCCCTTAAGTACCACTTTACTGCCCAGTTTCAAAGATATAGCCTCATCCAAATTAAACTGGTTCTTTTTGCTTATAAAATCTCTGAAAATATTGTTTTGTTATTGCTTGAAATCTCAGATATTGAAATTCTGGAAATTGGTAGGATTTCCCCTTTTCTTCAAATTTCCCTCTTCTTTCAAATTGCCCTAATTTTTTTCCTGTGCCTTTCAGCTGGAGTTTTGTGTGGTCCACCCTGGGTCTGACTGCCATGGCCTTCGTTACCGGAGCCCTGGGCCTGTGGGTCCCGCTGTTCCTCTACAGGGCTCAGGTTGTCCAGGGCCTTGTATCCCCGTGTCTCCAGGAGTCTTGCAATTCATCTAACAGGTGAGGTGTGCCCAGCCGTGGAAACCCGCACGGAAATGCTGCCTAATGCTTCCAAAGACAGAGGGGAGGATGTGACTGGGAATCTTCATAGCTGCCCTCAGTATCAGCAAGCAGTAATTATACCTTGGATACATTTTCTGGTGACTGGAAGCTTTTGCTTTTCCCAGTAATTAAGTCAATGCTAAAGAAGTTTCTGGGTTGGGGGGTATTCAGATGGCTGGCTTGACAGGAGATGGCCACTGCAGAAAGGCCTTAAATGTACAAATTTTCATCCATTTCCAATACAGACTGAAGCCTAGTCTGAGAGGAACCGCCAATTTTCAGGTAATGGAGAGTATATTGAGAAGTTCTCCATAGGTTCCTAAACAATAAATGTAATTGTCCTTCCATGGATGCCACCACTGTCACATTATTTGAGCTCAGTTTAGTCAGGGAAGGAAAGCTGAACCTTTGGTATTTTTTTAAAACTTCCATTTTTAAGCTTAAGTTGTTAGTTCATGGGCTATTTTTCTAAACCAGCTTCTGAATTACTATTCTACAGTAGTGTTGCTAGAGCAGACATGGTCTTCAGGGAAGTAAAAGGGAGCACCTGATAATTTAACCTCATGTAGTGCATCTTACTGGATGCTTTAAAAATAACCTTGGCATAAGCTAGTGTCAGAGGCAGCATAGGGCTGGTTTTAGACTGCTGTTCCAGAGGGATAGGAAAAAAGCGTAATATAAACAGCTATGTGAGGTGTGTAACTGACAGGGCTGGGAGATCTAAGCTGCACGTTCCTGTGTTTGCCCAGGGATGCTTTAAGGATATCATCCTCTGTGGCCGTTCAGCAGTTGCAGGCTTTGTTTAAGGGTCAGAGCTATGTCACTTAGACTCCCTGGAAATACAAATTCCAGTGGCACTGTAGCTGAGTCAGGGCTCAGTTCTTTCAAGGTAGATAAATAGGTGCCGTGAGGCTTGAAGTGCTCTCCTTGTGCAAGGAGACAGACACCTGGGCCTTCTCAGTAGCTTCCCCAGGACCAGGCTGCTGTATTCTCCTTCTGCCTATCAATTACACTGTGCTCTACTTTAATGTTGGCTGTTCCTTTTTCTCCCAGCAGTAGCTTCAGTTCAGCTGGGGCTTGTAGCATATGAATAGTCTAAGCACAATTCCTTGAATGCTGAGATAAACTAATGTCACCTTGGGATCTGCATCTGCCAGGCAAATCTGTAAAATAGTTATTCTCCCTGCTCAATCTATATTGTCACTAACAAGCTATAGTGAGTGATGGATCAAAATGCGGGGGGAAAAAAAAAAAACTCTCAAAGTTGGTTATCATGTAGAGCATTTTTTTTTTTTTTTTTCTCTCTCCCTTGTAGAGTTATTAATTGAGTTCTTCCTAATCAGCCAGGAGGAAATAAAAAGATAAATGCACTACAGTTTAAACAACCTAGCTGCTTACTTTGCTTTGCAGGCAGAGAAAGCTTTGGAAAATGTACGGAACTTACCCCACGTAGCACTCTGAAATATTTAAAAGCACTTGTGCTCAGGACATTATGCTCCTGTACCTGTCTGCCTCCTGATGCATTAAATAGCCAGTGGCACCACTGGGCTTGTTTCAAGGGACTTGCTTTGTCTTTAGGATCTCATCAGGGACACAGAGAAAAGCCTCTGTGGAAGTCCCTTTGGAAACTAAATTTTCTAAGCAAGTAGAACACACGCTCTGTGAAAACATGAACTTGCCCTTCCTGGGGAGCACATCTGTATTTGCAGGCACTTGAAATTCAGTGTTGAGCAAACGCTGGCAGCGCTCCCTGCGCTCGCTCTTGGGTTTTCTCCCCACAACTTGGGGAAGTCGTAGGTGCTTCTGTTGAAGTGACTCATTTCAGCTGTGCTAACTGGAGGGCTATCCTGGTTTAGATGTACGTGATTCCTTGTGAGAGGATCTCTTCCCAGGCAGCAGATTGTGATACAGAGTTGTTCCATCTGTTTTTTTAGGGATGATTGAGCAGATTGGTTCCTAGGTTAACCAGTATGACTGTAACTCTTCTAACTCGCTGCGTGTCCAGGGCAGCTCGTACTGAGGAAGCTCCTCCGTGAAGCCAGGTGCAGAGTCCCTGCTCTGCGAACGGCAGAGCAGCAGAGGCACTGCTGCACCTGAAGCTGGGGATTAAATCCACCTAGAAGGAAAGGGAGGGTTGGATCAAGTGGAGTCGAAATCACGTTACCCATTAGAGATTCCCCCATTTTGTGTGGGGTGAAATACAGAGCTGAAATGGCAGGTATAAGCTAACAGTGGTGCACATAACACCATGCTTTTTCCACTGTACAGTTTTGCTCAGCTGAATCCTTTGCTTTGTCGCCAGCCTGATATTTGGAGGCATCACCATTGGGACAGGAATCCTGGGTGTTGTTGCTGGGGCAGAAGTTGCAAGAAGGTTAAGGAAGATTAACAATAAAGCGGATCCTCTGATCTGTGCTGCCAGCATGTTCCTTTCTGCGCTGTGCCTCTACGTAGCTCTGGTCGTGGCCCAGACGAGCATCCTTCTCACTTTTGTAAGTGCTAATCTATTTATCATTAGCAAAAAATCTGGATTAATGGGGAGACAGCGAAGGGGAGGAAGAGGGGGTGGTTTTGCAGACTCCTCATCTAGGCCAGTAAGAGCCTTCAGTGATTTGTGATGAGGTAGCCAGCAAGCTGAGCACTGAACACGTGGCCCAGACGCTGCCCAGAGTTTGGTCTCTCCTCTCCTGATGTGCATGAAGTAGCCCAGTAAAGAGAACAGGTGATTGGTGAGTGTTACACGTCGGGACATGGGACCTATGGAGCCTCCCTACGCACCAAAGAAGGCCACAGTAAGCCTGTGTAGTTAGCTGCATGAAGCTGGAGTTTCCCTATCCAAAAATTTAGTTTAAAGGAGACTCAATCTTACGTAAATTTTTAATGTTGTGACTCTTAAATGTAGCTAATTTAGTATGCGTACTTCATTTTGCTCCCTGAATACTTAAAATTGGTGTTCTAGGGACTGTACAATACATGCAGTTCTCAGTGAGAGTAATTTAGCCATCACCTTCAATGCATCAAATCACGAGCTGATCTTCAAAGTCAAGCTTTTGGCAATGCAACCTGAAGTATAAATCACTTAAATTCTGCCCTCAGTAAAGAAAACAAAGAAACCTGCTGGAATGATGAACAGCTCCCAAAACTCCCCGAAAGAGGCAACTCCCTGTAAACCTTATTTTAACTATAATCTGGTAACAGCTAGGGAAAGACTCCGTGTTTTTTTTTTTTTTTTTTTTTTTTTTTTTTTTAAATCTCCCCTATGACTCCATAGTCACCACTACCATGATTAACATAAATAATAGGATCCAAGTAAAGTTAATTATAGTAATCAACACTTCTCTGCAAAAGGGTATTTTTGCAGCACTTTTGCTTCTAGGAATAGAGCTTATTTAAAGAAATTTTCCTTTTGACTCCTTGGGAGTGTGCATTCCTATGGAAAAATGCCTTTCTGCAAAAAGCTAATGGTTTTGTGCGTGTGTATTTATACACAAAGCAAAAAAGTGAAACTGAAGTGCTCTTTTTTTTCTCTCTCTCTCTCTCTCTCTCTCTCTCTCTCAAGAGAGCCTAAGGATTTAAGTGCCAAAAGAATTAAAAAGAAGTAGCCATTTTCTTTCTCTGCATCTTAGGTTCTCTCTTAGTCCTGCTCTGAGTGGTTCTTTTGTCCTTTTTTATCACTAAAGGTGTAGCACGCAATCTCCACTACCTGTTTAATTTAGCACGATGTGTTAGATGAGTCAGTATATCAGCTTGGATTTCCCTTTTCCAAAATACAGCTTTTATCAGAGCTGGCAATTTGAAATGTGTTTAAAATGCTTTTCTCCTTGCAAACAGCACTCTGGTTCCAAACAGTGTAAGAGGAAATTCTGCCCTGGGATAGGGACAAGTGTCACCTTTAAGTTTCTTTCCCAAGGGCAGAGCAGCTGGCCTTTTAATCAGAGCCTCTGCCTGCTTATTTATTTATTTTTGTATTTGCTTGATTCACATGTTCCAACATAACAAGCAATTTATTACTATACAGACTGTTGATTTTGTCTAGGCATCTGTTTCTTCTAAAATTTTTACCCCTATAGCTGCCTTACTATGGCCTTCTTTTTGGCACCAGCCCTGCCTCTCCTCTCTTTCCAAACAAGATGTGACACCAGTCACAGCAGTGTGGGGATTGGGGCGGCAGGCCAGCTGCTGCATCGCAGCTGAACGTCCCACTGAGGCAGATCCTCCGTTTGTGTAGGACGCTAGCAGGAAGAAACCAGCTTTCCAGTCACTGTTTACTCAGGCACACTGATTTTTAGCAAACCTGTCTCTATCACTTTGCTGTGTGGCAGCTACAGAGATAAAAAACGTATATGCATCAGCTTGCAAAAACTGTAGCTTCTGTATGGGGCTTTTTGCTGCCTGAGTGGCTAATGAAGGGGAACCATGAGCTGGGTTTCATGAGCCATGGCCAGGGCTGGAAGAAATATTTCAAAGCATGAGAATTCTCAAGCTAACAAGGAGATATTGCAGCACCTGCCCTGCAGGTGGCCTTTGAGGAGACATTCTGCTGCTCCGGTCTCTAAGGCGCCTCCCTCGTGGCGGGGTTCTTGAGAAGGCAGAAATGGTTGATCAGTAAGGTCCAGCCCTACAGGCAACCTTCTCTTTTTGCCTAGGCATGTGACTATTTAAAAACAGTAAGTGTGTTTGGCACTCGCATGGACTACAGTGTAATTCTGTATTCCCTTTATATTGGCTTTAGGTATGAATGTAAAAACTTATCTACAAAACAAAATGTTCTTAAAATGTGGGACGTTATTTTGGTTGCATTTTGGTTTGTGGAGACCGCAAAACTCTACGTGTTCAGTCTGTTGAAAAAAGTTGGGTGTCCTGGAGAAGGTGAAAGCAATAAAATATGATGTTTCAATCTTCTCTTGGTACACTGAGGAGATCAGAACAGAATACCTTGACACACTTTGCAGAGTGATATACTACCTTCCAAAAATGTCTGAGTGAAATTTTTCTAGTAAATCTACAATTTCAAACTGCACAAGGCCTAAGGGCAGAGAAGCTAACAGAGCCAAATCTCTAATGTTCAGAGAATTCTGTATTTCAAAATTGCTTTCTGCACTATGAGACTTTTTTTTTTTTTTTTTTTTTGTCAAACATAACTTTTCCTTAATTCCCAATCACTGAAACTATCTTGTTTCCTAAAGATGAATTTGCCATTCTTTTCTCAGCACTAGGCATGACATGCCCTTGTTTTTGGAGGTATGTGCATATATGGATATCTGTGGCACGTTTCCTTCCTGTTTCGGTTCAACCTGCACTCCCTTGCTAGCTATGGCACAACTGACAGTATTCACATAAAAAGAAGTTTGTGCCATCCTCCTTGTATAGCAGGAGTCAGCTGTGCTTCAGCACTTGCTTATAACTTGCTTATAATACCGCAGGCCTGCTTTGATCACTCCATAGGCTGCAATTCTAAATTAAGCAATGGCACATGTGGAGGTTCATTGTATAGAATCAGGAGAAAAAGGCAAGGTCCTTGATGAATTTGCTTTGAGATGAGGTGGTGAAGAGCTAATTTTTTTAGTGTCTTGCAAGACTGGATGCTGATGGTTCCCACTGCGAGGTGGCTTGCCAATAAACTGAACTGTGTGAAATTGCCACCCATGTTAACAAACATGTTTCATTTTGTGTTTGGCCCAATTTTGGAAGCCTCTGGGCTGTTATTGCTACATGCATGGAATTGGACGAGCATGATTGCATCTTCTGGCAAGGACAAGCCAGCCAAGATCAAATAAATGGGAAGACTTTGAGAGGTAGCCAGTGGGATGTGTGAATTCAAGAGCTAAGACACAGTCAGTGTGAAACTGTCATTTGCTGGAAAATTTAATGAAAAGGAATTATGGGTGGAGGACAGATGTTGAAAAAGCTGAAATTATTAAAAAAAAAAAAAAAAGGTAAGCATCTGAAGGAATGGATGTGTGGCTAAAGGTCTGTACTCACCTCACACACAGTACAGGAGATGGGTAGGTACAACAGGAAGATGTAGTGATTTTGCAGGTTTGGTTCGTTTTGTTGAGAGGGCTGTCTCTCTGGAAAGACCTGATATTTTGCCACTGGGACTCTTCTGTGGGTTGTATTTTCATCAGCCGGATACAAGATTGTGATAAAGGCCCCACCAAAGACATGCTGGTACCTACTGCTATGGAGATGTGTGCAGGGTCTTCACAAGACACCAAGGGACTCTGTGGCCTCACCGAGAGACTCTGCACTCTGGAATTGCTCCACTCAGCTTTTGAGCTTTCTTTAAGCAGTGGTTAGGCCGTGCAGCCTGCTTAAGTCTGTGTCTAGGCCTGGCTGGAAGGGTTAATCTTTTCCAATACCACAGGTGTAGGAACTCTTGGGAGTCCTGCCCCTTTTTCCTGATGGCCGGGTCCCCATCTGTGGTGAATTAGGGAATTCCCACAGGGCACCAAGGTTTCCAGGTTGCCCATCTCTAGGAGACCATTTCACTTTGGAAGTGAAATACCCTTGTAATTACAGTTTATTTGGGAGAGTGATACTGTGATTCCTATTTTGGCTGTCCTGCTAAGGATTTATGATACAGAGCAACTCCTCTACCTTCTCTGGGTACTTTTCCCTGCATTTAAGGTGAAGACAGTGTTTGCAAGCATAGACAGAGCAGATGATTAATTTATAGAGATGGGTACGTAGAGCAACTCCTATAGAGACAAGCATAGTCAGTGAGCCTGCTGTTGCCTTTGCACTAAAGAAGGTCAATGGGTGCAGTCGCTGCCCTTTTTTTTTTTTTTTTCTTTTTTTTTGGCAGGTTTTTATTGCGTTTGGAGAACTGTTTTTATCTGTAAACTGGGCTGTTGTGACAGACATACTGCTGGTAAGTACCTGTGAAACTATTTGCTTATTACCTTTTTTTCCAGCTTTTCACATCTTAATATTGTTCATAAATGTGTATCTTGGTGGCTAAAAGGACCTGCTCCCTTCTAGAAACAGATCAGTGAATGCTTGCTAAGAAGACACCTATTGGCACCCTGTTAATGTCAGGGAGGTAATGGAAACGTAAAGCGTAGTGCTGTGCAGAGATACCGGGAACACTACAGATGGAGCAGAGCAGTAGTCCAAGCTCAGTGTAAACTCAGAAATGAGATGCACTAGCTTGGTTGAAACTCTTGCACGTGCAACTATCTGGTGCTTTTGTGTTCCTGCTAGTCTGCGTTTTCTGTGCAGCTCTGCAGCGTTGGGTGTCTGCCAGAAAATGGTCTGCACCAGAGGGAGGATCATTTCCTGTCTGCATTTTGGAACTCGTTTAAATTGACCTATCTTTTTCTATAAAGCATAGAATACTGTGGCACAGATGAGACCTAACCTGTCTGCTTTGGAGGATCTTCTTCTGTAAGATCATTTGGCACAGAAGTGAGTATCAGAGTAGCTCAGAAATTTCAAGCAGAGAGAGAGAGATGAGGGAAATCATCTCCAGTGACATCTGGAGATCTTCCAAAAATCTTCCAGTGTTGTACTGGAAAAATGCTGATGCACTTTCTAGTTGGAGAAGACAAAATAGAGAAAATTGTTTAACACTGCCAAGGCAGGTGAGAGCAGACACAAAGTTAAGGGCAAAGCAAAATACAAATCTCTGACTGAGTTTCTCACCCTCAAGCCATCTCTCAGATAGCACCTCAGTTATGGAACACGAGTAGCTGAAGAGAGCCAAATCCTGTAGACATCTTGTATTTTAGGTAATGTTATTCCAGCAGTGTGTTCAAATCCATTTGCAGATTGCTATCACAAGTGCTGCTGTCATAATAAATCTTTTATGTAAGAACCACAGTGGAAGCACTGGTACGTAGCACGACACGCAGCGATGCACAACAACACGTCACGGGAGGTTCGGGCCTTGCAGGCCCTCACTCGAAGCCTTAGCTCGTGAGGAACAGAGTTGCCCACAAGGCTGCCGAGGTTGCTGTTGCTAGCAACGTGCTGTCACCCAGAATGTGCAGCTTGCTCGGATGAGGAAGACGGCATCGCTGGGTTGGGTACTGGTGGTTTAGGGCTGGGTGACTAAGACACAGGCAGCTCCTTCCCGGAGAGCCTTTCTGAACCCAAACCACAAAGTGCGTGAGGAGCTGGGCTTTAGGTAAAGCTACCTCATACTCCAGCATGCAGGGAATCTACTCTCGGTGTCCCTGCCATATCCCTGATCCGTGTAAATCCATAACAGGAGGAAGTTCTTGTCTCCTGAGTGACTAACATTCCTTCCACTGTATTCATTTTAGAAAGTTATATATTTTTTAGGTATAAGCAATACTGCATCAGTTAGAACAAGTGGTAAAGTGAGAGGTTTTGCAGAGCAGAGCTCTTTGTAGTACCCTGTTCCCCCTGAGCAAATGGACACTTACCATGAATGTGTTTTGGGTTGGTACTGTTGAATTCTAGATGTTAGTTTTTTTATCAGAAAAAATGATAGCATTTACCTGAATTTGTGGATGTCTGCACATTCAGTGGCAATCTTGCTTGGGATTTCTATTTCATCCTGCTGTAAACCTGATGGGTTCAGTGTATTACTGGTATTATATTGACTAAAGGGTGCCATAGATAACGATAGTAATTTGTCTTTTTGCATTGTTTCCTGTGCAAGCTGGTAGAATTTCTGATAATGTGGCTGGATTTGCAAATGCATGTTTATTCTGCCATCAAAATGACTTTTCTCCCCACATGGCAGTGCTAACCAGACACTGTAGCTAGGAATTTATTTATCCTGCAACCTGTGGAGCTGAAGACAAAGGCAGATGCTGGCTGAATGATAAGGACTTTCTTCCTTTGTGGCTAATGCATCAAGATTCATTGCATGTAGCAACCTTTGTGCCCCTTATTCAGCTGTAAACACGAAAGTACCTACTGTACAACGGCAGTCAGTCAATAAGGCACAAGTGGAGCGGTGCTGTAGCTGCCTTGGCTACTACACTCCAGTTCTCTGGGTACGTGGAGTCTCCCATGTGCAATGTGCACCAGCAGTGAGGTGCTGGGACTCTGTATTTTAGGCTTTTGGCAGGTCAGAGTGTAGGAGATGCTGGAACTGGAACCTGCAGGGTTGGGAAGTCTACTGACGTGTCCCTGTTTTTGTCTGGACAAGCCGTGGGAGGCGCAGGAGTGTTTACCAGCCTGTCTGTTCCATCTGCTTCTGTAGCTGACAGCTCTGTCACAGAGTCTGCAGGAGGATCTCTAAGCCCTCCAGAGACAGCAGGACAGGGATTGCAAATTATGTGTTTGGGGCACCCTGCGTATCTGTCAAGGAATCCAGGCAGGGATCTCCACGGAGATGAGAGCATGTAGGATGTCATCCACATCAGTGACGCGGCCTGGGTACCCGGGCAGTCCCCTGGACAGCCAGGAGGCTGTGGCTCTTTCCAAGCCCCTGTATGGGGCAGCGTTTGGTTTCTTCTGCTCCTAGCAAACCCTACAGTGCACCGAGCTCTTGCATATTGTTTCTGTTGTGCAGAACAGCCTGAATAGAAGCATGAGCAAAGTTTGTGCGAGCCTGGTAAGGATGGGAAGCTTCCTACCCTTACGTTTTCCTTGTCACAGCTTTGTTCCATGTGTCTCTTGTGGCTACAGATACAGCATGTTAAATAAACGCAGGAATAATAAGAAAGCAGTGCAGGACAGTGAGCAGGCTGAAATGTGCTGTGGCCAACAAAGAAAGAGCCGTCGGACTGGGCCTTCCCATGGCTGAAAAGGACTCCAGGTCTCGGATTAGCCAGTCTCACACGACTGTGTTCTTAAACTGCCAGGAAAGTGGATGCAATGAGATGACCGCACGTCATGAAAGTTTTTCTGTAACTCTGAAGTCCTCAGATAGCCCTGCTTTAAAACTTATTATTCTTTAAGCACGCTAACTATTCCTGATGAAAAATATATGTTTTCTGCATAGTTACACTTACCTACTTTGGAGAGACTAGGACTGGGAAGGTCTACAAGTTAGCTGTATGTGTGCAAAGTGAAAAGGGAGGTCATGTCTTTTATTAAAACTGCTTTGTATCAAGTCCTCCTACTGGGTGCAAAGATGCTGCTGTAAGATGCTGAGTAACTTGCGTTTCCTGTTTGTGGCTGTTTCCAGTTAAGAAGGGCATGGCCAGTGCGGCTCTTTACTGAAATTGGTGCAATATGTGGTAAGCAGGACCGAAAGACTCTCACTCAGTGCAAGGAGTTATATGAACCCCCAGTAACGTTCCTTTCTGAAGAGAAGAATATTGGCTGCAGGCAGAGGGACATGTCATAGATGCTCATAGATGGGTTTCTGGCATCCCGGGAGGGTGCAAGGCATGTTATTGCTTATAAAAGCCTGACTGCAGCAAGGACTTAGTACGGAGGGATCAGAGGAGAAACAGCCAAGTTGGCTGAAATTTGTGCTATTAATTATTTTGGGACAAATATGTGTGTTTTCTTTCTCGTTTTAGATTAAGTGCTCTGTTAAATCTGAATAGGATGTTTAGCATCACTTGCTAATGAAGAAAGTCTTACTGCCATCAGTGTCTGCTTTCTCTTAAGTTTTTAAACCATGGATTTCAACCAAGTTTGATAGAAATGGAGACTCCTAGAAGACCTACGTTCACACAAGCCTTGTGAAAACAGGAGACCTCACTGAGAAGTATTATCCAAAGTAGCATCCCCCAGCAGAGCCTTGTTTTAGGGAATAATCCTTTTATCCACTTCATCTTGTTTGGGCAACATGTAGGCTCTCCGTGGCAAACACTGCAGCAGCTAAAATGAATAGGGAAGACTTGTGCTTTCCGCAGCATTAAATCACTCTGTCCTTGAACTAATCAATGGCCACACTAAGGGCAAATAGTCATCTGCCCTTGTGGAGGAAGACGTGCTAAGACATTTGCTCCACTTCCCTGGAACAGATGCTGGACAGGAATGTAAGCCTATTACATGTGGCTCTAATTTCATTTGGGTAGTTTGGGTGCTGTGAAAATACCATTGAGCATTTACATGCACAAGGTGAACTCGTGCACGAGGGTAGTTAGTCTGAGACAGATCTTCCTGTTGCAGGTTATCCATATGGGTGTAACTTCCTTTATGAAGATTTAAGTCTTTTTAGTTTTTTTTTTTTTACGGGAAGAAACAGAGGAATGGGAGATCTTGGGAGTCTTTGATATGAGCAAGTGGTTGCAAAACAAAGGTAGGAAGGGTTAACATTGTTTCTGTCTCGCTATTCTGACAGTGAATGCTTTGCCTATAACTGTATTATTGAGAGTGAGAAACCCAAATTATAGAGAGTCATCCTGTACCTCTTCAGGCACAGCTGACCTCCTCTACCAGCACAGACTTAAAGCCTCTATTATCCCAAAATGACCATATTTCATTTCTAAAAATAGTTATAATCCCTCTGATGCTTTGCAGAGTTCTGCGCACACACTACCTCTTCTTCAACTTGTTATTTAAAGTGCATGCACTCAAAAGCACAACCATTTGGAGGAGTGGTTATTACATAGCTGTATCTCAGGTGCTAACCAGTAAGAAGCAACAAACTTCTGTCATCAAAGCACCACCAGGCATCTTCTGCTCGGAAAGGCTGGTCCCCTCCATTCCTGTGCTCTGGAAGGCCTCAGCTGACATCCTTCTAACCACAGCAGCAACCTCGGGTACCAGGTGTCCCAAATGTCCCTGTGATGCTCTGGGCCAGCGCTGCTGGCACAGGCTCAGGAGGACGTTTTGCTCGGAGGCTGTTGGTGCTGGATCTCCTTATTAATATATCAGTAAGATGGCAAGGGTTACTGACTGCCCTTTTCCGTTAAGGGCATGACCTGGAGCATGCTGCAGCAAGCCTACAAATGGTAGCAGGGGAATCATGTTTTTCACACTTTTCTGCCATTCCTCTTTTTGTGTTGCTTTTTTGAACATTTTTTTTCCTAAACAAAGCATCTAATGTACTCTTTCTTTCTCCAAACTTGCAAACAGCGTTTGAGTAAATAGAAGTGAATGTATTAATCTCTCTAGAAATGTCATATAAGTAGTTGCCATTCATGAGATTCATTCTGCTAATACCCCTTTTTCCATGGGTTTTGCTCTTCGTTTCAGTATGTTGTGACACCAAGACGGCAGTCGACAGCTATAGCCCTGCAGATTTTGGTGAGCCACTTGCTGGGAGATGCAGGCAGCCCGTATCTCATAGGAATTGTAAGTGAATTCTCTGCTTCGCCGAGCTTTCTTTAGAGACTGAAAGACAGAGTTCTAGATAATTCCTGTCCAAAGCCAGAAATTATTCAAGTTGTGCTTTTGATATGGGCATACGGAATCAACATTCTTCCTGAAACCTTTTTTTTTTTTTTTTTTCCTCCTGAATTTCTTGAGTTCAACTCCTGGTTCTGTGAGATTGTGGGCATATAGAATATACATGTGAATAATTCCATGAAGTATGTAGAAACTTACTTTGACCATTTTCAAATTCATATTCTTTTTAAGGCATTAATCTTTGCAATGACAGTTTCTTGGGTATTGTACTCATTTACATACTCTGCTAAATTAGGAAGGAGTTTTGTGGAGACTAATCAAATATAATTTTATATATTGAAAACTAAAATTCTTAGTTCACATCCTTAGTTATGAAATCTGGAAATTAATTAATACTTTCTTGCAAACGCTAGAACAAGAGTGACACCAACATCTGCTGGTGGTCCAACCAGATAGGAGATTCCCCTCTTCCCACCCTGACTGAGCAGCAGAAATCCCAGCTGTCTAATCTGCCCGGCAGACAAGAGGGTCCTTTTACACTGGGAGGTTCTAACTAAGAAGCTCTATTTGGGGCAGATGAAGAAAATTTTACTCATTGGAACATACTATGAAACTCTTGCCCAGCACTGATTAGGCTGTAAGTATGGGGGAAGGTGATAACTGATGTCCTTGTGTCAGGAAAAAATCCCTGAAATAATGCACAAAAATGGGAGCTTTTGGTAAAACTGAAATATTGAAAATCGGAAAAACTGAAATACATCCTGTGCATTCTCCCTTCCTTTAATATTCTATTGATTTGTGCCTCCTGCTTGAAAGATGAAACTGTTTGTCTCTTATCCATAGTTATTTGGTGTCTTTGAGATGCAGGTAGCATTAGGGCTTCCTGCTGACTGTGCTGCTGTGCCCTGCAAGTAACCCTGTGCAGAGAGCTTCACTCTGGAGTCCCTTGCAGGCAGCTGCCTTAAATAGCAGCTAATTGAAAAGTGTGAAGACAAAAAAAAAAAAAAAATTGTCATGGTATATACCAATGAGATTATCCTCACGTAACCTTGCAACTTTGCAAAGAACAGAGAGAAAAAGTCCAGGAATGAACCTGTTGTGTGTCCAAGTGCGCGGTGCTGTGCGATAAGCACCCCTTTGTGCCTGCAGTGCTTCTGTGAAGCACTACAGCAAATCTGGCCACGTCTGCTCTTGCCTAAACACCGCATCTTTCGCATTCAGGCTTTGCAGTTGTTTACTAACCTCCTTCAACTAACCCTTTAGCTTAAAGCCTGTCTAGAGACTTGGTGAATAGTCTTCCTCAGAGCCTGTTTTCTTCACTTTGAGCTCTAGAGATTTCCCTACTGAGCATTTTAAATTAAATGCATTTGGTTTGCATGTTGGCCATTATACCTGCTCTAGTCCCTAGATACCCATTTAGAGTTGATCGTGCTCTTATCTGCCTGAAACTGTCATAAATAATCATACTAAACCAAGCAAAGGGTGAAGAGTCTCGTATTTGTGTACTGCAAGTCACGCAGCATATTGTGACTATTGGGGACAAATGTGGAATAAAAATTACTGCATTCAACATTCATCTTTTGGTTTTATGCTGCAATGAGATTTTAATTTAATGGATTAAGTATTGAATCTTACTGGCTGGGTTCCTTGCAATCAGCTATTTTTTTTCCATCTACAAAAATAAAATTTATGTGGATCATTTATAACTTTCACAATCTCATCCCACAGCCAGTGTAAAAAGCAGCTGTCTGATACCACCTTCTTCCCAATTTCTTATCATGTCATTCCATGATTCCTCAAATGTCTTTTGGCTCCAACGCAGACTCCGGTCTTGTGTCTCAATTCCATTCCCAGGTCTTTCCTTTTTTAATGAGTGTTGTTGCTTGTGCCTGTAGCTGATGCCAGTTCCTTGCTTCTACCCATTTGAGGCTGATTGGGGATGTATCGATAAAGTTTTCCAACAACATCAAGAAATGATGATAGTTATGGCCAAATGTTAAATCTGCTCCATGCTGGCTCTCCGGGCTAGAAAATGGTAAAAGGAGCCAGTGCTTCGTGCTCCGAAAAAAACCCTAAAAGCCGAGCAGAGTCTGAAAGCAGCAGAAGGTCATGGCTGTGATATTGCCACCTCCTGTGATTGGAGGCACTGGAGATAGAAAGGGAAATGAAATTCCTAGATGAAATAGAAGCTAATGAGTGGAGAAGTACAGAGGTACTGGCACCATGTTTGACACGTGCAGGTTTCAGGCTTTTCTCTCCTGTCTGCCCCACTCTGAATTCCCACACTGTCACCGATCTGCTTAAACTGAAAGGGTGGTGTTCCTGCAGATAAATGACAGCACTGTTCCCTCCCTAGATCTCTAATGCTATCCAGGACAAGAATCCCAGCTCATTCCAGTGGAGTTTCTGGAGCCTGCAGTACAGCTTCATCATGTGTGTGTTTGTCGGTGTCTTTGGAGGCAGTTTTTTCCTCCTGACATCTTTCTACATTGAGGAAGATCGTAAGGAAGCAGCGCAGTTTTGAGGTTTCTATATATCTTTATAACTTCTAAACCTGTATCTGATTATTTCCTGTATGTACAACAGCTCAGTTAATGACTCTAAATTTACAATGCAGACATTCTTATTATGTGAATGCCGCAAAAGCTTCTATATGAAATAAATGCAAAACCCCGGGCCAAAATCTCAGCTCCTGTGTTGAGCAAGAGAGACTTTGCAAAACACACCAAGATCAGGGTAATGCTTTTACTGACACCTTTGCAGTGCTGCAGGATTTTCTTTTTATTGCCAATGGAGGCAATAAAATAGCTTCACTGCAAGCAATGCACCATTAAAGACTTCATGAAAGGTGCGGGTCTTCCTCTATCTTTCTGAGCCCAGCAGAACCACTGTTAACTCTCTGTAATACTTCCCCATTTTGCATGAAAGAAGTCATATTCAGAGTGTAAAAGACAAGGAAAATATGTTGAATTGGCTGGAACACCATCCTTATTAGCCTGACCTCATATAGCTTCCTTCTGCTCTGACTTGTTTTCTAGGTACCAGGACTGAAGGCTGCCTTTCAAAGGAAGATGAACTCCAGGGCAAGATGTGCGAGGATGAAGAACTTACTCCCCCTTTTCTTTCCTTTTGCTTAATGAGATACAGTCAGAGAAAAGGCCAAATAACAATTTCTGCATATGGCAGGAAAAACCTGCATACTGACTTTTTGGATGCTTTTGATTGTGAGTCAAAAACTGCTCCTGCACTGGCATATGGCAGCGCTCCCCCATCTGCGAACCAGGCGTGAATAGGCTGGGGGGCTGTGGAAGGTGGCGGATAGAGCTGCCCCAGGCCTGGCCAGGAACCTAAACCAGACAGCAGCATTTCAGGTAGAATATCTAGTGAAGATTAAGATGGGAGGCCTATGAAACCTCAGCAGGATAAAATTTGCCTTTAGGATTTGGAAAATGTGGACAGTGCAAGTAATATTTTCAGTCACCTGAAATGACTAAGAGAGGCAGAGATCAGTCAAGGTCAGTGTCAGGTTTGAGAGCGGAGGGTTGTTCTGATTCTACATGTAATATTTTAATGGCTTCGTTAAAATCCTTTGAGGCTCTTCAATGCATTGCCAGGCTTTGGGTGAGTATCTCTGCGTATGAGTGAGCAGTAGTAGCTGCAAAGCCACTTGAATATAACTATCCAGTTGAGTTCTTATCTTTGAAGAGCCTAAGCCTTTGAATATGGTATCTATTGTTGTAATATCATGCCAGGTGCCAAGTATGACATGATTATTTTGGCCCATTTTTGCTTCTTGGGGTGCTGTGGTTCCCAGCAGTGCCTTAAAGGCAAAGCCTGAGGAAGATTTAGCAAGTACAAGCATTGGGAATCTTACCTGCATCTCCTGGTAAGCTGTAAGGATCATAACGCACAATATTCTCTAATGAGTGTGACTAATGTCATTAAAAATAGCATAATATGGCAGTTGCAGGGTTTTTGTTCTCTCTTTTTTTATTTTTTTTTTTTTGAAATCTGTTCTGAAATTTGATAAACCCTGATAATCAAATTTGACTAGAGCTTAGATAATCATGGAAATTAATAAGCATTTTTTGACACTCAACAAGAGTGTTAAAATAGCCTTAAAAGTAAAATCTGGTGTCTGAAAGACTGAGCAGCTCTTTCTGGTTGTACAAGGTAGCCAAAGCCATTATACTGCTGTCTTTTTGGAAGTTTGTATGTAGCCCAAGGGTCCCTCGCCAATCCCCACTACTGGCTGTGGACACATCAGCTTGCATAGGTCCTTAGTGCTTTTCTTAACACTTCGGATGTTCAGATTGAAACCTCTTGCATATATTTGGCAGACCAGATGAAATCTGTAACATTTGTCTTCCAGCTAGAGCAAGAACATTTCACTTGGCACTGCTTCCGCTGGTCGTCTTCACTCACTGCCTCCTTGTGCGATGCATTTGGGAGGCCTTAGAGCAGTGCTTAAGGCTTTCTAAATGCTCTGTACGCTTCAGATTGGACCTGTAAGAGCCTGCAGTTCAGCTGGAATGCTGTTACTCTACCATTTGTGCTGTCTGAAGATAATCCAAATCACTCTGGAAAACTGCCACTTCTTCACTTGGTGAAGAAGCTCAGTTATGAGGGGAAGTGAAACTCCCTAATGTAATATATTGTACAACAGCATCTTCACTAGATAGTATGTATTTTTGCAGTACTTTTCTGCCCAGGAAGTGACCAAAGAGTTCAGTGACACAATACAGGCACATCAATACAGGAGGCCATAAAATAGTTTGCATTTTGTTTAGTTTTTGCAGGTGACTACTTAGTGCCAGATCTTTTCTTTGTATTTTACTGAATTTCTGGGAAACTGAACGTAAGCTCACTGCTATAAAGATTTGCATTGTGCTTCAAGTCTTCTTGTATAGAGCATGTACACGTGCATATGCACAGCCTAATTATGAAATTAGAGGTATTGTTATTGGCTAATGATTTGCTTCTGCAAAGAAGCCATTTTGTAAGATAACTTGATATAATGAAAGGGGTTGAACTGAGACTCATGGTGCTTTGTATCAGCAACAGCATCACAAGACTCTACCTCCGTCTTGCCGAACTCTAGAGATAAAGGTTGCAATGTCTAAATTCATTGACAGCTGCAAACCAGATGTCCCCAACACCACAGCTGATTCCCTAGCGCTCAGGCAAGCCAAGACCTTGAGAATCACTTTTTTTTCCTTGGCTGTGACAGAATTTAAGCAGCTTGATAATACATTTCTATTGGCACATTTGTGATTAGTCCTGTAAATAGATGATTTATTTCTCACATTTCTTAAATCAACATTACATCAACATCTTAAATCAACATCTTTTAAAAAAATCAAAACCTGATTTTGGAATAGTGCAGAGACACTAATTTGTCATATGAGCAAGATATGCCAAATGCTGTTCTGTCGATGGTACATAAAGTCCCTGACAAACTCATTCCTACTCCTACTGCTTATCTCCTTTGTGAAAGTCAGTGACTAGGAACTAGCAGGGTCATGCTGACTAGCTCACATATCTTCCCAAATGTGTCTCTGTTTTCTTTGTAATGTAAGGGAAGATGATTTTTTCCTGCATTTTAGCAAGCCTAACCAGGCAAGGGAGAGGATGCTCTGAGCTCTGCCTGGCCATCCCTTGCATTGCAAAGTCTTCTGGTTTGGAGAGACCTCTTGGCCTAGAGGTCTTGCAAAGCTGCTGTGATATAATGGTGGTGTCTCTGCCTCCAAAGCAGGGAAGGAACAAAAGTTCTCCTTAGGAGTTAATTAAAATACCAAGAGTTTCCTGTGGTTTAACTGTCTGGAACTAAGCAAAAATGAATGGCTTAAAGAAGCTTATTTTATATGCAGCTCTGTGTAGCTGGGAAAGAGCTGCTGCAGGCTGATGGTCAGTAAGATGGTTCTGCAGTCTTGGAGCCACTTGCAGCACATGGTCTGTGGGAAGACCCAGGCACTTGCATCAAACAAATGACGGTTGCAGGGGTTGACAAAGCTGATGCATGTTCTGTAGCTGTTCATATGTTCGCCTTCTATCTTTGCCTTTTTTTCCTTGTTCTTTTCAGCTAAAATAGTGGGTAGAAGGCATTTTGGAACTGCTCCAGGTGGTTTGGCTTTATAAGTCCACTCAGGTAATGATTTTGATCTTTTCCTCTTGCCCCTCTCCATCATTCCCTAAAGGAGGGACATGGGGTTGCTACTGACCTTTCATGCTGTGTATGTGGATTTTTCTTTTAAAGGACGCATTAGAATTCTGTATAAAAATTGCCTTTAACGTCGTGATTACTTTTAGTTTCTGCTAAATGCCAGCAAAGGCATCAGGTGGGCAGGACACATAAGACACGCAGTACTGTTGTGTGCAAATTCTTCTCTGGAGTGATTCATTCCACCAGGCAGGATGCTGATGCTGCTACCAGCATTTTTCAAAAATTTCAAAAATCTCTCATGCAACTATTTCTTTCCTTCCCTAGCCCCTCCTCAAGTAAATAGCCTGTGAACTGTGCCCAAAAAGGGTTTCATAGCACCTGAAAAATCTTTCTGCAGCATATCTGAAGGTGTGCAGATGGCACTATGGCTCTCAGGGTATGGATTTATACATTCTGTCTAGGCTTCTCACTTCTGAGAAGATCTTGGGTGTAATTCCTAATTTAATTCCTAATGACTCATGCAAAGGAATTGTCTTCTGCAAAATACTTTTGGAGGCCAACAGTGGTCCTTTATAAAGCTGCTGATGTAGCCATGTGTGTCAAGTCTTCTTTAGCCAAGAAGCCAGAGCTCAGGGTTGCTGCGGTGCTGGTGAGGGACCTGTGCTGAGGCAGGATCACTCCTGGGGTCCCGTCCCAATTTAGGATGCAGCTGATTCAAGTTTCTCCATAGTGGCGGATGTATCATCTTTGCACTTTGCCCTCCTCACATTACAATATGGATGGAGCATTTGTTAAAACAGATTTTGAAATAACTAATAAGAGTCTTAGAAGTCCTCCATAAGCCCAAACCTTTTATGGCAAAAGTTTTTTCAGAGATCTTCCAAATGTGTTACTGTGCAAGCACTTGTCAGGCCTCCTCCTTTCTAGTGCTGAGCTGTCCACCCTGCCTGCAATGTTAGTTCGTGGTGACTGGGAGGGTGACTTGGACACTCCTTCCCCTGGGACCCGGAGAATTCACCTACACTCTGAAAACAGGCGAAAATAAGCAATGAAACAAAAATGCTTTTGGGGCCCTGCCAAGTCGTGCTGGCATTTACGTAGCTGGTACTGGCTGCATTTCAATACAGCCAGTGGGTTCATCTGAGTTCTGCTATAATTATCTTCATTATAATCCAATAAAGTCTTCAAGAAGTTCTTAGGAAGTCTTTGTTTATAAGGGTAACACATGTTGATATGAAGAGTCTCAGGTTTCTAATGTCCCCTGGTGGGTCAAAGTTGTATTGATCACACCTTGTGTAATTCATTGTTTGCATAAAAATCTTCAACTCGTTTCGATAATGCTAGTGGTTATTAAACATATTAGTCTGTGCTTTTTTATGTCAGGAATGCCAAGAGATGGTGCAACCTGAACACACAATTGGCAGCTGGGTAGTGTTTAATTATCTTAACCTAGAAAACTATGTTTATGGTCAAGCTTTTTAACACAGAAGCCAACGTAAGGCAGCAGTTTCTCCCAGTCCTCCCTCCAATTAATCTGCATAACCTAAAACAATTCAGTAAAAGTTGTGTGGTAAACTCTCGAGCAAGTGAATTATTTTTTTTTGGCCCCTTATTTGCCTGGAAGACAGAGCTGCTTGCCTGATCCCTAGAGTGAAGAGGCCCAACTCCTCCAGAAAATTGCAATTGGAGCTCCATCTTTAGAAAGATTTTAATTGGGCATCAGATATGCATATCTCCAACCTATTAACCTGGTCACACTGCGCAGTCTGATCTCCCTCTAATAGCAGGTGATTAAATGTGATTCAGCATCATATCTGCTAAGCGCGTGCAAGCAGGAGAACGTCAGGAGGGAAGTGAGTGCAGTTATTTTCATACCAGCTGCGTTCTCCTGTAAATTTAGTTTATATTGCTAAACACTGTCAACACTGTTGTCTTAGGAGTTCCACGTCTCCTGACTCAGTGCAATGACTAATGCTCTTTGTTGCTCTACACCAGAGGCTCGAGGTGCCCCGACCCCGATGGCTTTCAAGGAAGTCGGTTATCTGTGTCTTGGGGAGAAGATTTCCATGCTAACTGGGGACGCAGGGTTTTGTCATGACATCTTTACTAAGGAACTTGTGTTGTTTTTCCTGGCAAGGTATGGGAGGAAAGGGGAAAGAGCTGCAGCTGCTGATGCTCCCTAAGATGCAAATGTTTGACAAGAAAGACTGGCTTGTCTGGGTGAACGGAAGGAGTTGGGGGGAAGCTGCAGCTCCCTACCGGGGACACGAGCCTGCAGGTTTGCTTGGAAAAGTGATCGGCTTTTCCGTGGTCCCAGCAATTCCAGAGCAGACTTCCTTAACTGCACATAACTACATTTGCTTCTGGAGCTTTGCAAACTTGTCCTAGGACCAAGCTGAACTGCCTTCTTTTTGGTGCCTGCTTTTCTGCACTCCAGCGATGGTGCAGAGGGGTTAGGACAGTAGCCAAACGCTTCCTCATCATGACAGCCTTGAGCCTGCATTCCCGGTGGCCCTGGGGAGCCCTTAGCAAGGTTATGAAGTGGCCAAAACCCAGGGCCGCGTCAGCATTCAGCAGAGGGGCAGCAGTGTCTGCTTTCCAGCGAGCACTTGCCTGCGTCGGATGTGCTGCGTATGCCGGAGGGAGCACAGAGCCAGGGAGCTCAAGCTGCTTGTGTTTCCTTCCCAGTCACGCTTCACTCCGTCCCATCCACCTCTACCCAAAGGCTGTCCCAAGGATAATGCCATGTTTTAGCTGCAGGCTTCTGTCCCATCACACATGCCTCACTTTTTCACCTGAGGAAAGGTAGACGTGCTTGAGGAGCACGCAGGGAAGCCCTAACTCACCTCATGGTACGAATGTATCTTGGGCTCTGCTGCCTCTGAACTAAAGAAATCCAATTGCTAATCCAGGGTGTGCCAAGAGCCCAAAATGAAGTTGTGATCAGTGTGGAGTGAGACTTAACTGCAGCTGTCGAAGAGCCAAACAGCCAGTGTTCAGCAAAGACATGAGTCAGTGGAGAGGGCACAGGCGGTCACAGAAGACACTGGAGTGGGAAGGCAGGAAGCAGCTGGCAACGTAGGAAGAAATGAGTAGTAATGGGAAAGAACAGTGGAAGACGTGTCCTTGTTCATACACTGACATCCAACGTCCCAGGCAGCAATGCTGACGTTAGAATTTCAGTAAACTGTCCAAATTGATTTGTTTCTTTAAGAGATTTGCTTCAAGTCTTCACTAAAATAGGAGCTATATGTGCATTTCCCCTTCCAGTCCCCTTCTTTTTAATAGAATTAATTTTAGCATCACCCCATGGGCACTTTAATTCTTCATTCCAACTGTTCTGTGTGAAGTCGTCTCACCAGATCCAATCAGGTATTTTTCATTGCTCTATAGCAGAGAGGAAATGAATTTTTCTGATGAGGGGAAAGGCACAATGAATAGTTTGATTCTCCTCCCCAATACCGTTCGCATTCAATTTTGTGCTGTAAATGAAGTCAATGTTTTCCTGGGTCAGAGGTGGCTAATTATTCATAGCACTTTTATTTCCAGCAGTCATCATATCCCTGCCAATCATCATTGCAACTGTTTTGTGCTGGGCTTACTTTGCATTGCTGTGAGGCTTGCAAGTCTAGCTGCTATCCAAACTTGTGCTATTATTTGTTGCTTTGCAGTAGGTTTTCCTGGGCTAGTGCCAGTAATTCTCTTGGCTTCTGAAGACAGATTGACAAGAGGACTTTGGCATCAGTATTTTTGGTTTCTTCCATCTAATAAGATCATGTCTGTTTTTAAAGAATGAAATGAGAAAGAGGAAGGAATATAGACCAGTTCATTTACAAGTATAAAATAAAGGAGTGTTTGACTAAGATGAGCCTTTTCGCCCATTCTTTCTTTTCTAATTACAAATGAACCCCAAGCTCAGTGAAGTGCATTAGCCAAGGTGTAGCTGAGATTTGAATTTGGTTCTCTCAATTCCTGGGCTGGTATTTTCCCCACTGGAGCCTCCTGCTTCTCCCTGACGAGTGCCTGGAGCTGACGACATTCCATGGAGCGCAGGCAGGTTTATGGGTCCTTTGGGCTTGTGCCTTGCAGTTTCACTCTCGGATTCGCGGTGCCGTTCCTAGCTTAGGTGAGAACAGGAACCGAACGTTAGCGCCCGTTTTGTGCAGCAAACCGACTGACACGCTGGTAGTGCTGGGGACCAAGGGAGCTCTGATCCAGCCTGGGGCTCTCTTGCCATTTTAAGGTGCTTTTTTCACCGATTGGGTTAGGCAGAACTTTAAGAGGGCTGGCTCCAAGGTAGATGCTGAAGATTAAAATGCTAATTAAAACTCGTCCCAACGGTGTCCACTGAGAGCACCGCGAGAGCAGGTGAGGTTTCAGTAATCTTGCTGTTCCTTTCCGAACTAGACAAGGCTGCTGTGCTGAGCTAGATAGGGTACCTGAGTGCTGGTTATGCCAAGGACCTTAAGTGCAGACTTTCCTCCGGATTTGTTCAAGTTCTCTTTTTGATACCTAAAAAAATAGTTGTGACATTTCCAAAAACACAAGGCGCCTGGGGCTCCCACACCGGCTGCCCTGCGGGCGCCGCTCCGAACGCGCTGCCTCTGCTCAGAGGATGCAGCAAGGCTGTGGCAGAGCAGCTGCCAAAGCGGGTGACGTGGGGCAGCAAAGGGCCAGCAGGCAGTGACATTGCCTGGATCAGAGCGGCGCACACGCCGAGGTGAAGCTTCCGCACGCTCAGGCTAAGGAGCAGCAATTGAGCCTTGCTCAGTGCAAGAGGCAGGAGATGGCCCCAAAGCCAGGTGTGTAGCAGAAAGAGCTGAGGATGGGGAATTAAAAAGAGGTGTCGGGGTTGGAGGCAGACAGGAGAGACGAGGTGCAGGAGAGAAGAGGCTACACCTGCCTTTTTGAGAGATGCTCCCTCAAGATTTTGGCTTTCATGTAGCAATTCTAGGACCAAAAAAAAAATGGCCTTGGTCTTTTGGCTGTAGTGAGCTTAGTGAGCTCTGTAACAAGGGGCTGTAGAAGTTTTGGCATTTTTTGTTCACTGGTTCCTACACAGCAAAGGTTGTGAAAGGGAATGCCCTCTAGCAGGGTATGGAAAGTGAGATTTTAGAAAAAGAAATGCTCTGTAGTTGAGCTGGATCCTGCTTTCGGCCCTCCTGCTAGAGAGCGTCTCCATGGCCAGAGGAGGTCTTTTCCTTTTCCTTTTCCTTTTCCTTTTCCTTTTCCTTTTCCTTTTCCTTTTCCTTTTCCTTTTCCTTTTCCTTTCCTTTCTTTCCCCTTTTTTGGTGGATTTCTGCAACAGGCAATGAAGGAAACTGGTGATGGTGGCCAGGCAAAGCATTTGGGAAGGATTTGACAGATGAGGGAGGGAATGTAAGAGTGGAAGAAAGGGAACGTATGCTAAGACAGAGAATCTGAAGCTGATGTGATGTAAAAGCTAATGAAGATCTGCATGGACGGAATTTCTGCTCAGCTCTGCCTCCATCATTGCCCTCATCTTCCTCAGGTCAAAGGGATTTACCTGCCTCTGATACTTGTACGTAACAGTGAAGAATGTTAGAATTGCTATCCTGATGCTGTTTTATTTCACACCTTGACACATCCCAGGGCTGTGATTGTGTTTTAATAAGCATGATGCCTGCGCTGCTCCTTAGAATTGTGCTTTTATTATTAACTGTGAGCAAAACAGTAGTAAATTTGGGGAAAATATGGGTCTGTTAATAAAAAGAAGGAGTTGTTTAAAAAATGTCTGTTACTAATTGCATTGTAATTTTATGGGTCAATAAAACTTCTTTGCACTCTGATGCTTAACATATTTGTTTGACCCTGGCAAAGTTTCAGTAGAAGCAAGACTGGGCTGTTAATATCTGCATAAATAAATGCTGATTCCTATCACTGCTGTATGGTTTGAGATCTTGTATCGCGTTGTTTTATACCGTCCTGGTCTACAAGCTGCAAGACTTTGGTTTAAATTAGTTCGACACAGGAGACACATACGGGTTTAGGTCCTGGAAGGCTCATTGCACAAGCGTCAGAGCTCTCATTTCAGAATCGGGGTGAGTGATGGCAGGAAGAGGGGCTGGAGCTGCCAAGAGCACTTTGAGGTTCTGCTTCCTTCTCGCCAGCAACGTGTGTCCTTTCAGGTGGCACCAAAACTCTGTTACCTGCTCTAAAACCAGAAGGATCCCACCCTTTCCCCTCCAGTTTCTTCCTACTTTCCGAAGGATTGAATTGCAGTATAGATGGTAAAATTAGTGCTCTAGAAACAGGAATAGTGTTTTCAACTTTTCCACCTAAACAAATGCTGAGTTTCCCAAAATAACTCTGCATCTTCAGCTGAGATGGTTACACTTTTGGTCAGCATCCAAGAGTACAGAGAAACTGTGCAGAGTTGCCCGGAAAATCTGGTCATTCCTCTTATTTGTGATTTTTTCTTTTTTTTGGAAGTTGAGTCTTGCCTGTGGATTCCAAGCAGTCAGAGCTTACTCTGCACGCTCCTATTTGAGTTTTATTTGGTGTTCAAAAGGGCCATCTGTCTTCCCATAGCAGCAGAAGGGACATAGGGAACTTTATAAAGAACAGTGTGTATTGGCCAGACACAGCTCGTGCTTCTAAAAAATCTAATCTAGGCAAAATCAGCTTTAGGAGTGTTTCTGTAAAGCTTCAGTGGCAAAAAGCCCATTTTCTGTATTGCAGAATAAAGCACAAATAAAAGGACACAGGGAGGCTATATGTGTTTTGATTACTTTAAAAAACAAATGTAGTGACCTGGAGCAGAAAGGGAATTTGTTAAGTAGAGAAGAGGACACATGAATGAGGATTCATTTCTGTAAGAGGCTGGAGTGGGTCTCAGAGTGCGGGAATCAGCGCTCACACAGCCAGGGAGCCTCGCCAAGCCTGGCGGAGGGTTTGCACTGAACACACCGCTTAAAACAATTGATCGTCTTGATCTGCTTGGTGAAAAGACTTGTACTGATAAGAGGCAAAAGGAAAAACACATCCTTCTGCGTGGAAAGGACAGCCACAAAACTGGCTACCTGGCAGGGGAATAGCTGCGCGCTCCCGCAAGCAAAATGCCTCTTGTTCCAGGCACAGCGAGGGGATCCCCCGAGCGGGATCCTCCTGGCCCAGTACTGCTGGAGTCGCTGCTCAAAACCCTCCCCGTGTCCTTCTGCAGCTCCCAGGGAGAGGCAAACCCAGGGGCCGCAGTGCGTTTCTTGCAGCGCTTCTCCTGGAAGCAGTGGTTCCAAGCGCTGCTACACGCTCTCATTAGATATGCGCCATTTACTTAGGTTTCACCTCCAAGAAGTTTCATGAAAATTAACAAAGTTACACAATGTTTATACAGTAAAACCCAGAAGATAAGAAGGATGTTAAACTTTCGTTACTACCATCCAAATGCTAAGCAGGGGAGGAGCTGGAATGAGTGTTCACCATTGATCTCTTTGCAGGAAAACTGCTGAAAGCAGAAAAGTGTTTTTAATCCATTAACTCCACAGCTTGCATGCTTGTAAACTCTACCTTGGGCTTTGCACTTCAGCTGAGCCCCTGTAGGAAACCATCATCAAACACATGACCCGATCAAATATTAACTTTGCTAATATTTATAAAGGCACATCATGCTCAGATATACTTATTTTCAAGTTTAGGTGTTCCAAATGTTACAGGTGAATCTACTGTGACTTTTAATTACTCTGACTGCACCTTTAATAGCAACCATGTGTTTCTTCTCATCTTAAATTAGATGACTACAAGCTTCCTTTAGCCTGGTCTTAAGTACAGTACTGTGCTTGGTCTTAGAATTTTTTAAGTGAGGACTCTTATGTGTTTTCAGTTTCTTATGTTTTTTTAAGTGAGGACTCTTATGTGTTTTCAGTTTCTATGTCCCCCTTAGCACTCAAATTTTTTATGTAAATGACATACTTTAATGTTGTTTATGCTGCTATGTTTGGGCAGTGTTTCTAGTTTATTACAACAGGCAAGTGTTGGGATGCTGAAGACCTGCTTTAGGTGTATCTACAAAATCTGAGGCATTAAGGCAGATTTGTGTGTGCATGGAGACATTGAAAATGAAATGGTTTCAAGTTCTCAGCCAGCTCTATGGGAGAGAAAGTGGAATAAGTGTTACAGAGCAAAGTACGGTCCGTGGAGGGAAGAAAAATGTAAAGTGTCCTTTGAGGGTGCATCTTCACAATGAGCCTGATGACTATAGAAGAGAATTTTTGTGGAAATGGTGGTAAGTTTTTGTTTGTTTTTGTCTTGTTTTTAAGCCATGCTTTCAATGGGTTGGCCTGTGACTGCTTTGTCTCAGGTACAAATCCCAAAGATAAACCTCCAACATTGTGTTGTGGGTTTGGGAAGTGCTTACGGGTGCACAGGTTCATGCCTAACTTGTGCACCCCGGGAGTGTTGCTGATTTCTGCCTCTGGACAAGTTGGCTGCGATATTTGCCATGGCTTCCAAGGGTCTTGGAGGAGCCTTCCTTTAGGTAGGAAGCTTTGGAGCTTCACTTTATTGCTGATTTCAGTTATGCAACTTCCAGATTCTATATATTGTGCATCTAATGAGTCGTTATCTGCCTCCAGAGAGCAGGCTGCTTGTGCCCTCCTACTACCACTGCTGTGCACTGAGGTTGCAGTATCTCCTCCTGATGCACAGATGTTGTTGATCCTGGGTAGACAAGTTGTTCTGCTGTGTGAGAAGTGACAGTATCAGCACTGAAACAAAAGACCTAAAAAATGTAGAAAACCTGTAAGGGTGAAGAGAGAGCAGCTGAGTTTGTATATGTGCATATCATATCTGTGGTCTTCAGTGTCATTTGTAAGACTTAGTCATGAAAAGTGTATTGGATCACTTATTAGTTGTTAATGCTGCGTCGCTTTCTACAGTCTTTTCCCTTAAATGTCATGACTGCTTCTAGTTTCAAATATCTTTATTAAGCATAGCTGCAGTTTCAGTAAACAGTCTTGGGGATTATACCATAAATGTGTGGGTTTTCTTGGGTTTTGTTTTTTCTCTTCTCCTCTCCCTCCTGATAATCGTCTTATTTCATTTTAATGTTGTCGTACAACTTCTATGTGTTAACCCAAATATTTTCCCCACATACCTTTCAAACTTTCCTAGCTCTCCCTTGATAACCAATACTTCTAAGGCTCTCTAATTATATTTACAGCTTGTGTATTTAGTTTGTCTCTGCTGCTGGAGAGCTGTCAGGGATTTGGGTGGGAATCTTCCTTGGACTGCAGCTATCAAAACAGCCTGCAGTTTCCCATCTGTTAGGGAGCTTTCATGTGACATGTGGATTGTTGTCAATAGGTTATGTTCAAGAATTAGGACTTCATATGCTGCCCAAGAGCTTTGTCTGACAAGTCCATTTTCTGTTATGTCTTGTTTAACTTGTGCTCTAAGCAGCATTATAGAAAGAAGGCCATACGTTGTGTAATGGAAAGCACAGTGTGATGCGTCTGGTGTAACCTTCTCTTTACTCTGCATGTCTCTTTGGCACTTCAATGAGAGCTGATGGGCTGGTTGTGATTTTGGAGATCTCTTCTGATGGACAGTGTTTTCCACGTGTGCTTTGCCAGAGAACTGCTCTGAGCATAACTCTGTCATGAAGCACACGTGTGTCAAAATGCCTTTGACTTATGAGTGATGGTGAGGTCCCCGGAGGTCAGGTAAGTGAGACTTCAAAATGTCTCCATTTCAAATGGGTTGTTTTCCCAGCTCCATCAAACTCCAGGTCCCCTGAGCAACCGGGAGGCAAAGGCTGGAAAAGATGCACTAGTGGTTTGTAGGTACCTCTGCCTCGGGGAGAGCAAGGGAGCGGCTGCGATGGGCGCTGTTTCTGCTGCCGAAGCCGAGATGAACTCACAGGGCGAGTTGGAGAGGGGAAGATCAAACGGCAGCGGTAGGACAGCTCATCTAGCTCGGTGTATGTCTCGCTATGCAAGTTATCTTTGTAGGACTCTTCTTGCTCTAGTAATCAATAATAACGGACAACTGCAGACTACCTTGTGCTCTACTCGTCTTGAGCCAGGATTTAAAGCCAGCTTTTTTCCCTGATAACTCACTCATGTGCCAGCTAATTCGGGGTGCTCTGTGTGCACTATTGCCTAAGAACAGGAGAGAAGACAGCGCTGTTGGATGGCTGTGAGAACCCGGGACTCCTGGGTTTAAGACAAGTTACTGCATCCATGTTCCACTAGAAAGGGTTTCGGCTGCAAAATATCTCATGGTTTATGTAAGACAGGTTGTCTCCAGACAGCATTACCGGAAATTGTAGGTTTACGTGGCGAAAAATATACACAATAGTTCATTCTCTTAAATGGAAAGAACACTTCACGTGTCCTGCCCAACAGGAGATTACTGCAGTATTTGTTAGGCCTTGATGACTCTCCACTGACATTTTCAATCTCCCTAATAAACGGGTTGTCCTTTCCCTAAAACTTAGCTCGGGTAAGTATTGAAAAGTGAAAAATAGCAATTGTGCAGACTGAAGGAGACTGAAAACCACAGTCATGAATGAGCAGCAATGAAGGGTAGCAAAGCTGCTCCCCTAGCAGGTAGGAGAGGTGCAGCCAGCAGACACGGCTACAAGCTCCATCGCTGATGCTGACCTCATTTATGTTTGTGGCAGTTGTTCCTACAGCGAGCGCCACTGGGATGAGCTAAAAGATTCTTTTCAGCTTTGTGTAGCTCTTGAACTTCAAAGCCTCTCTAATTATGCATCACTGAGGTGGGTCTCTAGTCCCGTGAGCCCTGCAGGAACAACACTGACGTGCTCCTGTAGCTGATAACGGAGCCTGCGGCACTCACAAATCGGACCATTTCCCAATCGTGTTTTTAATTGCTCTGCCCTGAATGCGGCTTAATTCTGGCTCTTATCATTGTGCCATGTATTAAGTGTTGGAGATGTGACAACTCCCTGTGGGTCCTGTTTGCTTTGGTTTCAAAAACAGGGCACAAGGAGCATGCCTTTCTGCAAGCTGATAGCTCTTAAAATGAAGCAGGCAACCCACTGCCCAGAGGCTGCAGGGCCGTATTAATTCAGGGTAACCTGAATTAATTAATTTCAGGGGTGAAAGGTGTTGGTGCTGATCTTGCTTGTGCCAAGCAGAGCATGTCCTGATAGAGCTGCCAACGTGTGGGCTGCTTCTTACTGATCAGATTTTCTTTCAGTGCCATAAAGAACTTGAAAACAAGCAGTGTCAGATCGGTACCGAGTGATCCCGGGCAAGCTCCAACTGCTGCGTTTGAGGAGTTACAGTCACGGTGAAGGTGTTCCCCTGGAGTATGTTGTTTATTCAACTTTCTGTATTACATGCTAAAAATTCCCTTTTATTATGAAACTCCTGGCAAGCAAAGGGAGCTGGAATATCTTGTGGTGATCCTCAATGCTAAGAAAATAATTGATGGCCCCTCTGGTTAAGTTTAAGGTATTTTGGGAGGCAGAGAGCAGCACTGTCTTGTTTATAGAAGCACACACAGTACCTGGCACTGAAGGCTGCTGATCCAAAGCTGGTGCCTCTGAATACCACTACTGAGTGGGTAATAGCACTGAACGAAGAACTGGAACAGGTATTTTCAGTCTTTCTCTGATTCTAAACTGAAGTCTCAAAAGAGAAAATAACTAAGTTTGCGTTCCAGATTCTGGTTAAAGGGTAAAGAAACTAACTGTTTCATGTCATACATAAACTTTTGTGGATGAACAGAGCAAATGAGAATTAGATTAATCTCTTGGCTTAACTTGTGCTGTAAGGGAAATGAAAGAACTGACTTTTGCCTTGAGCTCTTATGTGTAGTATCTATTATCGCTTACAGACCAAATGCTGGATGTTACTCTAAGCCTTCTTCCAAAGCAATCCAAGCAATTTCACTGACTATCATCTTTTAAGTAACTGTTTTCTAGGAAATAATACTTAATTAGACTTCTAGATTTTTCAATGGTATATAAAAGTCTAAAGACTGGATTTTATTTCAGGTCAGACTAGAAGCAAACATGAAAATCTGGTAACTTCTGAACCTCAACTTGTGTGTAGTCGGTGCCCCTGTTCCCTGTTTAGGGGCAAATGCCATTAGCTGTAGGAGTGATCTTGCTATTGATAGATAGATAAAAAGAATAAAAACAGGTGGCTGCATCACTGGTGTATGTAGAACTACCAGCGCAAGATTTAACACGTTATCCTGGTACCACTAGACGGAGGTGAGATCTAAACAAATATTTGCCTAGGCACCTGGACTTCAATAGGGGACAGATCTGACCTATTTGCTGTTCATGAGTCTTGTGCTGTCTTGTCACTGGGTTTTCACAGGAAGGTATAGGAGCTGTGTTTTCAAGAACATAGCACTTGCATTTAACATGAGTGTTGTCAAGATACCTGGCACATGTTTAAAGTTTTAAGCGGAAAAGGTATTTAGAATATTGTGATATGTGGAACACTGAACTCTGAAAAATGACTATTGAGGATTTTTGCAACCCTCCCCAGGATGGGTTTGAGAGCCATGCCTTTAGAAGACTTCACAGTCTAGAGTTGGTGTTAGCTTGTCAGGATAGTACAGACTTCAGCTTCCTAGGGAAGTTGGACCTGGTAATGTTTTCTCTTGCACCGAACACAATAATACCAGAAACTACTTTTTTTTTTTTTTTTTTTTTTTTTTTTTTTTTTTTTAATCTCTTGACTTCTGGCATGTTGAAACATCTAGAAATATCTGAGCTTTTCTATCATTACTGTTAAACTTCAGTTTTCCTATGAAAGGCCCCGATATGTGGACAACACAGGTTATGTGAAACTTGGATACTGGAAGGCTTGAGGAGTTTTGGATACTGGAGACTTGGATATTGTGCTTTGAGCACCAAGCCACTTCTCTAACCACGCGCTTCTCCGGGTGCTCCTTGCTCACCAGCAGATCGGATGTGTTTGTCTGCCGTGCTGTTGGGTTTAGGCTGTCACCATGTTCTCATGCCCGTTGCAGGTTCCTCTCAAAGGGACTGAGTGTTTCCCTGAAGGGAACAGAAGAAGCAGGCAGCCCAGCAGGAAGCAAGCTGCAAGCTCAAGATGTACCAATGTGCTCTGGAGGGCTGCCTGCTGGCTAATAAATAGCCCATCTAGTCATGAGAGGGAGGGTTTGCTCTTCTCTCCAGAGCATGGAGTATTTACATCTTGTTCACTCACATTTGAAGAACAAAGTTAGATGGAAATATCTGCAGTTCCCTTCTGATGTGCTTATCTGAGCCTGCTTCTGCTCCCTTCTCTCTAGGAGCGGTTGCACTGCCAGGATTGCATCCCTTTGGCGTGACCTCGCATTATATCACACTGTCATCTGGCAAACAAAACTTATCTGCATTGAATGCCTCTATCGCACATCTTGCCTTGCAAGTAGAGAAGGATGTGGCCTGGTACAAGTTAAACGTACTCTCATCTCTAGTGCAATGCAGTATCTGCCTGAAGAATTTAAGAGCAGAGAAGTTTAGTGTTTCGTTTATCATTAACAACACCTGGAGGGCTTGGGGCTACATTTTGGCAATGGAGATGATGTATTGTTGTATGCGGGTTATGGAGATAGATCCAGTCTAGGACTGCTATACAAATGGATGCCTGTGCTAAGTTTATGAATTCTTTTTGTTATAGGAGAGAAGCACCTAACCCCACAGAAACCTAATCCTTCCAGTATCTGAAAGCCCTTTCTACAGTTGGCAGTAACTGGTACATCTAGTCAGCAGTCCTGGTGGGCTCCAAGCATTGAAAAGGTCATGGAAAGTGCAGGGAAATCTTGCTTGTCTGGTCAAGCAGGCACCCAGAACTAGTCCTGCTTTTGCCTGCTCTGCACCTGCAGTGTGGGAGCATAAGAGATCAGAGACATCAGATGCCCTTCATTGGCTGCTAACTTACTGCATAAAATATAATGATAAATGTAAAGCTTTCAACTGTGCTTTTTTTTTTTTTTTTTTTTTTTTTTTTTTTTTTTTTTTTTTTTTTTTTTTTTTTTTTGCAACCCCAACTGCTGTAATTTTTCTTGTGCTAAATTGACTTGCATTCTTGCATTGGTGAATTGGAATTCGTTGGAATTCGCCTTCCGCAAGCTTTAGTAACAGTGGTAAACTTTAGTTTTAAGTGGTCCTGTTGCCAGCATCATGTGCCTGCTGTCCCCTCTCTGCATGCATCCATACTCTCTTGCATCTTCTGTACTCTGAGCCAGGCCTGCCCAAGAATCATAATCAAGCTGTGCCCAAAAATGGAGATGGGAACATACATCCAGCACCAGACCTTCTGCTGTACAAGGATAAACCTGCTAAGCTGTGTCTTGAGTAATTCTGGCAACAGAGGACATGGATTCTAATAGATGACTGGATCTCAATTGCGTGCATCTTACTGCCTTTAAGTCAAGCAAAAAGACCTTTTTTTCATGCTTATAAAGTGGAAATAAATTTTGGAATTAATTCTTTCCTTAATAATAGCAGTACAGTCGGTGGATTTTATATATCTATATTTTCTCCAGTCATTTTACTGTACTATTGTTCAATGAGTATTTTTTTTAGCCAGAGCAATCTGTTGAGGCTCTGCCTTTCCTGTCGCAAGGAAGGACTGCAGACAAAATGTGTTGCACGCGCTTATTCATGCTGAGGACACCCATCTGTCTTTTCTCACCAGCAAAATGCCTTCCTTGCATAGTTTCCTTTAAACTCACAAAAAAAGTTTTTTTCAGTATTGAAAGTCTCGCTTGACCTTTATTTTGCTGTCCTCATTGTTCGCTCCCCAGTAGTACGTAGGCATCTCCTGAATCTTTCCTCTCTGTGTTGGTGAGTTGCTATCATTTTGACTTGTATGGCAAGTGCACTAGGAACTTGATCCTCTGTTTCAACACCTGTCCCATTATTTCATCTCCCTTCCCATTCAGAAGAGAAGGTCTCCTGTGCAAAGGGGTGTCCCAGCAAGTGTATAACCCCTTTCCTGCTCACCCAGGGTCACCTACTGAGCTAAGATGTGATTTTTTTTTTTTTCAGGTAATCTTTCAGCTGATGTACCAGGAGCATAGGAAATGCTAAAGTGTTGGTGTTGCTAAGGCTGGTATCCATCCACTTCGGTGGTTTGCTGCCTCCAGAGCTCACCTACAGGGTTAACACTAAGTGTGAAGCTAGATGAGTTGGGTGAGAGAGCCAGGACTGCAGCTCAGGTATGGACTGCTGGTATTACTCCTTGATAGCTTAAAATTTCTCCTCAAACATGATTACCAATGATGTGTTGTATTACAATACTCTTTAAACTTGGAGGGTAGTTGCAACTGGAAGCACCACTGCTGTCCTCAGCAGTAAGTGCTAGACCAACTAGACTGTGTTCCAGACTTGCTGAAGGAAAAGTGATGTGGTTTACTAAGAAATTTAGCTTAAAAAAAGAAAGGAAAAAGGACAGCACTCTTAAAATGCCAAGGCCTTTTGCTTTAATACTTTGACTTTCACTTTTGGAAATGTCAAATTTGAAATGGAAAAAAAATCAAGCTTAAAATCAAGCGTTAAATATGACAGAGGCAAAGTAAAATACTTGTGGTAGAGAAATACTTTTTTTGGTCAAAAGCTAAGGCTTTCTCTGGGTATCTGGAAGAACTTGTTTTCTTGTGTACCCCAAAGCAAAGCTTCTTCCAATTCCCCACCCAGCAATTTCTCTTCCTCCTCTCTCCACCTCAGCAAGCTCCATGTGTGCACTAAACTTAACCGCTGTTGCACTAAAACCCTGTATTTGCTTGGCTTGGGGCCTGTAGGGCCTGCAGAAGTGAATGGCCTCATGTGACGCAGGAGGATGCAGAACCCATGCTGCTGGCAGGGCAGTGCGCGAAAGAAACAGTGTTTCAGAGATGTGCCAAGCTGCCTCCTTTACCTTGTAGCCTGTTCATTTCGGAAGTCAGTTGTGCTGAAAGACTGTCAGCCAAAACAACTCGGCTTCTCTCTGAGGTCTTTCCATTGCCTTTTTTTTTTTCCCCCTCCAATTTTGTATAAAAGAATTAACAGCGCTTGTTACTTAACAAGTTCTTAGAGTCCTGTGGTTTTTCACTTCCAAGTTATTTTACTCACTATTTCTTAGAGATTTGCTTTTCTCTTATTTCTGCACTAATTCAGAGGAGGGAATATTGCCAGAAGAGTCAGGCTAATTCTGTGAGCTTCGGAACATCTATTTTGCAGGTTACTGTGTTTGGATGGTGCTTTCATGCTGAATTAAAATAAAGCTATTGTAATTCTGGGAAAAGGATGTCAAATGCTCAGCTCTGGTTCCAAAGAGTCTCTATGGCCTCATCTAGACTGAGTTACAGAAGTTGCGTCACTGCTAGATTGCTGAAATACATTAGCTGAGGCAAATTGTGCTTTAATGCATGTGCTAAAATGCGCCTTTCTTTGACCAGGCTAACCTAGGCAGCCTGGCCAACAGCACATACGTTCCTTGTCTAGACAGGACTTCCTTGTCCGTAGGTTACGTCCTAGAGGCAGTAGATGAACCCCAAAGGCTTGTAGGCAGAACTGGACTGTCATTCCCCTATTTTAACACCAAACTAGATGTAGAAACTTCAGCAGAAGCCAGACCTTGGTAGTCTTCACTGCAGCGAGCAGCAGTGAGAGCAGGGCAGTGGTAGGGTTGGCTTTATTTACTTAGAGCTCTGCTCAGCTTGTGCCTTGTTGTCAATGCAGCTGGCACAGAAATGCACAAGAGATTTTGCTCTCATGACAATGTGAAGTAGTCTCCAGGTGTCTAGACTACTCCAAAAGATATATTTAAAGCCCATAAACCAGACAATTACTTTTTTAAAGAGGTGAAGCAAGGCAGGATGATTTGTATGCTGTGGCTTTGGCCTGTGAAGGCTGGAGTGCTTTCGAGTGTCTTAGTCTTCAGGTCAGCTGGCTGCTCTGCTTCTGTGTAGGAAAGATAAGAAAGACCAATAATTTTGTACAGGGTCTCCAAAAGACCAGCATCTGGAGCTTGCCCAAATCTTGGAGAAATTAAAGGCATACAGGACCAGAGTGTGCAGGTACCTCTTGCTTCTGAGCATCAGTGAACAGCTTTGTTCATTGCCTCCCATCATAGGTTTTTGGGTCAACTGGCAGTTTATGCACTTAATGGCTTGTGAGGGTGCTTAATATGTCAAAATTGGTGGAATGGGCTCCATTTAAAATTTAAATAATCCTTTTTCATATGAAATCAGTGTGGGACTTGAGCAGTGTCCAAATTAATGCATGGCATATTTGAATACTTGCTAATTAGACTTAACAAATCAGTAAGAATTGGGCACTGGTGAGAACTAAATCTACTAAAACAGAACAGCAGTTCATTTAAAAAAAAAAAAAAAAAAAAAAAAAAAACACACTTTATCTAATGTTTTCCATTCATAGAGATTGTGAAATGCTGATTAAAAATAGTGACCCCTGGGACACAGCCTGGCTGTGATACGCAGAGCAACAAGGTGAAGTCAAGTGAACAAGCGACAGAATGAAGTCCTGACTGATAAAACACAAAGTCTCTGTCTGCAACTGTTGAAACTTGTGAGATTAAGTTGGTGTGAAGATGACTGCTGTGTACAGATTTTTCAGGCAGTAGCTGAAGAAATGATCACATTAATGGCAGAGACTGTGTGCTATTAAGTGTTTTACAGTGACTCTATGCATCATTCTGGGGTGTAGCAAATATTTGACTCTGTTGTATGCTAGGTTGTTTATAGACATCTGAAAGACATGAGGAACTCTTTGAAGCATGTATTTTTCAATGATTTTGCAAGCTTTAAATGGTTGTTCAAAAGGAAGTGCCCTGGTATTCCCCCTCCCCACCAATGTGACTGCTTCAAGAGATTGCTTTGCCCTGGTACAGTCGTAGACATTGTTCCTACGCTCCCCAGGAGAGCAGATTGTGAAGAATCTGAGCAGAAATAACTGATGAGGTGCAAAACAAAGGCCAGTGTTTGAACCCGAATATGCTCCCAACTGTGAGGCAACTCAAAGGGATGAACAGTCTTGCCTAGCTCCTCTGCAAAAACAGAAACTTAACCCCAAGACAAAGGAGAACTTGGCCAGGCTTGTCTCAGCTAGACAGTGTTCTGGCTACCTCGTGGAGAATTCCTTTTTTTCCCCACAAAGGTCTACGGTGTTTCCTTAATGCCTGTTAAGTTGCCTTGCTGCACTGGTTCTCCTAGGCAGGGCATAGGGTGCAAAGAAGCATTTCCTTTCCCAGCACTGCAAGCAGGCTGCCTGTCAGCTGAGGTGTGTATGAGCAGGGAAGGACCTTTTCCAACTGGACCACGATGGTAGAGGTGTCACAGGATTTCACAGTAGTGCAGCCCAGGCTTTCTGGAGTTGGAGCTTCCTAATGGAAGGCACAAGGAATGTGCAGTAAGAAAGGCTAAAGTTTCAATTAGATAATTCACTCTATTCATGGATATTTCCCAGAAGGCTAAACAATATATTGCCAGCGTGAACTGTAATCAAAGTCAGTAATTGCCTTTAAGGGTTCAACCCATTTAAGCAGCATTTGCAGTAAGTATTTTTACAGATACAGTTGTATCACAAAGTTGTGTTCTTTTAATAACTTTTATCATCAATATGCAGAGGCTTTGCTATCCTGTCAAAAGATGCTCATCTCCAAAGCACTTTGCGTTTGGTCTTAATATAAGCCATCCTGCTTCAAGAGCATAATTGTGTGGGTTTTGCTTGTTCACTTATCCAAAAGTTAAAATTGGAGACATGAGTGCAGTGAGTTTTGGAACAGACTTGGAAATGAAGCATCTTCTTCATATCTACTGTTATTAGGTGTCTGGCACTGCAGATGAGACCCTATTTGATGTGCAAAACACACTTTTCAGTTATGCCTTGGGCGACTGTGGGCAACTTTGTCCCGAAAGCACAAGTCAATTATGCATTGGGACCCCAGATGCCCTAATGAAAGTAAGAGGCTTTAAGATGAGGCAGGCAAAATAATTGGAGCAAGAAAAATACAGCTTACAGAATGAAATTATGTAAGAGAAGCAAAACACTTAACAGCCAAGGTTATGGAGATCCAATGGATATAAGGAATTTTGTATGTTGTGCATGTTAAGTAGCTTGCAACAGTTTTTTTTATAGTTTGGACTTAAATACAAATGCAACAGGAGCAGTGGAAAAAACACTTGCCCATTTAGAGAACTTGTGTTTAGAAATGTGGAGATACTGGAAGAAATCTGTAAACTAAAGCAAGAGTGATACCTTATCCTCACACAAGTCATATCCTTCCAAGAAGGGATGGAAATACTTTGAAATTGTAACTGAAAAAGAAAAAAGCTAGCGTTTAGTTTTCATTTTAACCTAGTGAAGAACTGAAGTGCTGCCACCTTTTCTTCTCCAAGGCTTCAGTCTTGGTGTCCCAGAACATGTACAAAAAAAATGCGGCTAGCAATATACTACCGTAATGCAAGTCTGAAATCAACCAGTATGTTAAACATGGCAGACTAATGACACATCCTCTAATGGTAAGAAGAATGAAACTGTTGTCCTTGGGTATAAGCATCTGCATCTTTTTTTCCTATTTTAAGTAAGATCTATGAGTGAAGAGAGGTGATTTTAAATTTTTGTTTTCTTCAGAGCCTTTATTTGGCTTGACTAAATGGTCCTATCTGATCTTGCGCCCAGAACTGCAGCTCTGGTATGGGCTTCCTTGGCTGTTATCTCTTTAGTTTCGTGATTTACTGTGTTTTCCACTTTTGCCATTAGTACCTTTGAAATTTCTGCCTCCTGATGCATTGATTCTTGGTGACCGAGCACCAGATGTTGTTGATGGCTTCCTGGGTCCTGTGCAATGCATTTCATCTGACAAATCCAAGGACTTTGCAGAGGGGCACTTCTCTGTGTGAGTTATATGCACCTCATCTAGTCAGAACCTGATTATAGTCAGTCTGCTTTGTCCCGAGGGCTATTTTCTTCCATAGCTGCAGCCTGATGAACTTGAATGTTAGAGATTGGCAGAAAGACTCGTTTTGTGGAGCTGGATGATCCTGAATTGTTTGGATGCTGAGGTATTCAAAAGGTTTTCCAACTCTTTGCAGCTCAAGTTCTTGAAAGAAAGCATAATGGAAGTGGTCTTGATTAGTAGTTATGGTAAGGCTGTTCTCTCTAGTTACGCTGGTACGGTTGTTCAGTATACAGTTTTAAACAAGGCAATTTTAGAAAAGTGACTCTTGTGCTTCCCACTTTTAAATGTGCATGGTTGAAGCCACGTAATTAAAGGAGGAGGTTTTGTGGTGATGAAATGCTCTTACTGCTCTGTGATCAGTGGGAGGTGAGCAAAACAAGCTAACGAATGTAAGTGCATTTAAGAACTTCCCTTCCATTGCCAAGAAAAACCCCGACAAATCCCCTCACCTTTGAGCTGAGAAGAGCATCCAGGCACACTCAAACCCGGCACGGGTATCACTGTGCAGTAACGTAGCTATGACTGTACAACACAAGGGAGCAGTGCTGATTGTCTTTAGTGTTGATTCTTGATGGAGGAAGCACCATATAGTTTAGACATAAGCAGCACGAGTATTTTATGCCTGTTTCAAAAAGCCTTTTGAGTTGTGGACCTCTGTGTCTGAGGTCTGTGACAATCTGAGAAAGGAAAAGGTGTGGAAGAGTGACAATAAAACTTATTCTGACTTTCTCGAAGTGGATTTTTTAAGGGGGGGGGGATGCTCTACCTGTGTGTAAAGCAGACTTCACTGAGTTTTTAACATACCATACCCGCCTCCTTGCAGCAAGGCAGGGCCGTACGTGTAGGGGATGGGCCTCTTACTGCTGGCTGGTTTCCTAAGGTGGCAAAGTCTACAGAACTGTGCTATTTACCGTGGTGCCCTTCTAGTGACTTTGGAACAGTTTCAGTCAAATTTGAAAGCGAAGTAGAAATTTCCAAGAGTGTTACATTCCTGCAGGTTTGTGGTGCACAGCAGGTGGGTAGAGAAGCAGGCCCAGCTTGACACCTTGCCCCGGGAGAGACGTGGGGAGCCCGGTGGGTACGGGCCCTATGTGGCTGCTGCTAGCTGCCTACCCTGGCATAGGCTACATCTGAGGCAGCCACAGCAAATGGTACCTCTTGCCTGATAGAAGATTCATAAAGACTACGGTAAGAGCTGTGAAGGGGAAGCCAGGGTGAGTGCAGTGTGTGAGAGGCTTGCAGGGCAAAGGACACGAATATGAAGTGTGGCTCCCCAGTTGTGTTTTGCTATTCTGAGATTCCGATCTCTGCTAGGTTGTGCCTTTTAATTCTAGGAAAAAAAAGAAAATGTGTGCTTATGAGGCCAGATGTAGATGCACCGCTGTAGCGTTGCATGTTGAGTGTGAGACTCGCATGGCTGGTGGCATCCTAAGTTCCGCAGTCACCAAACTTGAAAACGCTGTCCCCATCGTGATGGGCTTGGTGGGAGTTAGGTACAGCCCGGCAGCTCTTCAGGAGGTGTGTTGAGCCCCGAAGCTCGGCACCCCCTGCCCGCTGCCCCCGTGGGACCATGCGTGCTCCTGCTCCAAACTGAGCCGCTCCACAGAAAGCGCCTCGGGCCTCACTCTGCCGGTGGGGGAGCGTGAGCACTGGATTCAGCCTTCCTAAGCCCATGTGCCAGGGAATATATGGGAGCAGTTGGTCATGGCAGGTGCAGGGGACTGTTCAAGTAGGGCTGTGTGGACCTGAACGCCACTGTGGGGCTGCTTTGGCAGCTCCGGTTCTCCCTGGGGAACAAAACGAGCAGGAGGGACATGGAGGGGCTGCGCCACTGAGGGCCAGTGGTTCTTGGCAGGTTGTTCCCTGGCAGAAAAAGACTTTTCTGAGGGTTTTGGCCTGTGCAGAAAGTTTGTGGGACCATGGCCTTAACCCGCTTGGACGCAGTCCTGAGCCACGTGCTCTAGGTGACTCTGCGTGTGCAGGGGGGTTGGACTAGATGATCTCTAGGGGTCCCTTCCAACCTTAAGCATTCTATGAATCTACCATGGGGATTTAACTTTATATTATCATGCTGACATAGGACTGTGGTCCTCTCAGATGTTCACTTTCTTTGTGTGTATTCCAGATTCAGTATTTCATAAAGACCTAGGTAACAATGCAGATAAATATTTTGGTAATATTTGCTCATATGCAGGGTTATAGTTTGCTACATATATCTGCATGACATGAGTTGCAGAAACTTATATTTCTATCCACGTGTGGAGTAGGTAACTACATACTTGAAGGAGAATTGTATTCATGTAGGATTCTGGTAATGATTTACATAAAATATAGTATGATAGGATAGTATTAATAGGCTTAAATCTATTGGAAAATGAGAGATTGGCACCTTCCTAGGGACATTCCTGTTTGATTTTCACTTAATCTTCTTGTTAAAAGGAGCTTACTGTCTCAGACAACACTTGGGGCTATTTAACTTCCCAGTTTGTTCAGTTTTGCTGTAAATTAAAACTTTTTTTTTTGCTAGGTGCTTCACGGTCCTGCAGTTAATGCTGCTACTGCTGCTAACAGACCCTGCTGGCCATCCATCTCAGTGGCTTCTGAAATTTAGCCCCATAAGTTAAACTATGTATTGGGCAGTAAATATTTTAGCTGTTGATGAATTTGCATCCAAATTGCCTGATAAAAGCCTAACTTGAGTGAGCACTGATGAAATCAAGGCACTCTTCTGATTTATCTAGTGTGGGTTGTGGTCTCAGCCCAGGTGTTGGGGCCAGTAGTGCACAGAAATAAAACACCCTTACAACTGATCCTAATGGGCATGGAGCAACATGCCATCCTCAAAACACTTAGCATCAGCAAAAGTGCTTCTATGAAAATCTTTAGTAACACTGATTTTAGTGATAATAGGGTTCCTTAAGCTAATGTGAAATGTTTTTGCCATCCTTGCCCAGGTGTTATGCAATAACAAAGTGTTTGTGCTCAGTTTAGCATATAAGACCTTGAACAAATTCCTGAGGTTTGAATGATGCCTTTTCCTTTGCTGTGGATAGGATGTGCTATAGTAATGCTCCTTACCTTCCCTTCAGACCTGGAAGCTGCCAGCAAGACTTTGGCTGCATCAGCAGCTCAGCAACCAAACCAGAAGGTTTATACGTAAAGTTAAGGCAAGTTTGGGGTTGATTTTGGGGCTGTCTTGCTCTGCTTGGAGTCTCTGATGGCAATACAGCATTAGTGAGTTTGGCTGCAAACTTGGCATCCCTGAGGACATGAGCCAGGATGCCAGAGCAGGATGAATTTGGGACAGTGCTATTTTTATCACTTGATATTTTAACACGCATATATTTTAGAAAAGCCCTGATAAGCTCCCCCAACTGGTCTCCTGTAAATCTCTGTAACATGTCTGTGAGCAGCATACTTTCTAGCCCCCGTGCTGCTTGTCCAACAGAACAGCCTAGTTACGGTCTTTGGCTTCAGGGCAAAATGCTTCTTCCTCTTCTATTTTGCTATCAGTGGACTCCCTACTTTTAAGACAGAGATCTACTGCTAACCATGGGTCCATGCTCTATGTTCAGTGCAGGGTCTGTCAGGAAACTCTTTTCTTGCTTTGTGCCTGCGTGGAGCTGGTAGAGCTATTTCACCTCGCATGCTTTGCCCATTACTGTATGTCCTTTCTGCTGTGCTAATTTGAGCTAGAAAAGTCATCTCTCTCTGTAGGTCTATATTTACTATCAGGCCTTTACAATGGAGAAAATTGGGCCCTGGAGCTGGTTTCTGTCTCAGACATGCTTGCTGGTGTAAAAATAAAATGTTTACTTAGATATCTTCTGTATGTTTCTTGGTGTTTTATGTGATGAAGACACCACTCTGTATCTCCTTGTAAGAAGTTCTGCTATTGTTTGGAAGGGCTGTGGCTATGGCTGTTGGTGACAAAGTTGAAGTTGATCAAGGATAACTTTAACAAGCTTCTCTATACCTGAAGAGTCACCAAGATATGTTAATAACTGACACTAGTGTCCCATGATGATTCATGTGGACCCTACTGGGTAAGGGAGGATAAGTCAAAGTAACATGTGAATAACAGGATCATTCTTGGAGTGCTTTCTTTCCTACTACTGTTTGCTGAGGACTGAAAGGGAGAGACTCTCAAATAGTCACATTAAGCATGGCTAATAAGCCAAAGTGTCTGGCACACACAAAAAATAAGTTACTATAAGCAGACGGTGAAAAGATAAATGAATGGTAGTTGGCAGCATATGTAGAGTAACCCCGGTCTCATCAAAATGGGGGGAGAGAAAAAGAAAAATAACCTGTGTGCCACTTTGAAGTGACTACAGGGAATCTCTTTGTTTGCTGGAGGGCTTCCCAAATCCAGTTTCTGGCAGCCTTGCCTGTAAATTAATGTTAGGGAGGATGCAATCTAGTGCAGTGCCTGCTGGTATAATGTAAACACCTCTCTGGAGGATATTGTTGACATCGGTGTGTGCGTATGGTTCTTCTCTCATTGGTTTCCTTTAGGTGAAGTGCAGTGAAAAGATTATTCCCTTTGAATTATTTACCTGTATCCTTTATGATTTCAGAGGGAATACCAAGATTGCAATTAAATTCTTCCTTATTAGCATCAAATCCCAAAGCAATCACATCAACATAGAGCTGAACAAGACCCTTCCAGAGTAGGAAAGGTGAGAAGGAAATTGCTTTGGCATTCCTTATTCTGGCCATTGGTTTTACAGCCTCCTCCATCTCTGTGCTAACTACACATTAGCCCTATCTTGCCAGCAGCACCCAGGCAGACAGCAGTCTCCCTGCGTAAAACTCCCTAATGCGCTTGGTAGGGTCTCCTACAGCATTTCATAAGCAATTATAACAGAAGGGTAAACCAAGGAGAGTCACTTGCTTCTGCCTCTGAGGAGTCCTACTGTACCCCAGCCTCCCTCTGTGACAGTGTTGAGTTGCTCAAGACTGGTTGTCTGAAGTCATTCAGTGATTTCACAAAGATGCCCTGCGCCTCTTGCAGGGGCTTTGTACTGTTGTGAACTGCTATTTAAAATACTACAGATGCTGGATGATGCATCTTGTTGACACATCTGAGGTTAAACTGATTTTCAGGCCTCGAGTCAGGAAAAACTTTCATGCTGGTCAGATTAGCTGGAATTACTGAGATTTTATTGTCTCCCCTCTAGCACAGCAACTGCCTAGGGCTGTCAGGCATTTCTCATCCAGCAGGACCCTTGCATGGACCAAAGATCCTGGCAGTGTCCTGATATCTTCATGGCTCTTCCTGTGACATGTGGCAACTGTGGCCTTGCTGTCAAATTTGAACTTGCCTTGCAGGGGATGTGATGTGAATACTTTGGATCCTTCTGCACTAAATGTTTAATGCATAGTTGTCTGCCCTGCTGCCAGGGGACGGGATTCAAGGAGTCAGTCCATATGTCAGCTGCTAAGCAGTGAGTGGCTGTCAGAGAGTGGTGACGTGTCTATCTGTCCTTCTCACAAGCCAGGGCTGTGTAAGGAGCTGTATAAATAACTAATGTTGCTTTAACCTGAATTTATAATTAGCTACAACTGCCTCAAAGCAGGGTCTTGGGCAAAAAGGAGCAGACAAGGAGACAAGACTGAAAGCATGTAAAAAAATCTCACTCTGCCCTAAGGGTAACTTTTGTCCCTCCAAAAGGAACATAGAGCCCCAAGTAAGAAACTAGTGAGGAGGAGGATGTGTAGGAACAAGGGTTATGAGGATTCCTGCATATGATGCATGGAGACTGAGGGAGGGGTGCTAAGGAACATGGGCGTTTGGCAGTTTTAATCTATCTGAAACAGAGGAAAAAACTGGTGTAAGATGGTCACAGTGTAAAGACAGAGATGAACAAGGTCATCTGGAAATGCCTGCAAGGATCTGGGAATCTCCAGGTTGTGTGTAAGGAACTTTCTGGCAGGCTGTGAGCTTCTAGCAGAATGAAGTTGCTCTTAGACTTCTGTATGGATTGGGTGGTAGAAAGGCTGAAGTCTCTTCTGGGAATGGTCCTGCATGAAGGCAGACTAATAGGAAAGACTAACAGAAATAGAATAATTGTTTTAAAATTAATAAGCAGGAAAATTTCTGCAGAAAGGCTGTGTTCTTCCATGTTCTCAACTATTCTGCCTGTAGCTTGGATTTTTTTTGCCTATCTGGTGTTGAATTATACCTGCTAAATCTGTATGCTGCTTGGCTGTTCTGCAGGTATGTGACTTTACTTCAAAGCAAACTGAATGACCCCTGCATCAGTTCCTACACATGTCTCTTTTATTCCCATATTGAAAAATGTATTTTATAGTAAAAGATAATTTCAATTTCCTTTAAGGAACATGGTGTGATGCTAGGAATAGATCAGAAGAAATATATGTGAAATTGTTGCCCTTTTTCTATTTGCAAGCCGACCTTCATTTCTGCAAAATGGTTTTATTCTTAGCAGTACTGACAAGTGCCTGTGAAGCCTCCTGCGGCTCTTCTGATGTCTTAGGCAGCCAGTGTAAGGGCTGTGAAGACAATCTGGTCCATGGCTGGAATGCCAGAGTAGGTACTAGGAAGGAAGGAAGCTTCCTGGAGTCTAAAGTGACAGGGAAGACCAGCTTGGCCTCTCACGGAGCAATAAAATATCTTCCCTTTGTTCCTATTTCCACCTTTCTCTTGTTCTTTACTGCCTCCCCAGCACAAGAAGGGTATTAGGAATCTGATTCGAAGTCAGTAACAAATTATGAGCCACTGGGTGACTTAGAACTATTACTGTTTAGATTATTGTCATTGAAATTAGGAATTGGTTCTTATCAAAATATAATAAAGGTGAATTGTGCACCTTTAATTACAGCAGTGCAGGTCGTAAGGGTCAGCTGCTGGGATGATGCTGCAGTACTCAAAAAAGTCTGCTGAGGTTCCTCATTCTTACAGTGAAATGAACGGAGACAGGAGGAAAAAAAAAATTAATTTATAAATATGCTCATTGGTAATTACTTAGGATGCAGGGTTAAGTGTGTAAAATGAGAGTTTGGATTTTGTTGCTCTTGTTCTTTTGGCTGGAAAACACTTTTCATTTGAACACAATGTGTTAGGTAAAGTTTAAGTGTTTAAATGCATTCTACTCATTCTACTATGGTTTAGTATGGTGCTGGAGAACAGAAACCAGAAGAGCTGAGTCATATCTAAACTTTTTTCTTTTTCTTTTTTTTTTTTTTTTTCCTCTTGGTTCTGCTGACAAAAATGTTTCCAGCTATCAAAACCCAACAGGCTTCTCGTTTGGGTACTTGCCTAAAAAAGATGACGCTAAGAGGCTGTCTGCAGGTGAATGGAGGCTCATCTAGATGAGGCAGCTCAAAAGAGACTACACCTTGATCCATCTAAATGACCCCAGGAGGCACATGGGAAGCACTCCCAGGAGAGCAATAGCACTTACCAGGGTATATAGCAACATCTATAATGTGCTTGCCACCTCCAATTAAAGAGAAGATTGTTCTTTATCCTGAAATGAGGCTGCCAAGGAAGCTGTATAGGAAATGGTGTGTTTCAGCAAAGGCACAGCAATTTAGTGCCCAAAGAAGGTTTCCTGGATTGCCATACTGATAGGGACCATATAGCCCAGCTTTGGGTAAGAGCATTGGTGGGAGCAATTTCCATATTTCTGCAAGGTGCTTCCCTGTTCCTCACCGTGCTGCTTGGGTGAAGCTGGAGGCCTTAAGAGCCTACTGAGGTTCCTCATCTTCTCTGAGTGAAATGAATGGAGACAGCAGAAAGAAAATTCAATTTGTAAACATGTTCAGTGTTAATTATTTAGCATGCAGGGCTAGGTGTGCATTTCATCCCTTCCAGAGCAATGACAGCCCTTCCCTGAGGGCCTGCAGAGCAAGGGCCTTTCCCATGCATGGGGAACTAGGATATTTTGACCATTTCCAGGGCATCTAGATAGGTGAGTCAAACTTCCTTTTCTACCTGTGCTCTGCTTGCAGTGGTAAATGTCTATAGTAGGAGTGGAAGGGTTCAGTTCTTTTCCTGGTTCAATGTTCCTCTTGGGAGACTGTAGGAGGATTTACATGTTTTCCAAAGTCCTAATGTCTGTTGATTACCTGGGTTTGTAAATTCAAAGCACCTCCCAAATTCTACCCCTCACCCCTTGTTTAGCCTGCAAGGGGGAAAGACTGATTGCTTAGAAATCTGCATGTGTTTGAGCTTAGAAAGGGCTAAAACAAGTCTTGCTTCCTTTAAATTCTTCTCTGGTTCTACATGACAAGCCTGGTTTGTAAGCGTGTTCTAGTTCAAACTCTGTAAGTTCAGAACATCATTTGAAGACTGTTAGGATTCAGTTTCTGTTTAAATACTCCTCTTAACTAGAGGAAGGCTGCACTCAGTTGGGCCAGAACTAGGACAGTCACTGCTCATTTTGGCTCAGTTTATTTTCTGCTTTGGATAAAGCCTAAACCACTAGAGGTCAGGGGAGGAATGGCCAGGGAGCCCAGATCGACATCCCCCTGAAGGCAGGGATGGAACTGGAGAAAGGAAGGCATTTCTCCATGCTTAATGTGTCTAAGTTAATTTTGAGGGTATTGATTTTTAGGCAGTCTCCTGGGGAAAGCCTAAATCTGTTGTTGGCATTTACCATCTTTATTCACTCTCTGGCTTCGCTACAGATTTCCAGTGAGACCCGTGGCAAGTCATCTAATCCCTCTGTGCCACAGGGTCCCATCTGTCATGCAGGGTTTCTCCTGCATGTTGTCCTTGCTTAATTCACATCAAGCACAGTGTGGCAGGGGCTGTTTTTTACCATACAGAGGAGGGATTGGATGAGGGGGGAGTATGGAGTCCACTATCCCCTGAGGATGATAAAAATGCAGATAATCCACTATTGCTTTCACCTTGCAGTTGGAAATACTTGTTGAATACTTCTACTTAGCTAGAACTAACCTGGCCTACAACATAAGCTCAGCCTCAGCACGAAGGCTGGGGGACAGCAGTGAGAGGCAGTCACCCAGGTGTTCTTCAATGTGTTTTCTCCTCCTCTAGAGCATGCTGGATGGTTATGGAGAAGCTGATCTCTGCTTATAAGATTTGGTCCCATAGGTAGAAAGTTGGGACTAAGGGAGATGGACCTCATGCTGCCCTGTCCACAGGACTGCTGAAGGTGGTGGATTGCCGAGTGCCAGGAGAGGGTGCTGCCTGTCCTCTGAAGGAGCAGACATCATAGCACGGCCTTTCAGGCCCGCAGGACTTGGGTGATGCCTTGTCCCTGCAGGGGAACAGCTTGTCACCTCCACCTGCTCCTTCAGTGGCTGAGGCTGGAGGGAAGGGAAGGAGAGAATAGGCACAGATCTTGCCTTGGCCAGTCTCAAAGATGAGTTAAGGTGTTAATCGTGGCAGAGGATTGTCCCACCATCATTCCTGCAGACAAATGCAGAGGCTTGAATGCAAGTGCCAGGTATTCCACGTGCTTGCCTGGCTGGGATGGCTGCAGCAGTGTTGGTGGGCGTAGGGTATTGCAGGATATTAGCCTTGGGAGGCTTATCGAGGTGGGAAAGGAATGTCCGTATACACAAAGGAATGCATTCAGATTGCTGTGACGGAGCTGGCGTAACAACAGTCTTCACTAGGTGAATGTTTTTAAGTTGCTGCATCTTCCTCCTTGCTCTTTGTTGCGTTGTGGTGTTTTTTTTTTACAAGAAACTTGAACTAGTTTCAGAGAAACCTACTTACGTTGCAGGTAGAGCATAACCATATAGGGTACTGTGCAGTTGCAGCCGGAGAAATCTTCCCTGTGTAGTTGTGCTCTGCAGCTGCTGCAGGCTTCCCAGGCTGAGCAGTGCGGGGCTTGGGCATATACACAGGGCACGAGCCCTCACAGCATCTTAGGGGCTGGGACATGAAAGGTGAAGAGGAATCCGAAGGGGATTTGATGCTGAGTCACATGTGCTGAGGATTTGGGATTTCTAATGCATCTGCTCATGCTACTCTGCCAGAAATAGAGTTTTTCCTTGTTCTTACAAGACTGATCACAGTTACTCAAGGCTTCCTCCCACCCCACTTCACAGTAGTGGCACTGCCCCCTGTCCCCTGCGGGTGGAGGAAAATGCTTCACATTTTTCCTCATAGCTGCTGCTTTGCTGAAACTCTCAGCCCTGCTCTGTCACAGCTGGTGGCAGCAACAGGCCCTAAACTGACTAGGGCCACTTGTGAACAGTGTCTTGTGCCTTGCTGAGCAAGGGAGGGACGCAGGCTGTTTGTGGTAGCTGTGGCATGTGCATTTCCCATGTTGAGTAAAGAGATTGCTACTCAGAGCAGCATTAGGCTTGTGTGAAGAATTGTACTCTCCAGCTTCAGTGTTAGTCCTGCTCATTTTCCATCTGTTCCAAGGAAGATTTAGCAAAACTGCCAGGAAAATATAGCAATAAATAGCATTTCTATAGCATCTGCCATCAGAGACTTGCAAAGTACTTCATAGGCTTGGTTGAAGTCCTGCTGCCATTAGGGAATGGGATTCTTATGCCTTCTGGGAATGTGCACAGTAGGAGAGCAGAGAGGGGACTTACCAAGGAGAGCAAGGACCTGGTGGGGTGTCCCTGTTTTCAGGATGATGGTGAACACTCAGTAGGGGCTGAGCACAGCAAACTAGGAGGAGACCGCAACGGGGCAATCTCAAGAAACTGGAAGTGCTGTCAGATTGCTCAGTAAGGTAGAAATATCCTAATGATGGCAGTGCATCTGGGCTTGTTATCTCAATAGTGCCTGCTGGGCAGGATATTGCCCCTGTCTCTGCATGCCCAGGGGAGAGCAGTCCTCTGCCAGGACCCTGCACTAGCTGGTATGATTAATCTCCTGAGAGGCCAGTCAGTTCACTCAGTGAGGCACCTCTGCAATTTCCCTTAACAAACACCACCTTATATTCAAATACCTTAGCTAAAACTCCTGACTACTTCCTTCCACCTCCAGAAATAAATCTGCTGCTATAAAATGCTTTGTCCTTGCAGCAAGTACAAAGATGACCCTCTGCTTGGGCTCGGTTATAATGCTTTGAGGCAGGAGCCTCTCCATAGAGCAGGTCACGGGTCTGTGGTGCCCCAGACACATGCTGCAGTGTAAGATAAGGGGCAGGCCCCATTCTGTAGCGTGACCGCGCAGACAGGCTCATCTCACTAAGGACGCTTTCCTTTTCCTTGAGGATGGCAACTGGAGGAATGAAGGAGGGGATGCAACTTGTCTAGGGCCAGCAATGGAGTCTCAGAACTGCATTTATTTATCTGGCATATTCTTTTCCGAAGCTGTGCCAAAACCACACCTACTTAGATGGGACAGGGCATTCTTATGGCCTGAAGTCAGCTGGGGTTTCTGCCTCCTGTAGAACTAGTTTTTCCTCATCCTCCGTGATAGCTATGAAAAAACCAAACCCACTCCTAGCTGTGTGATCCAAGTCAAGTGTCAGGGTTGTGTGGAGGAGGAGGTTTCCAAGGGCTAGAAGGAAAAGTGGCCTTTTGAGAAGTCAGTTATATAAGGATGCTGCTTCTGGGGCATGCTCTCCTTCATGGGTTGGATGCGCAGGAGGGCAGTGCTATTCTCATGGCGCTCAGATGTGACAGTCCATGCTATTTCACCACCCGACCCTCAGGGAGTTCCGTCCACCCCAAATCAAGCAAAACACAAATGCTAAAAATATTTCTAGGGGGGAAAAAATGCCACAGTGCATTCATGTGGTATTGAGGGTCAAATACTCTTTGTGGTGGTAAGAGAGCTGTGGCTTGTGTGTTGTTGAACTGTGAAGTCCTTCACGAGTTGTGGTTTCTCCTTTAGCAAGTGATATTTGGTAGTTTTTTCAACAACAACATTTCCAAGGTCTTGGTTTTGCTTCCATAAGCAAAACCAGATGAGTCAGGGGCATCACTGAGTCTGCTTTCCATAATGATGGAAAATGCTTTCCTGATAGGATCAGCAGTGATTAAAAAAAAAAAAAAAAAAAAACTTTCCCTGCTTTTTCTGATCTACTTCTAGGTGTTGGTTGTGGCACAGTTTAAAGCACATGCAAACACAGCTAATGGCAGGTGCCTGACTAGTGGCTGTTCTAGAACAGGGTCAACTTAATGGTGAGATTTTAAACTTCTTTATCTTCCTTGCAATGTATGTGTAAATCTCCTCTCTGAAATCCTTCTGTATTATCTAGAAAATTCCAAGCAAGGCAACTGTTTCCCTTGGTCCTGTGCTAATAACAAGACATGCTGTAAGGAACTAGAAAGGGACAGCAAGGATAAAAGCTTCTGCTGGGCTGCTGCTAGAAGCTCTCTCTTATTAGAATTGTATCTGCATAAAATCTCTGTAGGGCTATTAGGGACGTCGTATTCCTGGGAACTGTCGTGTGAAGACTGCCTTCCCAGGCTGGAGAATAAATGGTGCTAAACGTAAAGGCAGATAGTCCAAGCTATCTTATGTTTTTTTTTCTCATCAAAATGCACCTTGAACCAACTCATGATGATAATGATTTTAAATATGATTCTTGCAAGTGTTAAGGTTATGTTATGAAGAAGCATCTTAAAAATATTATTGTAGTTTGAGTGATCATAAGTTGATTCCCTTTGAATTAAATGAAAGTAGGTTTGTGAGTCAAATCTGTTGTTTCAAAAGGAAAACTTATTAGGGAAACCAATTTATGTACCTGAATATGGAGGAGGGCTGGAATTTTTTTGTTAGCTGTTGAGGCAATTTTGCTGCATTTTGAGTGCAGGAATCTCCACTTTAGGGCAATGAGAGATCTGGGCTAACGTGGCCCTTTGCAAGTAGGTTAGTGTAAGTGAAGAGCATTAGTAACCTGTACATATTTAAGAGTTAGGAAAAAGTGACCTGGCCAACAGGTATCCAGCCATGATGAACTGGGAATACTGAAAGAACAACTGGATTTAGGGCGGGAGGCAAATGGCAAAAGTGACAGTTAAATAGAAATAGTGTCCAATTTGAGCTCTGATTCTCCCTCTTGTAAGAGGAAGAGAAGAGATTAGTCCCAATGAACATTTTGTATGGCTCTCCATGGGAAAGAACTTGCTATTGGAGAATAAAGAAAGAATTTTTAGAATTAATCTTTGAAGAATGGGACAGGTGGCATTGAAGTGAGGGAAACATGGCTGCTAATAAAGTTTCTAACAATACCTGTGATGTTTTTATAGGTTTACCATTTTGGATGATTTCAGAAGCTAATGTAATAGAAATTAATAATATTCAGACATAAAAAATGCAGGATATTGAAACCTACAAGATGACAAGGATTTCTGCTATACAGAATATTTAGGTGTGATCCGTTGTGGAAGAATCAAAGGATAATTATAACCTGTCAGACCAGAAAAATGCAATTGTCATTCTAGTAATCAGGAAAGACTAAGGGAGCGCTAATATATTGCACAAAGTGTGGATGAAATCTCATCTACAGCTCTGCATGAGGTTCCTAGCTCTGGAACAAATGCTGGAGAAGGTTACTCCTTTCCCAGTTATCCTAGAAACCTGTTTTGATGACAGAAGATGATTTTGGCCTGTGAGAGATTTTGTCTGTGGATACCTTAAAGGTGTGAGCAGTGGAAGAGAAATGTACTCAAAACAAGGGATAACATTTCTGAAAGAACAAAAGGATATAAATGGGCCAGAAATGAACTTTACTGGAAACAAAAAATTCTAATCCTCAGAACAGGACAGTATTAAGATAATACCCCGATTGGAGGTGTGGGTAGAAAAAACTCCTTTTAGAGAGTGGAGATCTGGAAGGCCTTTCCAGCCCTACGATTACGGAAATGATAATGCAGCTGAACTAGTTGCCATCGCAAGCACCACATGCTGTCAGGAGACAATCATATCTATTTTTTCCAGTTAGCTGGAAACTCAACTATGCTTAGGAGCAGCACTGGGGGCTGGTTATTCCAACCAGTGCTTCCCAAATGCCCTTGACCTCTTTTGGGGGGGGGGGGCGGCTGTTCCTGACAGCTTTCTAGGCCAACTTACATTTTGCTATAATACTTGTAGACCTGTTTGTGAACTCATGTTGAATGCCTGCATTCTGAAAGGACATGCCAGTCGCTCCCTCTACACTCTCTTCCTCTCAGGGTAGAAAACACATGTTTCCTGATTCCACAACCAGGCTGTAATTCAATAAAAGGAACTGCTGATAGCAATTCATGCAGCTTATGAATGCCAGGAAAACGTGAGTTACAGTTGCATTCAAATGGATCCTCTACCGCAAGGCACGCACCTCACTTGCAAAGGCTTTATTTTTAATGTTCTTTATAGTGATGCTGGTGAACGTGCGGAATTCATAAAATCAGGTACAGGACACATCTGTGAATATTGCTGCTTGAGTTGATTTGCCTCCCTGTAGGAAATGACTGTTTTGACTATTTATCTCTTGTTACAGCTATAGACTTCTCTAAGTTAGTTCCTGTTTGAGCTACACAATTTTTTGAACTATATTGAATTTTGACTTAATGCTGAGGTAGCTAAGTATCAGCTAATTATACTCATTATTAATAAATATTTTATGCTCTCTCTCATAGGAGCTCTTTTACAGTTTTGTCACACAGATCATAGAATCACAGAATGCTTAAGGTTGGAAGGGACCTCTAGAGATCTAGTCCAACCCCCCTGCACACGCAGGGTCACCTACAGCAGGTGGCTCAGGACTGTGTCCAGGTGGGTTTGGAAGATCTCCAGAGAAGGAGACTCCACAACCTCTCTGGGCAGCCTGGGCCAGGGCTCTGTCACCCTCACTGTCGAGAAATCTTTCCTTAAGTTCCTGTGGAACTTTTGGTGTTTCAGTTTGTGGCCGTTTCCTCTAGTCCTATCAGTGGCCACCACTGAGAAGAGGCTGCCCCATTCTCCTCACTGCCTCCCTTGAGGTCCTTATAGACACTGCTCAGGTCTCCTCTCAGCCTTCTCTTCTCCAGGCTGAACCGGCCCAGCTCTCTCAACCTTTCCTCATAGGGCAGATGTTCCAGGCCCCTGATCATCCTTGTAACCCTGCGCTGGACTCTCTCCAGCAGCTCCACATCCCTCTTGAACTGGGGAGCCCAGAACTGGACACAGCACTCCAGGTGTGGCCTCACCAGGGCTGAGTAGAGGGGCAGGATCCCCTCCCTCGACCTGCTGCAGACGCTCCTCCTAATGCACCTCAGGATCCCACTGGCCTTGGCCACGAGGGCACTGCTGCCTCATGGTCAACTTGTCACCCACCACGATGCCCAGGCCCCTCTCTGCAGAGCTGCTCTCCAGCAGGTTGGTTCCCAGCCTGTACTAGTGTCTGGGGTTATTCTTCCCTAAGTGCAGGACCTTGCACTTGTCTTTATTGGATTTCATAAGATTTCTCACTGCCCAGTTATCCAGTCTGTCCAGGTCCCTTCGGATGGCTCTATAGTCTGCCTTTTTCCCCCCACATAAACACTCTCAAGCCTTTATAAATGAGCCCTTAGCCTAAAAATCTAAGCTCTGATGAGCCTTTTGAATCTTTCCTTTCAAAACACAGACCTTGTCTGTCTTCTAGCTCTTTTCTGAGTACCCTACTATGCATCAGCAGCATTCCTGAGTGCTAGTCAACAAAACTGTACTTGCTGTGTCACTTGAAGATGTGACACAACAAATAGGGTGTGAACTTAATGTTCAATTGACTTCTTTCACCATCAGCCACGTCACCTCTCCAAAGTGTCTGCTTTCCAAAGTAAAATCCTCCATACGTACTGGAAGGCATATGTTCTGTTACAACATGGGATGCTGTCTCGCCAAGCGGTCCAGGTGATTCTGGCAGTGAGCTCTGTCCTCCTTATTTTAGAAAATGTTGTCTTGGAACATGGTTGTTGATTCACTAGCAATATATTAAACCAAAGAGAGCCAAGGTTCCTGAGGGACTTCTTCAGAAACATGCATAATAATGTATGCCCATGTGTAATTATATTTTGTGACCCATTAAATAGCCAGTTTTAATTCATTTAATGTGTCATGTTAAGTCTGAGTTGCTGTAGATCCCTAATCAGGATGTCATATAATACTGAACTAAGTGTTATGCAAAAGTTCATTACAGTGACACTGCTACCCTTCAGCAGGCAAGCAAACTTCTGATCTCATTAAAATAAAAATCAATTTAATTTGGCAAGTTCTACTTTTTAATAAACTTGTTGATTAATAGAGAAATGGGGGACCATATAATTAGTGCCAATCAAGTCCCATGCCAGCCTTAACATTATTTTACTTAGCACAGATGCCACTCTGGCAGGTCTGTATTTATGTTCATAAAGTATTGGCACAACAGGAATGTCCTTCCAGGCTTATAGAAGTCTTCCCTGTTCCAGCTTTTTCAGGGCACCTTGTGAGACCAAAGAGCCCCTCAATCCTTTCAAAACTCATTAGTTCTGGCTTAAGCATCTCAGTTCAAACTTCTCTGATTAGGACATAAGATTGTTTGAACTAAAAAATAGTAGTTTATAATATTATTAATTTCTTAACTGGCAGAGCATTTCCCTTTACTGTGGGTGTTTTTTCTCAGTGTTCTACCTTGCTTTTCATCCCACAGCAAATAAGCATCTGTTCAAATCTTGCCATCCTCTATTCTCTACTACTTTACCGAGGCAGGGGATCTGAAACCTCCTTTGACATGAATGATCTCAGAATAATTCAGACCTTCTTCAAAAATTCTCTTCAATTCCCTAAGTTTGTCTGTAGAATGTCGGTTGTTCCTGCTCGTGGTAGGAGATTCACTACAGATGGTCAAAGAGCTTTCTGTATGTCGTCTTGATCTTCTTAAAAGTTAGGCAGAGCAACTGGTTGGTGAAGCACCCTCTGCACTTTTTGTTTGATCAGTTGGATCAGTTGTCAGTGTGGACTTCAGCCTTTGAAATTGCTGGGCTTCCATCTTTGATACCTAGCTGTCTAACCCTGTCCCCTGTAAGGGCTGGCAATCACTCAGTCTTAGGACAGAAGTGCTGCTCAGTCCAGAAGAGTGCATTCCCCCATACCTGATTAGAAACCCAATGCCTTCCATGTAAAAGTTGAAAAGATGTTAAAATTACAAAGTGCGAAATAAAATAAGACCCTCTTGAAAGCACAGACTGGCCCCTCAGGTGCTGAGGCTATAGCTGCTGCTTTTAACTGCAAATGTTTCAGTCTGCAGTACTATAAACCAACCTAAAGCAGATGAGATTGTGTGGGACTGGGATTGTAATCTGGGGGACAATTTCTGCGTCAATGGATGCTTAGCTCTGATTTGCTGCTGGCAATCAGTTGCAGCTTTCAAAGCTGCTTGAGGAAATCTGCTTCTAAAATGAGTTAAGTCAACTTGACTGTGAAAACCATGTAGCTAGAGCCATAACATTTCAGTCTGCTTTACTTCGTGTGACCTCATTTCTTTTCTGTACTTGTGTGGGCAAAAGCAAACAGTGGAAACATTACTGTAACATTATTTTTTCTAAGGATCTCCTTCTGATGGCTTGAGCCACTTTGTAAGATGCCAGGAAGCTGTTTATAAATTGGTCTATTGGGTCTGTCCCTATTGTTTAGGGATTCCTCAGCTCCCACAAGGACTTGGTAGTCCCATCCTAAAATGCCGGGTGGTGCAAGAATGCTATTTCTGTAACTCTCCCCTCCACACTGGATTCTTAAACGCTAGTTAATCAGACCTCAAGTATTTAGCTGTTCCAAGAAGCAGGATGCTAACTGCAAACATGCACGTTATCATTTGCAGAATCTGACTCCTCTAGTGGGAGCAGGCAGTAGTTCAGGCTCAGCATCTTTCATTCAGACATGAGAAAAAAACTTGCCAAAAATGTGGCATACTAGCAATTGCAGTCCCCACTGGGACCTGAGGTGAGACCACAAGCTCCTCTCATTTGGAGCGTTGACACTGCTCTGACTGTAATGAAAGTCAGTACTTCTGGAGACGGATTACTACATCCAACAAGCAGTCCTGACCATGAGGCCAGCCGTGGTGTTTGCATACTGCAAGCGTTGTCTCTGGATCCTGCGATTCTGAACAGTCTGCTTATGCCTGTAGTTTTTTGGCTTGGGGTTTGGGTGTTTTGTTGGGTTTTGTTGTTTGCTTCTGGCTGTTTTTTTTTTTCCAGTTTTGGTTGGCATCAGATATAATATGCCAAGCGCAGTGGAACTCTATAAAAAAAATTGTAACTTAAAAATGCACACATGAATATTTAGGCACTTATATAGGATTGTAGGGGAGGGAAGGAACAGCTGCTCATACCGTTGCAAAAGCTAAGTATCTTCATGGTAGTACAGTTTCTTCTGCATCCAATTTACCTTTTCAGTCAGTGTAAGGGTTAGAAAGACATTGGACCTTGTGATCCCAGGTCCTGTTCATGGACTTTCCTTTGATCCATTCTATTTCTGCCATGCAAGCCAATTAAAACACCAATCCATTTCTGACATTGAGATGAAACTAATTGCCTTCTGATAGATCTTAAAGCCTCTGTGTAGCTTGGGGCACTGTTCATAAATTCTCTGCTAAATGAAATGCTTCTGAAGGGGACAAGGTCTAGCTGCATTGTAAGGTGCACGCAGGGGCCTGGGCAAACAGGTCTCCTCTGGTAGACATAAGGAGAAAGTTGATAATCAGGGGGTATTTTGTCACTGAGTATTGAACACCTATCTTAGATTGCTAAATTAGGAGGCTGCTTTCCCTGGATAGTCAAAGGAGGGAGCCTGCTTGCAGGAAGGCAGTTGGAAAGCATGGGGATGTATGTTACTGTGGATCCCCCTTCCACAGGGGTGGAAAAAAATGCTTTATCCTCACAAGCTCTCCCTTGGTACAGCATCTGGCCAAAGAAGCCTCTGAGCTGATTAAGCTTGTAGATGCTGCTCTAATATCACAGACTCATAGAATGTCTGAGGTTGGAAGGGACCTCTGCATCTAGTCCAACCCGCCCCTGCTTGAGCAAGGACACCTACAGCACATGGCACAGGGTGGCATCCAGGTGGGTTTGGAAGATCTCCAGAGAAGGAGATTCCACAACCTCTCTGGGCAGCCTGTTTCAGGGCTCTGTCACCCTCACAGGAAAGTAGTTCTCCCTCACATGGGGGTGGAACTTTCTGTGCTTTAATTTATACCCACTACCCCTTGTCCTGTCACTGGCCACTACCGAGAAGAGGTTGGCCTCATCTTCTTTACATTCTTCCCTCAGGTATTTATATGTATTGATCAGATCCCCTCTCAGTCTTCTCTTCTCCAGACTAAACAGGCTGAGCTCGCTTAGTCTTTCCTCATAAGATAGATGCTCCAGTTCCTTAATCATCTTTGTTGCTCTACCCTGGACCCTCTCTAGAAGCTCCACGTCCCTCTTGTACTGGGGAGCCCAGAACTGCACCCAGTACTCCAGGTGTGGCCTCACGAGAGCTGAGTAGAGGGGCAGGATCCCCTCTGTTGACCTGCTGGCAACATTCCTCCTGATGCAGCCAGGATCCCATGGGCCTTCTTGGCCATGAGGGCATGTTGCTACCTCAAAGTTAACTTGTTGTCAACCAGGACTCCCAAATCCCTCTCCACAGAGCTGCTTTCCAGCAGGTCAACCCCTAATCTGTACTGGTGCCTGGGGTTATTCCTCCCCAGATGCAGGACCCTGCACTTGTCCTTGTTGAACCTCATGAGGTTCCTCTCTGCCCAATTCCCCAGCCTGTTTAGGTCCCTCTGAATGGCAGCACAGCCCTCTGGAGTGTCGGTCACTCCACCCAGTTTGGTATCATCTGGAACGTTGCTCAGCATGCACTCTGTTCCCTTGTCCAAGTCATTGATGAACAAATTGAACAGCACCAGGCCCAGTACTGATCCCTGGGGGACAGCACTGGCCACAGGCCTCCAACTAGACTCGGTCCCATTTATCCCCACCCTGTGGGCTCTTCCATCCAGCCAGTTCTCAATCCATCTCACTGTCCACTCATCCAATCCACACTTCCAGAGCTTTCCTATGAGGATGTAATGGGAGACGGTGTCGAAAGCCTTGCTGAAGTCAAGGCAGACGACATCCACAGCTCTCCCATTGTCCATCCAGCCAGTCATCCTATTGTAGAAGGCTATCAGGTTGGTTAGACACGACTTCCCCTTGGTTACAGTTACAAGTTGCTGAAAAAATCTGGAGATACTGTGGGCATAAGGGGATGTAGAAGAAAAATAAGGGTTCATAAAGGAATGAGAAGAAGCCTACAGAGAGCTACCTGAGATCAAATGTGCCTCTTGCTTGTTGTATCTATACCACTTTTGGTACTGTTCCTAGTGTGAGAGGGCTCTTGAGCATCTAGAGGGAGTAACAGTCCTTAGGTTCTGGAAAGATGTTTTTCATCTTGGTAACCAGGGCTATACAACCACTTCTATTTTGCAGTCATCTTTTCACATTAGGTAAATGCAACATGCTGTCCTAGGGACCACGCTAGGCACTGAGGTGAGTGCAGAATGTTGAGTACTTAGTAAGTGGGGTATAAATTCATATCATCAGGGCTAGGAGGGCCTCTAACCCACCTAGTCTGACCTGTATCATTAAATTACAGCCAGTTATCTCTGTGTGGAGTGCAAAAGCTCATGACTGAGTTTTAAAAACGCACTTTCTAGAAGACCAATCAGCCTGGACCCAAGGACATCAAGGGATGGAGAAAACATCCTTTCTTTAGCATTTTGTTCCAGGAATAATTGCTCTGTAGCAAATGTGAACCAGATTTTTTTTTTTTTTTTTTGACTTCTACTCTCCACCTTGTTCTGGTTCTTGCTATGTCTGTCTTTGATTAAAACTCTTAATACTGCTATTTTTTCTCCCCATGATAGAACTTACACACCGTAATCAAATTGCTTTATAATAATAAAAAGCAGTATCTTTAAGTTAGAATCTGTTTCTCTTAAAATCACTGGTTGCTACCTTTTTTAACAGTTCAGTCATATTAATCATTCTGCCAGTAATGCCAGTTCTGTCACATTTTTTCCAGTTCCTTCTGCTTACAAATCCCATGACATGGATGCAATGGCATCTACTATGAGTTTCTGCCTAGGGTTGAAGGTGTTGGGCTTAACTGCAAGACCCTGCATGGCCCAAGGAACAGCTTTCTAATTGATGCCTCTTTCTTTGTGTGATGGTTGGAATTGGATGTTTCTGAGCTGAAATCCCTCTCTGTCAGAAAGAAAAGGATGCTCTTTGGTTAGCCTTGAACAGTAGGCTGGTATTTGGTTGGTCCTTTTGGAGCAAGGGGGTTGGGAGAAGGACCTTCCAGTCCTTAGGCAGCTGTTTTAATGAGCATCAAGCCACTTTGGTGCTAGGGAAAGCTATTTTTATGTATGGCTTTGGTTTTAATTACAAATGAAAAGAAATAAACGAAATTAAGTTTATATTTATTAAGCAAACTGTGCTTTTTTAACTGCTTCCAGGGGAAACATTTAATCCGTGAGGTTAGGGATTTAAATTCTGCCTTACCTGTTACTTTTATTTACTTCTTCTGAACACAGCTTTCTCAAAAAAGGGACTAAACTTTGGACTATATATGCAAAGCTCTATCAGTGAAGAAAGAGTGGAAGTGACTTTGGAGTATATCATACACGTGGGGGACATGGGATACTTTGGCTAACCTCTCTAGATCTCCCTGGACCTGTAACTTGTCTCTTGTTAATACATGATATATGTGGATTAAAGAATCTAAGTGTTTTAACTCCACAGCTGACTGAGCTCTGAGGTCTTGGTGAAGCCTTTTCACTTCTGATTTTTCTGTTCTACCCTGATTTTTTTTTCTCTTTTTAGACTACAAGATATTCAGGGTGAGCAATGTCACTTGACCACATGAATGCATTTCAAGTCTGAAATTAGTGGGAATGTGAGAGGCAGTTTTGTTGGTAAAACCTTGGCCATACAGTCACATCTGAACTGCAGATGCAGTTGTGGGGTAAAAGATGAGTGTCTGGATTGGGACAAGTTAACTGGACTGTCATCTGCACAAACCTACTTTCCACACAACCATTGCTTGCCCCTATGAGGAATACGGTATCATCACCGACGTTGACTCACCTTGAAGCACCCTGTTGGCCTGCAGCATCCTGGGGTTTCCTCCTGCGGGATCTCGGCAGCACAGCCGGGTGCTGGTGTTGTGGGCACGCTGCCGCTGCCAGGATGGGCTCCCGCTCTGTGTGAAGGGCGTGACAAGGCCGCGCATCCTGGGCGCATGTACCGTGCTAAGCTGCTCTCTGCTTTCTTTGGAGTGGGCGATGGCATTTTTGTTCAAATACACATGCCCTGTACATACAAAACTCTGCTCCTGATACAGTTTCATAGGTAAGATCAAGCCGAGAGGAGGCAGAAACCACCACCTCTTGACAGATGCTCATGAGCTCTTCAGCTGTTGCTTCGTTCCTCTGTTTGTAGTTGGCTTTTGTAGTTTTGCTACAGGTATGACAGGCTGGAGCCGCTCTGATGGCGACTGCTGGCGCACTTTTATCTCTTTGAAGGCTTTTTCTTTTGAAATGAGATTTCTCTCGGCCGCTCTTGGTTGAAAGGTGGAAATGTGCAGAGAGGGGGGTGAAGTTGTATTCAGCACAGGGACTCTTGGAGCAATTTTACTCCCTTTGAAGACACAGGTTGTTCCTGGAGTAACTTCTGGGAAATTGTGGCTGAGCAGGAAGCAGGGAGGGCGGCAGCACCTTCCCCCATGCCCTGCTGTGCCCTGGCCGTGTTGTGCCTTCCCTCACAGCCGTCTCCTGAGCGACTGTAGACTGTACTGCGTGTTGAGACAGCCCAAGCAGCTTTCTCGCTGTGAGCGTTTGTTCTTAAACGTGGTTCTGAGCGCAGAATGCGGAGAACTTCCCCTGTGAAGTTTATGTTGACGCTGTTAGTGCCAGCGAGTATAAAATTCCCCCATCCCTCTTTTGTAAGCATCGATGTGGTAAAATCATAACAGCAGGTGCTTAATTAGAGCCACCACAGTGCCAGGCTGAGACGGGGGGCACCTCGCTGTCCCCGCAGGTAAGCGGCTCCCGGGCCGTAGCCCAAAGGAGCCCGTTCCCCGGCCAGGGGCGGCAGGTGCCGCTGAG